>CM069162.1:32343853-32443853 GCA_035221665.1 Okamejei kenojei
ACACACACACACGCACGCACACTCACACACAGTCTCACGCTATTCTTGTATTTCTACAAACAGAAGGTGTTTGGAATAACAAATAAAACGTGATTTTCGGAGTGGCAAGTTGGTGTTCTGCCAATCATCAATAACCAATGATTCAGCTCGATGTACAATCAATCAGTGGAGATAATTTCATTTTCATGATGATCCGAATTTTGAATTGGATTCATTTGCTAATCGTTAATCACTGAATCAAAAGTCATTCCTATCCATTCGTTCTGGTGAAAGGGTTAATTAGAACATTGCCAAATAAATGCTGAAGAAAGATCTCGACCCGAAACGTCACACATTCCTTCTCTCTAGAGATGCTGCCTGTCCCACTGAATTACTCCAGCTTCTTTGTGTATCTTCTGTGTATCTAGTTGTCAGCTGGGTAGCCTTGTGGTCTGTGTAGCCTTGTGGATGATCAGCCATGATCATATTGTGAGGGATAAAGTGATTAAACCCCATTAAAGTAAGGAGTTTTAAAGAGAATCCGAACTGAGAGGGGCTGGAGAGAGGATTCTGACACAGCTGTGTCTGAAGGTTGCCAGACCCATCCTTGAGTCCTTGAGTAAGAAGTAATAGCATTGTATAGCAGTAGAAGGGAGTGATGTAGAGAGATCCATATCAGTGGAAGGGAGTGATAGATGGGACCCTTGTCACTATAGCTTAGCTTTAGTACTGATATAGGAGAACTGAGAGGGTTCACTAGGAGGTGAGTAGAACTAGGGTAGGTCATGAGCAACTGAGCATGCTTAATAGAATAAATGAATATTACAACACACCCCTGGTCAAGAAATTGCTCATTACATGAACATGTTTGAACATGCGATGTATGATATGGGAGGTGCGAGGGGATGTACGGTGGGATGTACCTACAGATTGTGCACCTCCGACCCTGATTGGAGAAGGGTCCAGAGGGGAGGTTGAATGTAAGATTCTGTGTATAAAGGGGGATGACTTCTTTGGCTTCGGTGTGTCTCGATTTGGAGAGGCACCCGGGTCTGCTGCAGAGTCGAGAGGAATAAAGAACTCTTGCTTCCAAGATTTAGTCTTTGAGTATTAATTGTGAGCACAAAGCGTATCTCACAATATTGATCATCAGCCATGATCACATTGAATAGCGGTAGACAAAAATACTGGAGAAACTCAGCGGGTGAGGCAGCATCTATGGAGCGAAGGAAATGGGCAACGTTTCGGGTCGAGACCCTTCTTCAGACTGATGTGGGGGGGGGGGGGGGGAACATTTTGTCTACTCCACTGCAAAATCTCCCCAAGGTCAGCATCTGCAGTTCCTTCTTCTTTTTGCGTATGGCGAGCACCTTCGTGGTGCTGGCTAGAAGGGCCGAAAGGCCTACTATCTGGGTGAAATTATTTGACCGGCACGATTTCACTAGTTTTTAGTTAAAATGAGATGGATTCAAGCCCTTACTGTTTGCATTTGCAAATGAAGAACAACTTTTATTGTTTTGCTAAGTGTTTTATCGTGTTCCAATCCTGGACATCAAGAGCACATTTCATTTAACAATAGAGTTTGTACGTTCTCCCTGTGACCACGTGGGTTTTCTCCGGGTGCTCCGGTTTCCTCCCAGGTCTGTAGATTCATTGGCTTCTGTATACTGCCCTCTAGTGTGTAGGATGTGAAAGTGGAATAACATAGAACTGGTGTGAATGAGCGATCTCAGGCCAGCGCAGTCTCGGTGGGCCGAAGGGCCTGTTTTCATGCTGTATCTGTCAAGGCTGCCAGTCAGAACCTTTCCCCAGGTTGAACATGTCCAACACTCGAGAGCAGAGCTAGACGGTGAGAGGGAGGAACGTTTGAAGGAGATGTGAGGGGCAGGTTTATTTACACAGAGGGTTGGTGGGGTCTGGAATGCGCTGCAAGGGGTGGTGGTAGACACATATTCTTAGTGGTGTTTAAGAGGCCTTTAGATGGAAACATACAAACACAGCAAATAGGTGCAGGAGTAGGCATTCGGCCCTTTGAGCCAGCATCGTCATTCAATGTCATCAAAAATGAGTGCCCTGTTCCTGCTTTCTCCCCACATCCCTTGATTCCGTTAGCCCTAAGAGCTAAATCTAATGCAGGGAATAGAGGGATCATGTACAGGCATCAGTTCATCACAGACATCGTCGGCCCAAGGGCCTGTTCCTGTGCTGTACTGACTGTTCTATCTCTAAACATCAACGCAAAGAGGATTTATACTCAGAACAGAAGTAGGAATAGGCCGTTCAGCCCCTCATGTCTGCTCTGCTACGCAATAACATCACAACCTCTTCCCTCAGAGTCATTTTCCTACAATATCCCTTGATATCTATTAATATCTATTTTACTTCGGAGTCACGTGAGTGACTACGTGAAGACCCCGCCAGGACGCATGCGCGACATATCGTCGAACGCATTGCGGAAGCGACAGTCGGGAGGAGCGCCGCTCCTCCAGCGCGAATTTTGAAAAATTACTGAAGGTAAGTCTTACCTTTTCTGGTGAGCGTGGCGACTCGGAGTGTTTCTTTTTCAGGAGGAAGCACCATGGAGTCGCGCAGGGGAGAGCAGCAGCTGATACCGCTGCTGTGGAAGCAGCCAGCAGCGTGCCGTCTCTCCAGAGCTGCAGGTGCTGCCAGCAGCTGCCGGCTTCTCGCCGCTACAGACCGCAGGTGCGCCGCGGTCGGCGGCAAAACCACCCGGAAGTCGGACAGGTCCGTGGACTCGGCTGGGTCCGGACCTGAAGACACCCCGTTCACGGATAGCGACGGCGGGCGTCTTTCCCGCGGGAGCGGGTGGGGAGCAGTGCTCCAGCGTGACCTGCTTATGCAGGGGCAGAGTCACAGTGGGTCTCCTCGCAGACCCACGGCAGCATCCTTTCAAGGACTGCCAAATGTCTTACCCTCTTCGCAGGGGAGCATTAGGGGTCAGAGCTGGGCTGACCCTGAAGAAGGGGCAATGGCTGAACAGTCAACTGTGAGGGGTGCCAGAAGAGAGAGCAGCAGAAGATTGTGGGACACATGCTGTATCAACTCAAGAAGGACTGCCTATACAAAGCTGCAAGCCAGTGAAAAATACATGGCTACAAACCAGCTACAGGAGCAAGCCATTAACTTTATGGCTGGGAAGTACATTGCTCCAGAGAACTCCATTTCTCTTAAAGTACCAGCAGTCCATGACCCCATCTGGGGCAACAGGAGCCCATCTATAAGGAGCCAGGAGGTGAAGCTCCAGAGGAAACTGCTGGCTGCTAAAATCACAGCAGTACCAGGACAACTGATGGGGTTGATTTGCCTGAAGAGTTACGTGATGCTCTAGCAGACTGTGTAATACTCAGTGGAGATTTACAGTTACAGGAAGAGCATCATCAAGAAGTGCGGAATTATGCAAGACAAGTAGCACACAGGCGCCAAAATTGCTGTTGGGGGACCTCCCGAAGCAGGTGAAAGACCTGCATGAGGAAGCCAAGGCTATAGGCCTGATCAAGGTGCCAAGCACCTCTAAAACCCCCTATCAACAGCGGCAGCACCCCTACACACCCACCAGACATCGGTGCTATGGAAGACCATCTGGTGGTGAAAGCTCGAAGGCCGGCCCACCTGCACAGCGGTCTTTCAGACCATGGCCCAGCCCGGTCTTCATGGAAAACGCGCCAACCCCACAACGCAGCAACACAATATCCAGAAGAAACAACTGCAGAGACAATCCACACAACACCGGTAACCATGGAGGTAGGTGGGTCTGGTTGTCTTAAAAAACATTGCATGTCCGATTCATTAAAGTTGGGGGACGGTTGCACTTGTTTCATCATGTGTGCTGCACTTTTACCTCTGAACTTTTACATACTCGGAAGTATTCAGAATTACAAAATTGAATTTGTATACAAATTACCGTCCCAGTTCAGCATACGCCTAGCAGGAAGTTCATACTTCACAAAAAGAGAGAACAGCAGGCCATGCTGAACTGTTAAGACTAAACACAAAAGGGATTGAGAAAACAATCAGAGAATTTCAAGAGTTCGTATCAAATATATTTATAAAAAACTAAAAAGATGGTGGTTGCCGTATCATTACAGATTTGACCGAACTAAATACTTCCGTTCAGTATGCCCATTTCAAATTAGACACGTTTGTCACACACAGGGTCATCGTAAATACCTGAAATTTATCTGGATGGGACAGCAATGGCAGTATGCCTTATCCAATGGGTTGTCATCAGCACCCAGGCTATTACAAATTTATTAAAACCAGCTTTAGCATACTTAAAGAAACATAACCATATCGTCATGGCTTACCTTGATGATATTCTCATTGTAGGTGAAAATTGGAGCTGGCTACATTGGTGGTATCAGCCACAACAGAGAGGTTTAACGTACATCCAGATAAATCAAAATTGGAACCCTCCACTACCATGGATTATTTGGGGTTCACTATTGACTCTGTTCATATGTCTATCACCTTGCCACCAAACAAAGTGACAGACTTGATGGGAGTATGCAAAAGCCTCACTGGCATCAGGGAACCATCCATTCGGCAAGGAGCAAGAGTGATTGGGAATTGGTGGCTGCGTTCCCAGCAGCACAATTGGACCACTCCATTATTAAAACCTGGAAGAGGGAAATTTTAGCTCTCAAAAATCATACAGGCCATTTCAATAGGCCTATGCAACTACCAGGGAAAGTAAATTAGAATTTATATTCTATGGGGGCCTATATATAATCATATGGGTGAAATAAAGTCGATATCATGTGATGAATTGCCTAATAATATCTGGCACTGGTGTCTGGGAGAGAGATTTGGATCTCAACCACTTACCTTCCAGGCAAGCTAAATACAGTGGCAGACATCAGGTCACGTAAATTCAACGACAACATTAAATGGATGTTGGATCGGAAAGTGTTTACAGATATTATAGACCGGTATGGGACACCAGATATCGACCTTTTTTCCATCCGGACTAATTCACCAACTACCAACATATGTTGCTTGGGAACCAGACCCAGGGGCAGCAGCGATGGACAATTTCTCGCTGCATTGGGGGGGGGATTTGTTTTGCTATGCATTTTCCCCTTCTGCCTCATCAGGCGAGTCTTACAATAATTAAACAAGACGCCGCAACGGGTACCATGGTTCCCAACAGTACAAAGATGGTCTCAGAACCCTGCATCTGGATCAACAACGGCCAAGGAGGTTGGCACACCCCGTGCGGGAAAGTATCCGTGCCATAACTGTATGAACTTGTTGATTTGCAGTTTCTGAACAGGTCATTTCTGGGATACGGACTCTCCGACAGGACGATCAATGCCATCTCAGCGTCGTGCAGGGAGTTCACGAGAAGACAGTACCTGACATATGTCAGGAAATGGGAAGTGTTCAGCACCAGGACGAACACTACATATGACTCAGCCACCAACACTGAAGTGCTGGAGTTCTGGCCACCCTTCATTTCGATGAAGGATTGAGTTACAGTGCCATTATTGTGCAAGGAGTGCCCTATCTAATATCTGGGCAGAGGGAGTGATCACCTGGCTATAGGATCACACCCACTAGTACCTAAACGAATGAGGGGTATTTGTACTCTATTCCCCCCAGGCCCAGATACACCTATATATGGGACATAGGTAGTACACCATGTTACGAGGATGGACACCAATATCGGGGCTCACTCTGGACAAACTAATATCCTAGATGGGAATGATTATGGCACTTGGATCAGCACAACGGGTCCAGTCCTTACACAAGCTAGAATAGGACGTCATGTCTGTCACAAATGGCAGATAACCTGCTACATACAGGGGTACTTAAACAAGACTGACCCGGTTCCTTTGGCCAATATTAGAGTTCTGGCCTATCCTGCAGATAGTCGGCCCTGCATAGTGACACATATTTTCCAATATATAGTCACCAAGACACTTATGGGCACGGAGAGAGCTTTCTCATTAGCCATAAATGCCCTCACCTAAGGTCACAGTGCAAACCATATCCAGATGGTTCGGGTGGTATTACATGCAGTGGTGAATACTAATGTTTCAAATCTCACTCCAACAGGGCTGCATCTACATCGGACGCTAGGATGATGGGAGTTCCTATGGACCACATCCTTGCCACAGCGGGGTGGAGCAATGAACGCATTTCAATGCTTTATAATAAACCCGTGGCCGATCCTGAGACGTTTGCAGGGAAAAATTAAGTTCTGTAAAATAAATTACCCAATGTGGGGCATATTATTTTAGGTATGAATAATACCTTTATTGTTTTTCAGCACAGTGTCGTGTGTGAAATACGTTCATCCTCCGTCCCAGAATGGCAGTGTGTGAGCATGGTCTTGTTCCAGGGCATGAAATCACAGAGCTTTGAAATCTTCACGTAGTCACTCACGTGACTCCGAAGTAAAATAGTAAGATTAAATGAGAACTTACCAGTTTGAAGTTTGATCTTTATTTTATGAGGAGTTACGATGAGGGATTACGTGCCCTCCGCTCCCAAAACCCTCTATTATAAAGTTCAACTGGTATGGAAGTTCTCTCTTATCTTACTATATTAGTCTACTCTGGTATCTGTGATTTCACACCACTGCTTTGAATAATGTCGCGCATGCGTCCTGGCGGGGTCTTCACGTAATCCCTCATCGTAACTCCTCATAAAATAAAGATCAAACTTCAAACTGGTAAGTTCTCATTTAATCTTACTATTAAAGTCTATTGAAAACATCTTTAACAGAGTTAAAGCATGAGAGGTATTGTTAACTCAGCGGGTCAGGCAGCATCTGTGGAGAACATGGATAGGTGACGTTTCACAGAGTGCTGGAGTAACTCAGCGGGTCAGGCAGCATCTGTGGAGAACGTGGATAGGTGACGTTTCACAGAGTGCTGGAGTAACTCAGCGGGTCAGGCAGCATCTGTGGAGAACATAGGTGACGTTTCGGGAGGGACCTTGTTCAGACCGATTGTGGGGGGAGGGGGTAAGAGAAGAAAGCTGGAAAGGGGGGAAGGCAGGACAAAGAGTGTGGTTAAGGTCGATGGCCAAATAGAGTAGATCTGAAGGGTTGTTATGCTCACACTTTATGCAGTGGCCCCAGATTAAGTAAAGTGTTTAAAAGCTAATGGCTATTCAAAATTTAGGTAAATGACACGTTTGTATTAATCGTTACATGTTTTTTATATTTCACTTATAATTAGTAAGGAAGATGTGTTTCGGGAACAAGCGAGAAGAAGGATAAGAAATTCTGGAATGCTGAAAATATAATCTTACACACTGACGATAAAATCCTCTGGCACAGAGTTGTGGAGAGGCACCGCCAATGGTTGGCCGTTGGTCCTGAGGGGAGACTCTCGTTGGATCCTGACCAAGTGCGAGTTGGAACTGGTCCCAGTCGGGCAGTCATCTGTGGGCTGGCTAATTGTTGGGAGACTGAGCTCAGGAACAGGCTAGAAGAACTGGCCAACTTCCCGATGACGTACAACTAACAAGGTCAGACATCTCAGCAAGAGATCCAACCCATGGCACCCGCTGACAATCCCAATGCGATGGCACGCACAAGATACTCCCCTCCACACAAAACTCGTGTACAAAATCTTGGGGGAAATAGATCAGGTGGACACACAGAGCCCCTTGCCCAGAGTAGGTAACATCGAGAATCTGAGGACATGAGTTCAAGGTGAAGGCGAATGGGAAAGATTTAAGGGGTAACTTTTTCACACAAAGGGTGGTGGGTGTATGGAACGAGCTGCCAGAGGAGGTAGTTGAGGCTGGTACTATCCCAACGTTTAAGAAACAGTCAGGCAGGTACATGGACAGGACAGGTTTGGAGGGATATGGGCTAAAACAAGTGGGACTAGTGTAGCTGAGATATTTTGGCCGGTGTGGGCAAGTTGGGTCAAAGGGGCTGTTTACATGCTGTATTATCTAGGACTCTAAGAGCAAAGCCTATAGTGAAGATAGTTAGAATCTGCCAAATGTCTGGAGCCCTGGGTCATGCTGGTTTTCTTGTTTATTCACTCCAGGAGACTCACACATCGTCTGAAGAAGGGTTTCGGCCATGCCTCAATAGATGCTGCTGCACCCGCTGAGTTTCTCCAGCAATTTTGTCTACCTTCGATTTTCCAGGATCTGCAGTTCCTTCTTGAACGACTAACTCATCGTGTGCTGATTGTAATTCTCACGGCTTAATATCTGCACTGTCATACTGTCATTTTCAGGTCTCCACGTTACTGAAGCTCCAGTGGTAAAGAGTCATTTAGTATTCATCGCAAGAGTTCCCAGTGGCACATTTTCACCTGAAGGGTTCCTTAACGAATCACCGAGAATGACAAAGTGGCTTCAGCTCAGCTGACGATGTATTTGTGTGGCTGCAATTCACGTTGAGCCATGAGATGGGTTTTGACAAGTCGTGCCAATATTCTGTGCCGATACACATTGGCAATACGCTGATGTTCAGTGATCTAACTAGCAAAAGCTTCTGTGTTCTAAAGCGGTCTGGCCCGATTCCTTGTCAATATCAAACCGTGACTTCAGATTTCTGCGAACAGTCACCATGAGAGAGAAAACAAACACACACCCCACCCCCACCCCGTACACTGCCAGCTTGGGAAAGACCTCTTTGTTAGTTACTCCAGTTATGGGCCAACGAGCTTGTTTCTGTGGTACAAAAAAAGCTGGAGAAACTCAGCGGGTGCAGCAGCATCTAAGGAGCGAAGGAGATAGGCGACGTTTCGGGTCGAGACCCTTCTTCAGACTGGTCAGGGATCAGGGAAACGAGAGATATAGACGGTGATGTGGAGAGATAAAGAACAATGAATGAAAGATATGCAAAAAAGTATCGATGATAAAGGGAACAAGCCATTGTAAGCTGTTTGTAGTGTGAAAATGAGAAGCTAGTGCGACTAGGGTGGGGAGAGATAGAGAGAGAGGGAATGCCAGGGCCCGAGGGCTGAGGGAGAGGTGGGAAGGGGAGGAGACAGCAAGGGTTAACAGAATTGAGAAAATTCAATGTTCAAGCCCAGAGGATGCAGACTCCCCAAGCGGAATATGAGGTGCTGTTCCTCCAACTTGCGGTGTTGCTCACTCTGGCCGTGGAGGAGGCCCAGGACCGAGAGGTCGGATACGGAATGGGAGGGGGAGTTGAAGTGCTGAGCCACCGGGAGGTCGGCTTGGTTATTGCGGACCGAGTGGAGGTGTTCGGCACTTGGTATGAGCTTGTTTCTGTGCTGGACTGTTTGATGTCTATGATAACGACAGAGTGGCTCACCCTGAGAATATTCCATATCTTGCCCATGTAAATCCATTTTACCCCACTGTTTTGATCGTGGACCTTTGGAACTAGGACATTACTTTGCCTTAAATTATCTTGTACTGCTGTGATTGCGATTGATTTTAGCTGCGTGTCAGAGACATAAATAGCACAGAGACATAAATAGCTCTACAAGTATTGCTTTCAGCTCTCTGGACAAACAGTTGCCCGTAGCCAGACAGCTCCCAGCAATCATAGTCTTCCCTGCGAAACAAGCTATAGGTGGAGGCCAAGTCATTGGGTGTTTGTAAAGCTGTGATCGACAGGTTCTGGATTAGTACGGGTGTCAAAGGTTATGGGTAGAAGGCAGGAGAATGGGGTTAGAACGGAGAGATAGATCAGCCATGATCGAATGGCGGGATAGTCTTGATGGGCCAAATGGCTGAATTCTGCTCCTATGTCCTATGAACCTATAAATAGATGCTCACACACCAGAAGACACACAAAATGCCGGAGTAACTCAGCGGGTCAGGCAGCATCTCTGGAGACAAGGAATTGGTGACGTTTTGGGTCGAGATCCTTCTTCAGACCCAAAATATCACCCATTCCTTCTCTCCAGAGATGCTGCCCGACCCACTGAGTTACTCAATTTTGTGTCTATCTTCGGTGTAAACCAGCTTGTGCAGTTCCTTCCTACACATATCCTTACCATGTAACTGTCCAAATGTTTCTTAAATGTTGCGATAGCACCTGCCTCAACTACCTCCTCTGACAGCCCATTCAATGCACCCACCACCCTTTGTGTGTACCTGGATATATATACACCTTCCATATGCCTATCGCCTCACCTTAAGCCTGGTTTCTGGAGGTAAGCAATACGCGATCCTGGTGAAATGTCTCAGATGATTAGACAGCCTGTTGTTGAGTAGTATGTTGTAGTTGCCAGCAGCTGGGTCGATAGTACTGGTCTCTGTGTGTGACTCAGCTCCATATGGATTCAGTCAGTTCAGGAAGTCTGACTGATGAGGCTTCTACCCCAGGAGACTAAACTCTTGTGAGTCACGCGACATTAAACATCATTCCAATATTCATTTTACAAAAAGTGATCTGACCTTTTTGTCTTCTGTTTCCAGTTAAAAATGTCAGTGGCGCAGCAGTAGAGTTGCTGCCCTACAGCACCAGAGACCGGGGTTCGATTCTGACTACAGCTGCTGTCTGCGTGGAGTTTGCACGCTCTCCTCGTGACCTACGTGGGTTTTGTCCGGGTACCCATTTCCTCCCACGTGATAAGGATGCGTGGGTAGTTCCCTACAGAGCGGCTTCATAGTTCCAGAGGAAAAAGTCACTCATCGTTAATTTTTTTTTTAAGTAAAAATTACATTTAAAAGCTGATTTCTCAAGTAAAACAGAAGCTCCTCCTCACTGGCTAGAAATGAGGCTTGCGATGTCCTGAAGTTGTGAAATGCAATGTATAAGGGCAGCATAGTGACGCTGCAGTAGAGAGAAAACATGCAAACTCCACACAGACAGCAATCGAGGTCAGGATCGAACCTCGGTCTCTGGCACTGTGAGGCAGCAGCTCTACCCGCTGCGCTACCTGCTGCCAAGAGTTTTGAACCATATCAAGGGTTATGAGAAAAACTGTAAAGTTGAGTTGAAGCCACGATCAGATTGATCATGAACCCTAATGGCTTCATCACAAGATATGCTACACACCTCCCCCTATTAGGGATATTCCACTTTCTCCTCGCCATCTACCCTTACCCTCTCCCATCAGGCAAGAGGTACAGAAGTGTGAAAACGCACACCTCTAGATTCAGGGACAGGTTCTTCCCAGCTGTTGTCAGGCAACTGAACCATCCTATCACCAACTGGAGAGCAGTCCCGACCTCCCATCTACTTCATCGGACTATCTTTAATCGGACTTTACTGGACTTTATCTTGCACTAAACTGTGGAAAGCCTGATTGTCATCATGTAGTCCGTTCACTGACTGGGTAGCAGGCAACAAGAGAGCTTTACACTGTACCTCAGTACATGTGACAATAAACTAAACTTAAAACTAACTTGTTTTCCCTCTTTCACTTCCACGACCAAGGTTTTCTGACGTGAAGTGAAAACGGTTGATCACCTGTTCGCACTAGTTCAACGTTATCCTACTTTCTCATCCACTCCCAACACACATGGGGGCAATTTACAGAGGGACAATTAACCTATAGACCTGCATGTCTTTGGGATGTGGGAGGAAGCCGGAGCACCCAGAGGAAACCCACACAGTGACACGGAGAACATGCAAACTCCACACAGGCAGCACCCGAGGTCAGGATCGAACCCGGGTCACTGGCGCTATGAGGCAGCAGCTCTACCCGCTGCGCCACCATGCCACCCTTTCCTTCTCTCCTATCCTCTGCCATGGGACAAACGTAATGAACAGAGCGATGCTGCATATGCTCATATTTTATTCAGTAACAGAAAGATACAAATTTATTATAATACAAAGCAAATGTTTCTTTCAAACCGTATTGGCCCATGACATACAGCCTTCCCCAGGCATTGTGCAGATACCACACTCCAAGACAGATGCAAAAGGAAAATCATTTTAAACAAAGCTGCATTTTAAACGGTTTTTAAACTACAATATACCGGGTTACGATCGGTTCATACTCAACGTTGCACCAGACTAAACAAGTTTTCATTGGTTTTATTTCAGCCACATTAACCTCATGCTAACTGGGGGGAAAGTATTAAATACAACATCTACTTGGATTTCCAAAAAAGTCGTTTCAAAACCCATAAAAAGTAATGAATACAATACATACTTTAAAAAAAACTGGAAAAAGAAAAGTATTTTATATATTTTTAAGGCTTTTAAACATGTATAAAAATAACTGACATTTTATCCCAAAAGTTTCAAAATGAAATTAGTATGTGATAGATGTAACTGACATAGAAAATTTAAAAACATTCATATGTACACAGGGGTAAAAAGTAACATTAAAATGACCTGTTTTCAAAGGTGCTGGACTTTGTTTAACGTGATCATTTTTAGAGGTGATATTCCAATTGCATATCTTGCATTAGGAGGGTTAGAGTATGTCATCAGGCAACTGAACCATCCTACTGCACGCAACCAGAGAACAGTCCCGAACTACTAACTTTACTGGCTTTACCTTGCACTGAAAGTTATTCCCTTATTGTGTACCTGTACACTGTGAATGGCTCGATTGTAATCATGTATTGTCTTTCTGCTGGCTGGATAGCACGCAACAAAAGCTTTTCACTGTACCTCGGTACACGTGACAATGAACTGGACTGAACTGATGTGGAGGTGGGACTTCAATGTCTAATCGGAGCTCATGGGGGAAGGATCTACCTGCAGGTTTATAACGGCAAGCTTGAACACCTGGGCAGGTGCATGTGCAGTCAGAACATTACCGGTGAAACCAGAAAGGAGCTTGAGTGTAACGGTGTACAGGTGACATGTTTTACTACCTATCCAGCAGTGTCCACAAAGACAGCTTGTAACACATCCTCAGCGTTTGTAAACCTTCTAAAGTCGAGAGTGTTTATTCATCGTATGCCCCGACACGGAACAAAGAAATTCTTCAACATGTAGACCAGAAAATAGCAGTTTAATTTTGTCTTTTAAAAAGGTAATCGAGAAATAAACATTGTTTGTAGTTCTGCCTTGTACGGAGCAGGCATCATCAGGTCTAGAGCCCTGGGAACCCAGTACTGACCAACATGAGCAGACAGTGGTGAAGCTTCAAGCAGCTGCCTGCCCAGTGCAGAGCAGATCGACCCTCTCTCTCTGCCACGCTTCTGCCAGTTACACCAGCTTCTAAAGTAACACATCCATAGATAGACACAAAACGCTGGAGCAACTCAGCAGAACAGGCGGTAACACTGGATGCAGGGAGACCCATTCCTTCTCTCCAGAGATGCTGCCTTTCCCACTGAGTTACTCCAGCGCTTTGTGTCTATCTTCGGTTTAAACCAGCATCTGCAGTTCCTTCCAACTCATCTGTAAACACATCCATCCTGGAGTCAAGACAGCTCTATGACCGATGTTGAACCAAACAAAACACGTGACATTAAACGTTTAAAGTTTATAATGATGTAAAGTAATTTTGACAAACTGTAGTGTATCCAGAATAAAGCAAGATTGCACCTGTTGACTTGCAATAACCAGGAGTGGATTTAAACTTCATTTTTAATCTTTTCTCGTGCTGACCACTGGAATATTAGCTGGAATTAAAGTAATGAATGCACCAGCAGACTGATCTAGCCCAAACTATACATGTTGTGGAGCTAGCATGGCCCTGCCAGTCTGTAGTCACCAGTTAACCAGCTAGTCGCTGTAGGCAGTGTCCCTGTCACAGAGCTGTTCCATCATATTAAACATCCTCTGCTTCCCCCAATTCACCCACGACAATCAACACACAACAGCCGCAGTCGCCAGTAATTCTTTGGTTAAGCAGCACCTTCCACCTGTACTTTGGTTACACTTGCTTGCAGTAGTTGGCCAGATGTGGTAGGGTGGGGTGGGGGTCTCATCCTTGTGTTACGGGGGGGGCTCGGGGTCCTGGGGTAAATGGTGGGTTTACCGAGTACTTTCACCCAGTCGCCTTCCACGCACAATAACTGTGGCGCCTCCCTTCCTCCCGACTCCCTCCTGCTCTGCCCTGAACCAACGGGACCCTGCCCTGGACCAACGGGACCCTGCCCTGGGCCAACGGGACCCTGCCCTGGGCCAACGGGACCCTGCCCTGGGCCAACGGGACCCTGCCCTGGGCCAACGGGACCCAGCCCTGGGCCAACGGGACCCTGCCCTGGACCAACGGGACCCTGCCCTGGACCAACGGGGGGACCCTGCCCTGGGCCAACGGGGGGACCCAGCCCTGGGCCAACGGGACCCTGCCCTGGAACCAACGGGACCCTGCCCTGGGCCAACGGGACCCTGCCCTGGGCCAACAGGGGGACCCAGCCCTGGGCCAACGGGGGGACCCAGCCCTGGGCCAACGGGGGGACCCAGCCCTGGGCCAACGGGACCCTGCCCTGGGCCAACGGGGGGACCCAGCCCTGGGCCAACGGGGGGACCCAGCCCTGGGCCAACGGGACCCTGCCCTGGGCCAACGGGACCCTGCCCTGGCCAACGGGACCCTGCCCTGGGCCAACGGGGGGACCCTGCCCTGGGCCAACGGGACCCCAGCCCTGGGCCAACGGGACCCTGCCCTGGGCCAACGGGGGGGACCCTGCCCTGGGCCAACGGGACCCTGCCCTGGGCCAACGGGACCCTGCCCTGGGCCAACGGGACCCTGCCCTGAACCAACGGGACCCTGCTCTCACACAGCGGGCATGGGTGGTCTGGCACCGTCCCTGCTGTGGGGAGAAACACTGTGTGTGGTGGGTGGGTGTGGGGGTGGGTGGGTGGGGGGGGGGGGTGGGTGGGTGTGGGGGGGGGGGGTGGGGGGGGGTGGGTGGGTGTGTGGGGGGGGGTGTACACTGTTAGGGGGGTTACTGTGGGGTGGTTGGGGGATCTACACTGTGGGGGGTGGGGGTGACTTGCCAATGAACTCACTCCCCAGGGGTCAGGCCAGGTGTGACAACACAAATATCACTAACAGCACTAATCTATGTAATAAAAATAAGAATTCAGTAATACAGTAGCTATCAGACTGGTGTTTCATTGTCTAACATTAAATACCCTTCCTGGCTCAGTCCCACTGTTACTCCATGTTTAGTGTAGAGATACAGCAGGGAAACAGGCCCTTCGGCCCATCGAGTCCGCGTCGACCAGCGATCACCCGTTCACACTAGTTCTATGTTATCCAACTTTCTCATCCACTCCCTGCAGGCTAGGGGCAATTTACGGAAGCACGTTAACCTACAAACCCGCACTATGGGGTAATGTGGAGCCACGCTGTCCCAGGTAGAACGTGCAAACTCCACACAGACACACGAGGTCAGGATCGAACCCAAATCTCTGGCGCTGTGAGATTCCACCTCTAACGTGCCACCCAGCTCTACCATATGAACATCCAATCCAAGGCTCCACACTGCAACACCAGAGATGCACCATACACGGGGCAGTACAAATGCTGCAAATTGTACAAGACAGACACAGAGTGCTGGAGTAACTCAGCGGGACAGGCAGCATCTGTGGAGAGAAGGAATAGGCGACGTTTCAGTCTGAAGAAGGGTTCCCACCCAAAATGTCACCTATTCCTTTTATCTCCAGAGATGCTGCCTGACCCGCTGAGATACTCCAGCACTTTGTGTCTACCTTCAGGATAAACCAGCATCTGCAGTCCCTTCCTACAGGCATTGTCAGCATTGTTTGTATCGAGGCTGAGCAGACACAGGGGCAGAATCACACTGCAAATGTAATGTCATCTCTCACTGAGGAGATGCTGCTCAGACATTGTGACGTAGCAATAAAAGTACGGTGACCCCAGGACTGCCTTTGATCACCACAGTGTCCCACACCAGCGCATATCCGCTGCAGAGATTCTCACAGATGATTGTTTCTAGAATATTCCCCGGCCCTTCCTATTCACACATGCTTCTCTGTACAGGAAGTGATGAGATCTTGCTGCTTCATTTACCGAGATGCAACTGGCCAACGGCATTGGCCGTGGGTCACCCCACCCCTGACCATGGAGCCAATGACCAGCTGGCGTTGGGGGTTACTGGACGCCAGGCCCCTCCACACCGGTCCAGCACACACCCATGACCCCAACATCCAATCTGACCCCCGTCGCCACCTTGACCGACCGGCCCAGACCCTCAACAGCTCCTTGACAAACATTCTGTTACGCACGCACTGTTCCACACGCACTGTTCCATCCGTTTAGTGACTGCGCGGGCCAAGTCTACGATAAATCTACAATTACAGAGATCCTCAAGGCCAGACTCAACTCTACATATATATATATATAATATATAAAAAATTAAAGGGAAGATGCCAATCATTGACTCTGCATAAATGTCTCTGAAACAACAGTATGAAGCGTGTACACGACACGTGAATCGTGATGACAATAAACAAGATGGAACAAACTGGGACTAGCAGGGTTGGGCTCGGGATGGCTGCGGGGTCAGTGGCAAGTCCCACCATGGGGTGTTGCTGAGGCTCGCTCTGCCACAACCAGTTTCAGGCCATTCCGTTTCCGTGCTGCCCCTTGACATTATCAAGCATGGACAGACCAGGGCGGAGGGTTGGATAACCGATCTACATCTTGGTCCAACAACAGAGACAGTGCGGAACTCGTTCCAGCCAAGCCTCGCCTGGCCTCGCCCCCCCACACATTGACATTGGTGGCACACTGGCATCGGTCCAGCAGAGACGGGTTTCAAACCCCGATCACATTGCGACAGGCGCGAGTCAGAGGGTGGTGAATCTGTGGGATTCATGGCCACAGGCGGTGGTGGAGGCTAAGATAATGGGTATTTATAATGTGGAGATTGACAGACTCTTTGATCAGCACGGGTGTCAGGGGTTATGGGGAGAAGGCAGGAGAATGGGGTTGAGAGGGAGAGATAGATCAGTCATGAATGAATGGCAGAGTCGACTAATTCTACTCCTATCACTTGTAAACCCCAGATGAGAAAACCCGCAAATTGAACACATGAATGGTATTGCCGTGACATAGCATGTACATCACAGATAAGTGCTGGAGTAACTCTGCGGGTCAGGCAGCATCTCTGGTGGAGAGAAGGAATGGGTGACGTTTCGGGTCGGGACATCTACCCAACACTGCCGCAGAAAACCAATGTCCTCCCGCCTCAGCTTCAGCTCCAGTATTTCAGATGTGTGACCTTGGAGTGAAGTAGCAAGACTGTGTGGAGTGCGCCTGGGATCGTTGCATGTCTGCCATGCATGGGAACTCTAAAGTTGCGACAGAAGTCATGTCAGAGTTTTATTCCTGCCCTTCACAGCCACCTGTCTGACCCCAGCAGCAGAGGCTGCGGTTTATGTTATCCATGTTATCCACATTCAGTGAGGCTGGACATTGGGTGTTGTGAACTGGTTGGGGTGTATACTGAACAAGGCCTGTATATACAGCCAGTTATAAGTAGGGCTAAGACTTAATTAAATACATGAAGATTTACCATACATTTAGTATAATAATTCATATTAGCTAATAACCGATAACTGAAAACTAGAATTGTCACACTATCACGGAACAACAGAATGAGATACCGTTTAGTAATTCTATATCTATTCAATTCTCTTAAATGTCTTCTCCTCCTTGGTCTTGCCATGTGCCAGTAATGGATGGTAAAGATGGTGCTCACAGACACAGCTTATTGAGTTGCCCATCGTGCCGTTACCACGGGGTTACCGGGCTCTTGGGTACCTCAGCGCCTCAGCTGCCGTTGTCCAGCTCCATGGCCACCGCGCTGGCGGGCGCACGCACGCACGCACGCACGCAGTCTTTGGCAGTCTCCGCTCCCGGTGCCAACGCCCGCTGCTCAGAAACCGAATAAACACTAATAGAGCACAAAGTTGGGAAGGAAACGCTGCTGGCTGGTCTTGTCAAATACACCTGGCCGCCATTGTCCACTTGCTCAAGTCCCAACACAGGCAGGGCTTGGGTTAGATTAGTGAGATACGCACGGGGCAACTGGGCGACTGCGTCCTGGCTGGCGAGTGGGAATCGATGGCATGCTCCACCGCCGTGTGCTTGGCCATATGTTTGATGAGGTATGTCTCCTGCAAGAGGCACAAACACCAATAAATACACCAACAAACACAGCCCTTACACTGTTACAGCCCACCACCCTGACATGTCCCCCCCTCCCCACACCCCAGTCCCAGCCCCACACCCCTGCCCCGCACCCCAGCCCCACGCCCCGCACCCCAGCCCCGCATCCCGCACCCCCGCATCCCGCACCCCCGCATCCCGCACCCCAGCCCCCACATCCCACACCCCAGCCCCACCCCCAGCCCCACACCCACCCCAGCCCCGCCACCCAGCCCACAGCCCCACACCCCAGCCCCACACCCCAGCCCCACACCCCAGCCCCACCCCCAGCCCCACACCCCAGCCCCACACCCCAGCCCCACACCCCCAGCCCCACACCCCAGCCCCACACCCCAGCCCCACACCCCAGCCCACACCCCATCCCCACCCCACACCCCCAGCCCCACACCCCAGCCCCACACCCCACACCCACACCCAGTCCCAGCCCCACACCCCCAGCCCCCGCATCCCGCACCCCAGCCCCACACCCCACACCCCAGCCCCACCCCAGCCCCACACCCCAGCCCCACACACCCCAGCCCCACACCCCCACCCCAGTCCCAGCCCACACCCCAGCCCCACACCCCCAGCCCCCGCATCCCACACCCCAGCCCCACACCCCCAGCCCCCACACTCCAGCCCCCGCATCCCACACCCCAGCCCCACACCCCAGCCCCACACCCGCACCCCAGCCCCACATCCCACACCCCAGCCCCACCCCAGCCCCGCACCCCAGCCCCACCCCAGCCCCACCCCCCAGCCCCGCACCCCAGCCCCACACCCCAGCCCCACACCCCAGCCCCCGCATCCCGCACCCCAGCCCCCGCATCCCGCACCCACCCCAGCCCCACCCCCCAGCCCCCGCACCCCAGCCCCACACCCCAGCCCCACACCCCAGCCCCCCAGCCCCGCACCCCAGCCCCACACCCCAGCCCCGCACCCCAGCCCCGCACCCCAGCCCCGCACCCCAGCCCCCGCATCCCACACCCCACGTTATCACTACGTTACACGTGACGCGTGGCTGAGGTCAGGCACGTACTGAGGTGTAGGCGCGTCCACACATGCTGCAGCAGTAGGCTTTAGTGTGCTTGACCGTGTGTGTGGACAGGTGGATCTGCAGCGAGGCTGAGTCGGAGTACGCACGGTAGCAGTTCGGACACTTGTACGGCTTGTCTTTGTTGTGCTGTCGTTGATGAGACTGGAAGAGACAAAGACATCAGTGAAAGGCCCAGATACCTCAAAACACTTGTGTAGGAAGGAACTGCAGACGCTGGTTTAAACCGAAGGTAGACACAAAAAGCTGGAGTAACTCAGCGAGACAGGCAGCATCTCTGGGAAGAAGGAATGGGTGACGTTTCAGGTTGAGATGTCTGAAGAAGGGTCTTGACCAGAAACGTCACCCATTCCTTCTCACCTGAGATGCTACCTGTCCCGCTGAGTGACTCCAACGTTTTGGAGTAACTCCTATCTTCAACTCAAACCCTTTCACAGTCTGTAATATCGTATCAAAGCTCTAATAAAGAGCAGGCACGGTGGCACAGCGGGTAGACTGCTGCCTCCCAGCGCCAGACACTGGTTCGATCCTGCCTACGGGTGCTGTCTGTACGGAGTTTGAACGTCTACCTGTGACCACGTAGGTTTTCCACCCATACTCCAAAGACATGCAGGTTTGTAGGTTAATTGGCTTGGGTAACATTGTAAATTGCCCCTAGTGTGCGTAGGATAGTGTTAGTGTGCGGGGATCGCTGGTTGGCACGGACTCAGTGGGCCAAAGGGCCTGTTTCCGCGCTGTATCTCTAAACTAAACTAAACGGAAGTGTTTTTTCTTAACGTTTATTAAGTGGCCATTAATTTCAACACTGTGGAATAGTATCGAGCAATCTGTGCATATTTTCTAACCTGTGGATCTAATTGTATTTGTGCATCTGTGAGAAGTGAAGCTGCTTGTTGCGTGAGGACGGCAGGTGAATCATCAACGCTGTATCTGGGCGCACCTGGCCACAGCGGCATACACGCACTCACCTGCAGGTTGGATAACTGGGTGAAAGCCTTCTCACAGCCTGGGTGTGCGCACTTGTAGGGTCTGTCGCCAGTGTGGATCCTGCAGTGGACGGGACAGAGTCACATCACATGGTCACGGTGTAGCACGCGTGTAACCAGAGACCACGGCACGCACATCACGGGAACATCCCTCCCTGTCACACCCCCGTCTGTGACAAACCCCCCCCCATCCCTCCCTGTCACACCCCCGTCTGTGACAAACCGCCCCCCCCCCCATCCCTCCCTGTCACACCCCCGTCTGTGACAAACCGCCCCCCCCCATCCCTCCCTGTCACACCCCCGTCTGTGACAAACCCCCCCCCCCATCCCCTCCATCTGTGACAAACCCCCCCCCCCCCCCCCCTCATCTACGAGGAGACCAGACCATCACACAAACCAACCTCCCTTCCATTGACTCCATCTACACCTCACGCTGCCTCAGCAAGGCCAGCAGCATCATCAAGGACCAGTCTCACCCCGGTCACTCCCCCAACAGGCAAGAGGTTCACTGCAAGCCCTCCAGTTCTAGTTGTGTGCGGCTTGTTCAGTGAATTGGTCATAAGGAATAAGAGTAGGATCAGGCCATTCGGCCCATCATGTCTACTCTGCCATTCTATCATGGCTGATCTATCTCTCCCTCTTAACCCCATTCTCCTGCCTTCTCCCCTAACCCCGACACCCGTACTGATCAAGAATCTATCTATCTCTGCCTTAAAAATATCCACTGACTTGGCCTCCACAGCCTTCTGTGGCAAAGAATTCCACAGATTCACTGCCCTCTGACCAAAGAAATGTCTCCTTCCTAAAAGTACATCCTTTAAATCTGAGGCTATGACCTCTAATCCTAGACTCTCCCACTAGTGGAAACATCTTCTCCACATCCACTCATTCCAAGCCCTTCACAATTCTGTAAGTTTCAATGAGGTCCTCCCTCATTCTTCTAAACTCCAGCGAGTACAGGCCCAGTGCCGACAAACGCTCATCATTGGTTAACCCACTCATTCCTGGGATCATTCTTGTAAACATTTTCTGGACCCTCTCCAGAGCCAGCACATCCTGCCTCAGATATGGTGCCCAAAATTGCTCACAACACTCCAAATGCCTGACCTGCCCCTAAAAGAGCCTCAGCATTACATCCCTGTTCCTGTATACAAGCCCCGTTGAAATAAATGCTAGCATTGAGTTTGCTTGGCTGGAGTAACTCAGCGGCTCAGGCAGCATCTCTGAAGAACATGGATAGGTGACTCTTTGGGTCGAGACCCTTCTTCAGACTGAAACGTCACCAATTCCTCTATCCAGAGATGCTGCCTCTCCTGAATCGCTCCAGCACTTTGTGTCTGTCTTTACTGGATGTGTTAATGCAGCTGAAATTCCCAGCACAATAGCCCAGCGGCCCAGGGACACACCTGGTGTGCTGCTGCAGGTGAGAGAGCTGGCGGAAGGACTTCTCACAGTAGGAGCAGTGGTAGGGCTTGACGCCCAGGTGTATGCGCAGGTGTTGTGCCAGGTAGGAGGCATTGGCAAACGACTTGGAGCAGTGCGGGCACTTGTGTGGCTTAGCCTCCGTGTGCGACTTGGAATGGATCTGCATCTCCGACTTGGAGAAAAAAGTCAGGGGACAGATCTTACACCTGGAGAGAGGAGGAGAGAGGGAGAGAGGGAGAGAGGGAGAGAGGGAGAGAGGGAGAGAGGGAGAGAGGGAGAGAGGGAGAGAGGGAGAGAGGGAGAGAGAGAGACAGGATTACTTCACACAAAGCTCTTACAAACCCCATTGTTCCAAATACTTTCCCAGCCTCTATTTACTCCCCAAGATGCAACAACAGGCCAGCTGCTCTCCAAACTCTGGTGCCAACTGTGGTTGGTTCTGGTCTTCCCCTCCCAGGCAGGTTGCTGGGTCCACGAGGGTGGTGGGTGTATGGAACGAGCTGCCGGAGGAGGTAGTCGAGGCAGAGACTATCGCAACGTTTAAAAAACATTTGGACAGGTGCATGGATAGGACAACGTTAGAGGGATATGGGTCAAACACAGGCAGGTCATAGGTCATAAGGGATAGGAGCAGAATTAGGCCATTCAGCCCATCAAGTCTACTGCGCCATTCAATCATGGTTGATCTATCTTTCCCTCCTAACCCCATTCTCCTGCCTTCACCCCATAACCCCGACGCCTGTACTAATGAGGGGGACTATTGTGGACGGGACATGTTGGACGGCGTGGGCAAGTTGGACCGAAGGACCTGTTTCCATGTTGTATGACTCTTCAGAGTCTTGAGTGAACTCCAATCCACTGCCACCTCTTTGATGAGGTGGCTCGAAGGGCCGAATGGCCGACGCCTGCACCTATTGTCTAGTGTCATGAGCCATCTCAGGCGGATGACAAATAACCCGCGGCAATTTCTTGAGGAAGACTGGAAGGATTATTTCTGGACAATATTTGTCCTGAACAACTTTTCCACAGAAACCCAGACTATCAGCTGGAGTTTGCTGCAGTGAGACTAGCTTGTGTGTGTCCGACATTAGACGTCTTTCACCTGTGCCCAGGTAGTGTGTGCGCAGCGCTGCCTGGTTTGGCAACTCGAACGCCCAGGAATGAAGGAGGTGACAGGTAGTGGTGACCACTGCCCACTGCATCACGGGTACTGACCTCCCCCCACACTGCCCACTGCATCACGGGTACTGACCTCCCCCCACACTGCCCACTGCATCACGGGTACTGACCTCCCCCCACACTGCCCACTGCATCACGGGTACTGACCTCCCCCCTCACACTGCCCACTGCATCACGGGTACTGACCTTCCCCCACACACTGCCCACTGCATCACGGGTACTGACCTCCCCACCATCTAAGGGATCGACAGGAGTCGCTGCCTCAAACAGGCAGCCAGCATCGTCAGAGACCCACACCACCCTGGCCACACTCTCATCTCGCTGCCACCATCGGGAAGAAGGTACAGGAGCCTGAAAACTGTAACGCCCAGGTCCAGGAACAGCTTCTTCCCAACAACCATCAGGCCTTTAAACACAACAGCCTCCAACTAATCAGCAAACTGTCGCTGCACGAGGGACACTTGTTTTGTTTTGCACAAATATGCTTTTTAAAATTAAACCCATGTTTATTTATTATGATTTACAGGCCAGTTATTAAGCTGCAAGTATG
The DNA here is from genome assembly GCA_035221665.1 of Okamejei kenojei. NCBI lineage: Eukaryota > Metazoa > Chordata > Chondrichthyes > Rajiformes > Rajidae > Okamejei > Okamejei kenojei. Next base: position 32,367,035 of record CM069162.1, read on the forward strand.
AATGTCATTGTTCCAATTGGGGGCATGGGACAATTAAACACGACGGTAGATGCAAGAAGCTGCAGGAAGTCAGCGGGACAGGCAGAATGTCTGGGGAGAAGGAACGGGCAACATTTCGGATCAAGACCCTTCTTCAGACAATTAAACATTCTTGCCTCGCGCTAACCAAGTGGGCCAAGCTCAACACTGCCATCTCCTGTCAGCAAAGGTCAGTGCAGGACAATCAGGAGCCCAGCCCTGATCCCAGGGTCAAGTGGAAGTTATTGTCCGGAGAGAGAGGGGAGACTGTGAGGGGGTGTGGTCCCCGCCTGGTTCACTGGGATGGGAGTGGATGGGGGAGGTGGGGAGGTGGGGAGGGAATGTGTGAGGGGGTGTGGGTCTCTGCCTGGTTCACTGGTGGGGGAGGTGGGGGGGGGAGTGGGGAAGAGGGGGGAGTGGGGGAGAGAGGGGGGGAGAGACTGTTTCAGCGTTGTGGGTGGCCACTACCCTCCCCCTGCTCTCCAGGGCGGTTGCTCCAACCTGTAGGTCTTGCCGTCCTTGGCGGGCTCGTTGCCGGAGGCGAGGATAGGGTAGGGCACCACCAGGACGGGCGGCCCGATGCAGTTCTCCCCTTTGATCTTCTTCCTGCCACGCTCGGTCTTGAGGGCGGTGGGCAGCCCGTTCTTGCTGGAGTGCGCAGGCTCCATTGCGTGGTGGCTAGCCAGGCCAGTGATCAGACTGGGCGATGAGACCTCACTGCGGCCCTGGCTGCCCAGGGAGGGGGTGGTCACACTGATGGTGTCACATGTGGACGTGGGTGAAGACAAGCTGAGCCCTGGAGAGGGGGAGAAACCAACACCATGGAAACATCCGGAAAACCCACCGGCAACGCCGCGCCATCCCGCACTCCACCTGCCCGGGTCCACCGATCCGTCTACAGATGTTGGAACGATGGACACACAGAGCTGGATTAACTCAGCGGGTCAGGCAGCATCTCTGGACAACATGGATAGGTGATGTTTCAGGTTGGGACCTTCCTCAGACCCAAAACCCAAGTCTGAAGAAGGGTCCCAACCTGAAAGGTCACCTATCCATGTTGTCCACAGATGCTGCCTGACCCGCTGAGTTACTCCAGCACTCGGTGCCTATCTCTGGTATAAACCAGCATCTGCAGTTCATTTTTATTAGATGTTGGGAGTGTGAAATAAAGTCCTCCCAGAATCTCCAATTTTATTCACTAATCCAAAGTCTGCGACTATGAATGATTCACTGACTCCACAAGCTCAGTTTGAGGGTTGGCACGGTGGCTGCCTCACAGCGCCAGAGACCCGGGTTCGATCCTGACTATGGGTGTTGTCTGTACGGAGTTTGTATGTCCTCCCCCTTGACCTGTGTGGGTTTTCTCCGGGTGCTCCGGTTTCCTCCCACCCTCCAAAGACGTTCAGGTTTGTAGGTTAATTGGCTTCGGTAAAAGTTGTAAATTGCCCCTAGTGTGTGTAGGATAGTGTTGGTGTGCGGGGGGGTCGCTGGTTGGTGTGGACTCGGTGGGCTGATGGGCCTGTTTCCGCGCTGTATCTCTAAACTAAACTAAAACTTCAGACGTGTCTAATTGCGGGGAAATGGCGTGGAACATCTGAAACACGACTCAGTCTGTGGCTGATCTGCCAAACGCTACCTGCATTATCCCTGGAACATGGACCAGTGCAACACAGGATCAATATCTGTGATGATCATGATGCCAGGTTAAACTGATCTCATCTGCCAGTACGTGATCCATATCCCTCCATCCCCTCCATATCCACGTGCCTGTCTAATACACCACTATCGCATCTGCCTCCATCACCACCCTCTGTGTAAAACACTTGACCCACACATCTCCTTTAATCTTTCCCCTTCTCCCCTTCTAGCTGTGCCCTCTGGTGCTGGGATAAAGGTTCTGACTGTCTACCCTATCTGTCCCTGTCATCCTTTGATAAACTTCCATCAACATCCCAAGTTGCAGAGACAGCAGTGCGAGTCTACCCAGCCTTTTCCCACCTTGTCCAGTGGCCAACAGTGCCACCTGGTGAAGAGACCGCGGCACTGCAGGAACGTCACCCATGGCTCCGCATTATTGGAGAAGATTCACTTCCAAACGTCAGGGAGCGAGGAACTAGAATCCTAACCAGGGCCATGAGCGTTCTCTCCTCACGGATCCTAGTGGGCTGACACCTCCAAGGGCCTCCCATTGATTTCTGCAACTGGAAGGTCAGCGGACCCGGAGTGGGGGGGGGGGGGAGATCTAAGGGGGGCCACAAATGGAATATGTTAAAAACGGCTTGTGTTACTGGTAACATTGTCGGCGCCCTTTAGGTGGCCCCCCTTTACGTGGCCCCCCTTTGCATACCTTGTGTACGCAAAACAAAGAACATGTAGCAATAAAGATTCATTCAATCATTCTTTCAGCTGACTGCTGGACAGGCCGAGCTCCACAAGGAGCCAGCGAGCCCAAACATAGGGACCTGGACCAGAAGAGCTTCAGGATTCTCTCTCCAAAGACGATGATAGGCTCTGCCGAGTTCCACTGTCACCACCCAGAGAGTTGTGAATCTGTGGAATTATCTGCCACAGAAGGCAGTGGAGGCCGATTCACTGGATGTTTTCAAGAGAGAGTTAGATTTAGCTCTGAAGGCTAATGGTATCAAGGGATATAGGGAGAAGGCAGGAATTATCATATTGAATGGCGGTGCTGGCAGGAAGGGCCGAATGGCCTACTCCTGCACCTATTTTCTATGTTTCTACGTCTACTCATCTCTGGTTTCCAGGCCCCGCCATTGAGGGATCTGCAGGATTTTGTTGCCTGGATAAGCAGCCAGCATCATCTAGGACCCACTTTAACAAGGTGGTAGCTAGTCTGCCTCTGTCACTATCCTACCTCCTCTCTGGAGAGTTTAATAAACTAAACTAAGACACCTGCCGCGGGTAACCCTCCAATTCCTGATCATCACGGATGGCACGGTGGCGCAGCGGTAGAGTTGCTGCCGTACAGCGCTCGCAGCGCCAGAGACCCGGGTTCCGTCCCGACTACGGGCGCTGTCTCTACGGAGTTTGTACGTTCTCCCCGTGACCTGCGTGCGTTTTCTCCGAGTGCTTCTGTTTCCTCCCACACTCCAAAGACGTACAGGTTGGTAGGTTAATTGGTTTGGTAGAATTGTAAATCGTTCCTAGGATGTGTGTGAGATAATGTTAGTTTGCGGGGTCGTTGGCTGGCATGGATTCGGTGGGCGAAGGGCCTGTTTCCACTCTGTATGACAATAGCTCCAGTACCAAGGTCATAAGGTCATGAGGTCATAAGGAATAGGGACCGAATAAGGCCATTCGGCCCATTCAATCATGGTTGATCTATCTCTCCCTCCTAACTCCATTCTCCTGCCTTCTACTCATAACTTCTGACACCTGTACTAATCAAGAATCTATCTCTGCCTTAGAAATATCCACTGACTTGGCTCCACAGCCTTCTGTGGCAAGGAATTCCACAGATTCACCACCCTCTGACTAAAGAAATTCCTCATCTCCTTCCTAAAAGAACGTCCTTTAATTCTGAGGCCTCTAGTCCTAGACTCTCCACATCCACTCTATCCAAGCCTTTCACTATTCGGTCCGTTTCAATGAGGTCCCCCCGTCATCCTTCTAAACTCCAGCGAGTACAGGCCCAGTGCCGACAAACGCTCATCATATGTTAACCCACTCATTCCTGGGATCATTCTTGTAAACCTCCTCTGGACCCTGTCCTGAGCCAGCATATCCTGCCTCAGATATGGTGCCCAAAATTGCTCACAACACTACAAATGCGGCCTGACCAGCACCTTGTAGAGCCTCAGCATTACATCCCTGCTCCTGTATACAAGCCCTCTGGAAATAAATGCTAGTATTGAGCTTGCTTTCTTTACTACGGATGACTCTAGGCCGATAGAACCAGGACTGACAGACAACCCTTCCGCGAGGCACCACTCCCTAGGGAAGCAGTTCAGATAAAAATATCTTAACATTCAAAAGTTGTGAATGAGCATGCGAGAAAAAATGATTCCTTACAGTTCAAGATACCTGTGACAGAGCTGGTAGCGGGGCGGGCGTGCAAGGCAATGTCCGGCTGACCGCTCTGGCCGTGGGCATCGGACACTTGCGGTTTCAGCATGGACAGTGGCGTCGGGCCGCCCTGGGATGTGGACGGCAGCAACAACTGCTGCTGGGACTGGACACTGGAGCCAGCCATGTGTGGGGGCCGGATCTTCTCCGCCATCAACTGCTCCTTGATCTTGTTGATGAGCATCAGGTTGTCCAACTGCACGGGTGATGGAGGGGGGGGGAGAGAGGGGGAGGTAGAGAGGGAGTGGGGGGGAGTGGGAGAGGGGGAGGGAGAGGGGGGAGTGGGGGAGGGGTTGGAGAGGGGGAGGGAGAAGGGGGAGTGGGGGAGGGGTTGGAGAGGGGGAGTGAGAGCGGAGGGAGTAGGGGAGGGAGGGGGGGAGTGGGGAAGGGAGAGGGGGGGCGGCGTTGTAGAGGGGGAGGGAGAGGGGGAGTGGGGGAGTGGGGAGGGGTTGGAGAGGGGGAGGGCACAGAGACATCAAAGCAATGAGACACAGTGTTGAGCGAGGTTAGGCAGTGCGTGCGGAGTCCCAGTACAGAGCTCATGGGTCTGCTGACCTGTGTCAGATGGGACAGACACCACACACCTCCTCCCTCAGCAACTCTCCACTGTCCAGACTCCACACTCTTCACCTCTCCTTTCCGGAAGGTTCCTGGAGAAGCACCGCCCCTCCCCCAGCCCTGGCCAATTAACTTGGCATCATGTTGAGCTCAGACACCGTGGGCTGTTGGGTCGGGGCCCTTGTTCAGACTGAGGGGGGAGCAAGCTGGGCGAGTGATAGGTGGATACAGGTGGAGGGAGATAGGATAGGCAGTTGGGGCCGAGTGGCTGACAAATGGGAGCAAGAGGTGGCAGAGCAGGAGGGGGGCAGTCAAATGCCAAGTGGGGGGGGATATGGGTGTAGGGGGAGGGGGAGAGAGAGGGGGGAAGAGGTAAAGGGGATTGTGGGACTCAGGGAATGGGAATTGGTGTAAGGAGGAGGGGAAGAACAGCGTGGGTGGGGAGGGGGAGGTGGGAGAGTGTGGGGTATATGGATGCGCCCATTCTTGCATGCGTGGGGTGGAGACAAGAGGGAGGGGTGGGGTATTCAGCCCTTCTACCTGAGAATAGATCGGGTAGACGCACAAAGTCCCTTGCCCAGAGTAGGGGAATCGAGGACCAGAGGACATAGGTTTAAGATGAAGGGGAAAAGATTTAATAGGAATCTGAGGGGTAACATTTTCATACAAAGGGTGGTGGGTGTATGGAACGAGCTGCCAGAGGAGGTAGTTGAGACTGGGACTATCCCAACGTTTAAGAAACATTTGGACAAGTACATGGATTGGACAGGTTTGGAGGGAAGGCAGACACAAAATGCAGGAGTAACTCAGTGGGACAGGCAGCATCTCTGGAAAGTAGAAATGGGTGACGTTTCGGGTCAAGACCCATCTTCAGACTTTTCAGCGATTTTGATGAAAGGTCTCGACTCGAAACATCACCCATTCCTTCTCTCCTGAGGTGCTGCCTGTCCCGCTGAGTTACTCCAGCTTTTTGTGTCTACCTTCGATTGAAACCCACATCTGCAGTTCTTTCCTACGCAGATTTGGAGGGATATGGGCCAAACGCAGGCAGGTGGGACTAGTATGGATGGGACATGTTGGCCGGTGCGGGCAAGTTGGGCTGAAGGGCCTCTCTGACCATGACCTGCTAGCCACATTGCCCAGGGCAAGGTGTGAGGGGGGTTCTGTCACAAGTGACAGGAGTAGAATCAGGTCATTCGGCCCATCAAATCAATTCCGTCATTCAATCATGGCTGATCTCTGCCTCCTAACCCCATTTTCCTGCCTTCTCCCCATAACCCTTGACACCCATTTTAATCAAGAACCTGTCTTTCTCTGCCTGAAAAATATCCACTGACTTGGCCCCCACAGTACAAAGTGTAGTTCACAGTATGCAGTGTTCAATAGACAATAGACAATAGGTGCAGGAGTAGGCCATTCAGCCCTTCAAACCAGCACCGCCATTCAATGTGATCATGGCTGATCATCCCCAATCAGTACCCTGTTCCTGCCTTCTCCCCATATCCCCTGACTCTGCTATCCCTAAGAGGTCTGTCTAGTTTAGAGCCTGATGGTTGTTGGGTTGGGGTCAGGGGCAAGAATCTGTCTCCATCTCTGCCTTACAAATCTCTGCTGACACGCTGGGCGGAGGGGTGTGAGACGGGACATGTTCACTGACACGCGGCCACACGGTACACGCACACGTATGACGGGGTGACGGGTGGTCTGACCTACCTGGCTGGTCATGGTGGGAGGCGGGGGCCAGAAGTAGGGGTTGTTGAATCGAGGTTCAGCCATGGCCGCTGCATGGGAGAAACAGACACGGCAAGTTGCAACGGTCGCATGGCAAGTAGATGGTGAATCACAGAGTCACACGTAGCAGACCCCACCCCCACAGGTACAATCCCCCTCCCCCAGCGTCACATGTAGCGGACCCCATCCCCACACGTAGTGGACCCCACCCCCACAGGTACAATCCCCCCCCTCCCAGCGCCACACATAGCGAACACCACCCCCACAGGTACAACTCCCCCACACAGCTGCCAAACACCAACTCCCCTCCCATTCCCACACTGACCTTCACTGTCAGAGTAAGGCTCAGCACATATTTCGCTTGGGCAGCTTACACGGAGTGGTATGAATGTTGACGTTGCTAACTTCTAGTCAAGCCTGCATCCCCTCTCCGTCGCTCCCCGCCCTGGTCATGTTCTAGCTCCACTGTTCTGATTCATTTTACTGTTTGTACGCCTTGTTGTTAACCTCCCGTCAGCCAACAATCAACCTATTCTACATTTCCTTGAGCATTGTCTGCTTCGATCTGTCGTTCTCACACCCTACCCTTCTAGAACTCTCGTTTTCCTCTCCCCAGGCTCTCAGTCTGAAGAAGGGTCTCGACCCAAAACGTCACCCATTCTTTCTCTCCAGAGATGCTGCCTGTCCCGCTGAACTACTCCAGCACTTTGTACCTATCCACGTTCTCCAGAGTTGCTGCCTGTCCCGTTGAGTTACTCCAGTTTTTTGTGTATATTATCTGTACCCTTTCCAGTTTGACAACATCTTTCCTATAACACGGTGCCCAGAACTGAACACAATACTCTGAATGCGGTCTCACCATAAAAACATAGAAAAATAGGTGCAGGAGCAGTCCATTCGGCCCTTAGAGCCAGCACCGCCATTCAATATGATCATGGCTGATCATCTAAAATCAGTACCCCGTTCCTGCTTTCTCCCCAGATCCCTTGATCCTGTTAACCCTAAGAGCTAAATCTAACCAACGTCTTCTACAGGATAGTTTTCTAAACCAACATGTAGAGGAACCAACGAGAGAGCAGGCTATTCTAGGCTGGGTATTGAGTAATGAAGGGTTAGTTAACAGTCTTGTTGTGCGTGGCCCCTTGGGCAAGAGTGACCATAATATGGTTGAGTTCTTCATTAGGATGGAGAGTGACATTGTTAATTCAGAAACAAGGGTTCTGAACTTAAAGAAAGGTAACTTTGAGAGTATGAGACGTGAATTGGCCAAGATAGACTGGCAAGTGATTCTTAAAGGGTTGACGGTGGAAATGCAATGGAAGGCATTTAAAGACTGCATGGATGAACTACAACAATTGTTCATCCCAGTTTGAGAAAATAATAAAACAGGGAAGGTAGTGCATCCGTGGATAACAAGGGAAATCAGGGATAGTATCAAAACAAAAGATGAAGCATACAAATTAGCCAGAAAAAGCAACTTACCAGAGGACTGGGAGAAATTCAGTCCAGCAGAGGAGGACAAAGGGCTAAATTAAGAAAGGTAAAATAGATTATGAAAGAAAACTGGCAGGGAACATAAAAACTGACTGCAAAAGTTTTTATAGATATGTGAAGAGAAAAAGATTAGTTAAAAAAAATGTAGCTCCCTTGCAGTCAGAAAAAGGTGAATAGATCATGGGGAACAAGGATATGGCAGACCAATTGAATAACTACTTTGGTTTTGTCTTCACTAAGGAAGACATAAATAATCTGCCGGAATTAGAAGGGGACCGGGGGTCAAATAAGATTGAGGAACTGAGTGAAATCCAGGTTAGCCGAGAAGTGGTGTTGGGTAAATTGAACGGATTAAAGGCCGATAAATCCCCAGGGCCAGATAGGCTGCATCCCAGAGTACTTAAGGAAGTAGCCCCAGAAATAGTGGATGCATTAGTGATAATTTTTCAAAACTCTAGATTCTGGAGTAGTTCCTGAGGATTGGAGGGTAGCTAATGTAACCCCACTTTTGAAAAAGGGAGGGAGAGAGAAAACGGGGAATTACAGACCAGTTAGTCTAACATCGGTAGTGGGGAAAATGCTAGAGTCAATTATTAAAGATGGGATAGCAGCACATTTGGAAAGTGGTGAAATCATTGGACAAAGTCAGCATGGATTTACGAAAGGTAAATCATGTCTGACGAATCTTATAGAATTTTTCGAGGATGTAACTAGTAGAGTGGATAAGGGAGAACCAGTGGATGTGTTATATCTGGACTTTCAGAAGGCTTTCGACAAGGTTCCACATAAGAGATTAGTATACAAACTTAAAGCACACGGTATTGGGGGTTCAGTACTGATGTGGATAGAGAACTGGCTGGCAGACAGGAAGCAAAGGGTAGGAGTAAACGGGTCCTTTTCAGAATGGCAGGCAATGACTAGTGGGGTACCGCAAGGCTCAGTGCTGGGACCCCAGCTATTTACAATATATATTAATGATTTGGACGAGGGAATTGAATGCAACATATCCAAGTTTGCGGATGACATGAAGCTGGGGGGCAGTGTTAGGTGTGAGGAGGATGCTAGGAGGCTGCAAGGTGACTTGGATAGGCTGGGTGAGTGGGCAAATGCATGGCAGATGCTGTATAATGTGGATAAATGTGAGGTTATCCACTTTGGTGGCAAAAACAGGGTAGACTATTATCTGAATGGTGGCCGATTAGGAAAAGGGGAGACGCAACGAGACCTGGGTGACATGGTACACCAGTCATTGAAAGTAGGCATGCAGGTGCAGCAGGCAGTGAAGAAAGCAAATTGTATGTTAGCATTCATAGCAAAAGGGTTTGAGTATAGGAGCAGGGAGGTTCTACTGCAGTTCTACTGTACAGGGTCTTGGTGAGGCCACACCTGGAGTATTGTGTACAGTTTTGGTCCCCAAATCTGAGGAAAGACATTCTTGCCATAGAGGGGGTACAGAGAAGGTTCACCATTCTGGGGATGTCAGGACTTTTCATATGACTTGGCTTGTACTCGCTCTTATAGAAACTTACAAAGTACTTGGTTGGACAGAGATGGTTCACGATGTTGGGGAGGTCAGGCTACAGTTTAAGGATAAGGGGGAATTCCTTTAGGACCGAGATGAGGAAAACATTTTTCATACAGAGTGGTGTCTCTGGACTCTGCCACAGAAGGTAGTTGAGGCCAGTTCATTGGCTAGAGGGAGTCCCTTGTTGGGTAAGGGGATCAGAGTATGGAGAGAAGGCAGGTACGGATACTGAGTTGGTGATCAGCCATGATCATATTGATGGCGGTGCAGGCTCGAAGGGCTGAATGGCCTACTCCTGGTTTCTATGTTTCTAGGTCATGAGGTCATAAGGAATAGGGAGAAAAAGGCCATTCGGCCCATTCAAGTTGATCTACAACTCCATTCTCCTGCCTTCACTCATAACTTCTGACACCGGGCAAATCAAGAATCTCTCTGCCTTAGAAATATCCACTGACTTGGTCACAGCCTTCTGTTTCCACAGATTCACCACCCTCTGACTAAAGAAAATCATCCTCTTCTAAAAGAACGTCCTTTAATTCTGAGGCCTGCCTGTCACTATTCGATCCGTTTCAATGAGGTCCCCCGTCTCAAACTCCAGCGACAGGCCCAGTGCGAAAACGATCATATGTTACCACTCATTCCTGGGATCATTCTTGTAAACGGACCCTGTCCAGAGCAGCACATCCTGCCTCAGATATGAAAATTGCTCACAATATTCCAGCGGCCTGACCAGCATCTTGTAGAGCCTCAGCATTACATCCTCTCCTGTATCAAGCCCTCTGGAAATAAATGCTAATATTGAGCTTGCTTTCTATACTACGGATGACTCTAGGGATATTCCCTAGGGAAGCAGTTCAGATTGAGGGGGGATCTTATAGAAACTTACAAAGTACTTAAGTGGTTGGACAGGCTAGATGCAGGAAGATTGTTCCCGATGTTGGGGAGGTCAAGAGCAAGGGGTCACAGTTTAAGGATAAGGGGGAATTCCTTTAGGACCGAGATGAGGAAAACATTTTTCATACAGAGTGGTGTCTCTGGAATTCTCTGCCACAGAAGGTAGTTGAGGCCAGTTCATTGGCTATATTTAAGAGGGAGTTAGATGTGGCCCTTGTTGGGTAAATTGAATAGATTAAAGGCCGATAAATCCCCAGGGCCAGATAGCCTGCATCCCAGAGTACTTAAGGAAGTAGCCCCAGAAATAGTGGATGCATTAGTGATAATTTTTCAAAACTCTAGATTCTGGAGTAGTTCCTGAGGATTGGAGGGTAGCTAATGTAACCCCACTTTTGAAAAAGGGAGGGAGAGAGAAAACGGGGAATTACAGACCAGTTAGTCTAACATCGGTAGTGGGGAAAATGCTAGAGTCAGTTATTAAAGATGGGATAGCAGCACATTTGGAAAGTGGTGAAATCATTGGACAAAGTCAGCATGGATATATGAAAGGTAAATCATGACTGAAGAATCTTATTGAATTTTTCGAGGATAGTTCAAGTTCAAGTGAGTTTATTGTCACGTGTCCCTGATAGAACAATGACATTCTTACTTTGCTTCGGCACACAGAACATAGTAGGCATTTACTACAAAACAGATCAGTGTGTAGGTATATCATTATATAAATACATACACACATGAAGAAATAAACTGATAAAGTGCAAATAACAGATAACAGATAATGGGTTATTAATTATCATAGTATTGTCCGAGCCAGGTTTAATAGCCTGATGGCTGTGGAGAAGTAGCTATTCCTGAACCGGGTTGTTGCTGTCTTCAGGCTCCTGTACCTTCTACCTGAAGGTAGCAGGGAGATGAGTGTGTGGCCAGGGTGGTGTGGGTCCTTGATGATGCTGCCAGCCCTTTTGAGGCAGCAACTACGATAAATCCCCTCGATGGAAGGGAGGTCAGAGCCGATGATGGACTGGGCAGTGTTTACTGCTTTATGTAGTCTTTTCCTCTCCAGGGCACTCAAGTTGCCGAACCAAGCCACGGTGCAACCAGTCAGCAAGCTCTCTACTGTGCACCTGTAGAAGTTAGAGAGAGTCCTCCTTGACAGACCGACTCTCCGTAATCTTCTCAGGAAGTAGAGGCGCTGATGTGCTTTCTTGATAATTGCATTAGTGTTCTCGGACCAGGAAAGATCTTCAGAGATGTGCACACCCAGGAATTTGAAGATCTTGACCCTTTCAACCATCGACCCGTTGATATAAACGGGACTCTGGGTCCCCATCCTACTCCGTCCAAAGCCCACAATCAGTTCTTTGGTTTTGCTGGTGTTGAGGGCCAGGTTATTGTGCTGGCACCATATGGACAGTTGCTCGATCTCTCTTCTGTACTCCGAATCATCCCCATTAGTGACATGTCCCACAACAGCGGTGTCCACAGCGAACTTAATGGTGGAGTTCACTCTGCGACCAGCTATGCAGTCATGAGTATAGAGTGAGTACAGCAGGGGGCTGAGCACGCAGCCTTGAGGTGCTCCCGTGCTGATTGTTATCGAAGCTGACACATTTCCACCAATACGAACGGACTGTTGTCTGTGAATGAGGAAGTCGAGGATCCAATTGCAGAGGGATGCGCAGAGACCCAGTTCTGCGAGTTTGGTAACCAGCTTGGAGGGGATGATTGTGTTAAATGCCGAGCTGTAGTCAATGAATAACAGCCTGACATATGAGCTTTTGTTGTCCAAGTGGTCCAGAGCGGAGTGGATGGCCAGCGAGATCGTGTCCACCGTTGATCTGTTGTGGCGGTAAGCGAAATGCAGTGGGTCCAGGTTTTTGTCGAGGTAGGAGTTGATTTGCGCCATGATCAACCTCTCGATGCACTTCATCACCACAGGCGTTAGTGCCACAGGTCGATAGTCATTGAGGCACGTCACCTTGCTCTTCTTGGGCACTGGTATTATTGATGCCCTTTTAAAGCAGGTGGGGACCTCAGACCTCAGAAGTGAGAGGTTGAAAATGTCCGTAAAAACTCCAACCAGTTGGTCCGCACCCAGGTTTTTTAGAACACGACCAGGTTATGCCCATCAGGTCCAGGCACTTTTTCGAGGGTTCACCCCTCTGAAGGATTTCCTGACGTCGGCCTCTGTGACTGAGACTGAAATACCATCACAGCGAATGGGGGCTCGGGAAGGCACATGTATTCTCCCTATCAAAGCGTGCGTAAAACGCATTGAGCTCATCAGGGAGTGATGTATCGCCGACATCCGAGCTGCCTCCTGGTTTCGCCTTGTAGGAGGTGATTGCATTCAGGCCCCACCACAGCTGCTGAGCATCTGTCTCATCCTCCAGTTTGGAGCAGAAGTCCCTTTTGGCCTTTTTGATGGCCTTACCAAGGACGTATCTAGACTTTGTGTAGACCACTGTATCATCAGACATGAATGCTCAGTGTCTGGACTTCAGAAGAGTGTGGATCTCACAGTTCATCCAAGGTTTCTGATTGGGAAACACTCAGAAGGTTTTTGTAGGGATGCAGTCCTCCACACATTTCTTAATGAAGTCTGTAACGACTGTGGCGTATTCATTCAAGTCCGTTGTCCTTGAACATTGTCCAGTCTACAGACTCCGAACAGTCCTGGAGTTGTTCCTCTGCCCCCCCCCCCCCCCCCCCCCCCCGACCAGCTCTGTACTGTCCTCACCTCTGGGGGTGCGCTCTTTAATTGCTGCCTGTAGGCAGGGAGAAGCAGCACCGCGGTGTGGTCGCAGTGACTCCAACTCTCCCGCTTTCGGCGGGAGATCTCCCGCCGAAAAGCCATTTTCGCAAAATCTCCCGCTCTCCCGCTTGAGATTTAATTTCTCCCGCCCTGGCTTTGTGTCTCCCACTTAAGATGTATTTTCTCCCGCTTGAAATGTTCTTTCTCCCGCCCAATTACCTTTTTGAAAAGTGGAATTTAATTTTCATGCATTTCCACAGTTTATAAATCACCAAATGCGCACACGCGATACTACATACGTTTTAATGCATGTAGTACATAGCCCCCCCCCCCCGGACCCCGGACGCAAGGGACCTCGCACTCGTGATTGGAGTCTCCAGTTTCCTAGGGGATCCAGGCGGGAGAATCTCCAGATCAGAAGGTGCTTGGGGTTGGAGTGTCTGTGGTCGGATTTACCGAAGTGAGGGCGAGGGATAGAGCGGTAGCATTCTTGATGGTGGTGTAGCAGTGGTCGAGGGTGTTTGGTCCTCTGGCGCTGCAGGAGACATGTTGGTGGAATTTAGGGAGTGATTTCTTCAGGTTTGCCTTATTGAAGTCCCCGGCTACAGTGGTAAACGCCTCGGGGTAAGACGTCTGGTGCTTGTTGACCATGGCCTGCAGCTCCTCCAGTGCCAGACGGACGTCTGCCCGGGGTGGGATGTAGACCGCGGTCAGGATGATGGAGGAGAATTCCCACGGTAGATAGAAGGGACGGCACTTCACCGCCAGATGTTCAAGGTGTGGGGAGCAGGAGTTGGACAGGACTGCCACGTCTGAGCACCACGCAGAGTTGACCATGAGGCAGACGCCCCCTCCTCTGCCTTTCCCAGATGCCAGTGTACGGTCCATGCGGTGGATGGAGAACCCTTCAGGCTGGACCGCTGAGTCTGGGGAGCTGGGGGTGAGCCATGTCTCTGTGAAACAGAGCATTCCCTCAGCTCCCTTTGATAAAGCAGTCTTGCCCTCAAGTCTTCCATTTGTTTTCAAGGGACTGTACATTTTCTAGTAGGATAGTAGGGAGAGGGGGTCGAAGACCCCTGCGCTTCAGTCTGACCTGAAGTCCTGCCTGTCTGCCACGTTTCGGGACACAATGAAAGCCTCTCCTTTGTTTCCAGGTACTGTGTTTACTGTACCTGCTGTTTCTGCGGACCTGCGCTGGAACGGGAATTCCCTCACAGACGGCAGCTCCAGCTCCGTAACGAACGGGAGTTCCCACAAAGTCGGCAGCTCCAGCTTCATTGTTTCTGGGAGATCCAGCCCGTCGGCTCTGGAGGTCATCCCGGGGTTTCCAGGTGCCGTACCTGGAGTCCTCAGTCGGGTCGGGAGTTTCACAGCCAGCGTGGGAAGATTTAAAGTCCGGGGCTCCCGCAGCTGCGATGTAACTAGTAGAGTGGATAAGGGAGAACCAGTGGATGTGTTATATCTGGACTTTCAGAAGGCTTTTGACAAGGTCCCACATAAGAGATTAGTATACAAACTTAAAGCACACGGTAATGGGGGTTCAGTATTGATGTGGATAGAGAACTGGCTGGCAGACAGGAAGCAAAGGGTAGGAGTAAACGGGTCATTTTCAGAATGGCAGGCAATGACTAGCGGGGTACCGCAGGGCTCAGTGCTGGGACCCCAGCTATTTACAATATATATTAATGATCTGGATGAGGGAATTGAATACAACATCTCCAAGTTTACGGATTACACGAAGTTGGGGGGCAGTGTTAGCTGTGAGGAGGATGCTAGGAGGCTGCAAGGTGACTTGGATAGGTTGGGTGAGTGGGCAAATGCATGGCAGATGCAGTATAATGTGGATAAATGTGAGGTTATCACTTTGGTGGCAAAAACAGGAAAGTAGATTATTATCTGAATGGTGGCCGATTAGGAAAAGGGGAGATGCAACGAGACCTGGGTGTCATGGTATACCAGGCATTGAAAGTAGGCATGCAGGTGCAGCAGGCAGTGAAGAAAGCAAATGGTATGTTGGCATTGATAGCAAAAGGATTTAAGTACAAGAGCAGGGAGGTTCTACTGCAGTTGTACAGGGCCTTGGTCAGGTCACACCGGGAGTATTGTGTACAGTTTTGGTCTCCTAATAGAAACCTAGAAATATAGAAAATAGGTGCAGGAGGAGGCCATTCGGCCCTTCGAGCCTGCACCGCCATTCAATATGATCATGGCTGATCATCCAACTCAGTATCCTGTACCTGCCTTCTCTCCATACCCCCTGATCCCCTTAGCCACAAGGGCCACATCTAATTCCCTCTTAAATATAGCCAATGTACTGGCCTCAACTACCTTCTGTGGCAGAGAATTCCACAGACTCACCACTCTCTGTGTGAAAAATGAATTTCTCACATTGGTCCTAAAAGACTTCCCCCTTATCCTTAAACTGTGACCCCTTGTTCTGGACTTCCCCAACATCGGGAACAATCTTCCTGCATCTAGCCTGTCCAACCCCTTAAAATTTTGTAAGTCTCTATAAGATCCCCCCTCAATCTTCTAAATTCCAGCGAGTACAAGCCGAAGCAGGTTTGGGGGTTAATTGGTCCTCTGTAAATTGGCCCGAGTGTGCAGGGAGTGGATGAGAAAGTGGGATAACGTGGAACTAGTGTGAACGGGTGATCGATGGTCAGCGCAGGCTCAGTGGGCCGAAGGGCCGCTAATTTACACCATGTTGGAAAATTCACAGCGACCATAATGAGGCCGCGACTAGTTCCCAGAATGCGGGAACTCCTCACGACCATGAAGGCGACTCCCCGGCAACCACCCGCGAACATGTGGCGACCGCATAGTCTCCTGCATTAAAAGTCGCCTAAGTGGGACAGGGGGGCAGAATGAAGTCGCCATGGAGAGCCGTAGGTGGGTCGCCAGCAGGTCGAAGGTTCTCGTAGGGTGTAGGGAATAGGGGGGGGTTTAGTGCAAGGTAAAGCCAGTAAAATATGATCAAGGATAGTCCGAGGGTCACCAGTGAGGTAGATAGTAGCTCAGCACTGCTCTCTGGTTGTGGTGGGATGGTTCAGTTGCCTGATAACTGCTGGGAAGAAACTGCCCCTGAATCTGGAGGTGTGCGTTTTCACACTTCTGTACCTTTTGCCCGATGGGAGAGGGGAGAAGAGGGGGTGGCCGGGGTGCGACTCGTCCTTGATGATGCTGCTGGCCTTGCCGAGGAGTCAATGGAAGGGAAGGTAGATGAAAAATGCTGGAGTAACTCAGCGGGTGAGGCAGCAACTATGGAGAGAAGGAATAGGTGACCTTTTCGGGCGAGACCCTTCTTCAGACTGAATGGAAGGGAGGTTGGTTTGTGCGATGGTCTGGGCTGCGTCCACAATTCTCTGCAATTTCTCTTGGTCTTGGATGGAGCTGTTCCCAAACCGTGCTGTGATGTATCCTGATAAAATGCTTTCTATGGCGCATCTGTAGAAGTTGGTCAGACTTGTAGAGAACATGGTTTGGGATGCGATGGTTAGCAGCATCGGGGGGTTACACACAGGAGTGCACCACAGTTTATTTTCCCGGGAGCCTAATCATTTACGTGGCTTAAAATAACTTCTATGCTGGCATGTTACTTCCATGAAGTCCTGAGCTGCTTCAGACTGGAGAAGCCTCTGTTTGACATTGTTAGTGAAATGAGAAGAGAGGGACAGTTAGTGAAATGAGAGAGGAAACAGGCCCATCGGCCCACTAGGCCCATCAGCCCACCAGGCCCGAACCGACCATCAACCTTACAGCAATCGAACATTAATCACACTTTAGAACCCACACTTGGGGCATTTTACAGAGGGCCGATTACACACCTGCACGTCTTTTAGAGATGTGGGAGGAAACTGGAGCACCCGGAGAAAACAGACACGGGGAGAACGTGCAAACTCCACACAGACAGCACCCCTAGTCAGGATCGAACCCGGGTCTCTGACGCTGTGAGGCAGTAGCTCTACCCGCTGCGCCACCGTGCCGCCCTTGAAGAATCTGAACCATCAGAGTTTCACCATAATTTTTCTCCTTCATGCTCTAACTTGCCATTTTCCAGACATATACAGCAGCAAAGTAGTGAAACTTGAACGATAGGAAGAAGGGTCTCGACCCGATACATTCCTTTCATCCAAAGATGCTGACTGTCCCGCTGAGTTACTCCAGCAGTTTGTGTCTGTATTTGGACAATAGGAGGTTCCACACAAAACGCACCAGATCTTCAACTCAATTTCCCAAATCACTTCATTTCAATAAATTCAAGTAATTCTAATTGAACTGTGCACTGCAAGGTTTCATAATCAGATGCATTGGCTGAAAACTTGGCCTGTCTTCAGATGTACAAAACCACAAGGTGCGAGAGTAACTCAGCGGGTCAGGCAGCATCAGTGGAGAACATGGATAGGTGACGTTTCACAGAGTGCTGGAGTAACTCAGCGGGTCAGGCAGCATCAGTGGAGAACATGGATAGGTGACGTTTCACAGAGTGCTGGAGTAACTCAGCTGGTCAGGCAGCATCTCTGGGGAAAAAGGGTCCCCACCTGAAACGTCACCTATCCATGTTCTCCACAGATGCTGCCTGACCCGCTGAGTTACTCCAGCACTCGGTGTCTATCTGCAGGTCTTTGTTTCTACATGTTTTGCCGTTGCTCCAACTGTTCTAGAGATCGTGGCTCGAGACACTAAAGAAATCCGTGCTCTATTTCCAAACAGAAACCACAGCTTTACACTCAGCGACAGGCTGTGGATTTGAAATGCAAGATATAGAATCTCATGAATTACTTTGAGACAAAGCAGGCAGATGAACCTCACCCACCTGGGCCCAAGCAGGACAGGTCTGGTTGGCCGGACAAGCCCTCAGCCTTGTCGCAGTCAGTGATCCCACGAACCCTCCCAAGACCCACACAATGTCCAGACGTGGACGGATACACACACGTTAGAACAGCGGTTCTCAACCTTGTTTGCCCCATGCACCCCTTTCACCATATGTCAGAATGTCATTCCCCCCCTCCTTTCCAAGATTGTCTGCCTCAAAGAGTGCATTCCAAATAGTATGCATATAAGCTCAAAGGCAATAAAGAGATCAACATTCTAACAGTTTGAGTTTGCTAATCTGTGGTCCCAATTCCCCCCCTGAAAACCTGAAATCCCCCCCTGTGGGGAATTCCCCCCTGGTTGAAAACCCCTGCGTTAGAACATTACAGCCTTTCAAACACAAGTTCACGTGATAGGAGCAGAATGAGGCCATTCCGCAGAGTCCACTCCACCATTCAATCATGGCTGATCTCTCTCTCCCTCCAAATCGCATTCTCCTGCCTTCTCTCCGTAACCCCCGACACCCGTACTGATCAAGAATCTGTCAATCTCCACCTTAAAAAGATCCATTGATGGCTTCCATAGCCGTCTGTGGCAACGAATTCCACAGATTCACCACCCTCTGACTAAAGAAATTCCTCCTCATCTCCTTTCTAAAGGTACATCCTTTTATTCTGAGGCTGTGCCCTCTGGTCCTAGACTCTCACACTAGTGGAAACAATGATGCCAACTCAACATGATCCGTATCCCTCCATCCCCTGCATATCCATGGGCCTGTCTAAAAGCCTCTTAAACACCAGTATCATATCTGCCTCCACCCCCACCCCTGGCAGTGTGACCCAGGCACCCACGCGCCTCTGTGTCAAACCGCACATCTCCATTAAACTTTGGTCCTTTCACCTTGATGGGCCTGTCCCACTTAGGCCATTTTTAGGGCGACTGCAACAAAATGTTCAGCATGTTGGGGTACAGTGGCGAGTGTTTGCTGGCGTAGGTTGTCCCCAGGTGTCGTAGGTGAATTCCATTAAACTGGTCCCTGGCAGTCGCCTAAAGAATCGCCTAAGTGGGACAGGCCCTTAAACATCTGACCTCCGTTGTTGCATATTCCCACTCTTGAGACAGACAGGTTAGTGTCATTGAAGAGGCGTTTAGATAGACAGATGGACGTGCAGGATGAGGAGGCATAGGGAGTATGTGCAGGTGGATGAGGTTAGTTTAACTAGGAAGGTAGACAACAATTCTGGAGTAACTCAGCGGGTGAGGCAGCATCTCTGGAGAGAAGGAATGGGTAACGTTTCGGGTCGAGACCCTTCTTCAGACTGGTTAGGGATAAGGGCAACGAGAGATATAGACGATGATGTGGAGAGAAAGGAGGCATCACAGAGCGGGAGAGGATGCTGCAGAACTCTCGTCGGAGAGAGGAGGAGAACATCTTCAACGTAGACAGACTGTACCTTGAGGAAGTATTGTCAGTGGAGCAGACAACTGCAGATGCTGGTTTAAAACGGAGATAGACACAAAAACTTCATTGAGAAGTTTCTGTGCCTCAAACCTTGGTGGTTCTGACCATCCGGAGCAGTAATGACAAGCCTTGAACCTGCGGCACAGAGTAACTCATGGCTTCAAACTGCTGCTGGAGCCATCTCCACAACTACTGCAGTCCTGGTCCCACCATGAGCCGGACACCAGCCTTAGTGTGTGATGGTTCACTACCTGGAGAGTACGGGTAGCTCTGGAGAGACACACAAAATGCTGGAGTAACTCAGTGGGACAGGCAGCATCTCTGGAGAGAAGGAATGGGTGACGTTTCGGGTCGAGACCCTTCTTCAGACAGGTAGCTCTGGTACAGCACAACTATTGGTTGCCTTCCTAAGGAATCTTCATCTATAGAAAATCGTGTTGTAAAAACTATTGTCAACAGGGGAAGGGAATTTCTGACTCACAATAAGATTCTTTTTCCTGTGGGATTTTCCAAAATAATCGTCTTTTTCTTAACAGCTTAAGTTTATTTTTGTGACTGCAAGCTAAAAATACAGGAACACCACTGATTCCAGAGCCATGCCGTATTGTCTCTGTTGCCGGACCAACAGAGGTCACGGTCTCTGAGAGGAGACCAATGGTACCGGAACATTCCGCCAAGACCGCGGGGCAGCCGAGACACCGGCCCGCAAAGTCCGGCCTCAGGAGTCGGCTGTGGGGCGGATCTGCCAGAGTGCCTGAGCCCCGGTCGCAGGGGCGGATCTGCCAGAGTGCCTGAGCCCCGGTCGCAGGGGCGGATCTGCCAGAGTCGCAGGGGGCGGATCCCAGAGGGCCTGAACCCGCAGATCGGCTGTGGAAGTCCCGATGAGGTAGAGATCGGCCTGCCTCACGCGGCCTAAGCGACACATTTATGGGGGAATTGTCGTAATTGTGTCTGGATTACAGGAGGTGCCGAGCCACTGTTACGGTTTTTGTACGTGTCAGGCAACCTGTTCTGAAGAGACAATGATGTCTGATTACTGCAGGGAGGTTCCATGGGCACGTTTTCTTGGCCTAGACTGTTTTTTCCCCCAAAGCAGCTTTTTGTCCTACATTAATTTCCGTAATAACTTTAATGCGATCTCTAGTTCCCGAACGAAACAGCTTTTTAGCCAACTTGGCCCACAAAATACAAACTGTATTACTTCATTCACCAGTCCTTATGGAAACACACAGTGGAAACATAGAAACATAGACAATAGGTGCAGGAGGAGGCCATTCAGCCCTTCTAGGGAGCACTACAGTTCAAAGTGATCATGGCTGATCATCCACAATCAGTACCCCGTTCCTGCTTTCTCCCCATATCCCTTGATTCCGTTTGTCCTAAGAGCTAAATCTAACTATCGTTACAGAGTAATTACCTGAATTGAAAACTCCATTAAGTTATCTTGAAGAGTTAAATTCTGAGCTAACTCAGAATGAGGAGTTACAATGGAGAAATAGCCAGTGCATTTCCCCCTTGGTATTTTTAAACAAACTTTGAAGAAGTGAACAGTAAAAGCCCTGTCCCACGGTACGAGTTCATTCCAAGATCTCTCCCAAGTTAAAAAAAAATTAAACTTGTGGTAAGCATTGAGAATGAACGTCGCGGGTACGTCGGAGCTCGGGGACGTCCCTTAGCGCTAACGGCAGGTACTCGGGAAGACTCGCTAACGGCAGGTAAGCACGGAGACTCGTGAAGGTTTTTCAACATGATGAAAAATGTCCACGAGAGCCCCGAGTACCGACGAGTGGCCATTACCGTAAATCTCCGAGTTCGAAACAGGGCAAACTCGGGAGAACTCTTGGAATGAACTCGTACCGTGGGACATGGGTTTTACAACTAAATACACAGACAGCAATTCTCGTGCCCAGAATAAGGGAATCGAGAACCAGAGGACATAGGTTTAAGGTGAAGGGTTAAGATTGAATATGAATTTGTGGGGTAACTTTTTCCACACAGAGGGTGGTGGGTGTATGGAACGAGCTGCCGGAGGAGGTAGTTGAGGCAGGGACAATTGCAACGTTTAAGAGACATTTAGACAGGTACATGGATAGGACAGATTTAGCTAAACACAGGTTGGTGGGACTAGTGTAGATGGGACATGTTGGTTGGTGTGTGTAAGTTGGTTCCAAGGGCCTTGTTTCCACACTGTATCACTCTAATTAATCATAATCATAAGTGTCAGAATTGGTGGGTAATTGTGCATCCACAAGTGATCTGCGGAGAATCGAGGAACTGCAGGTGCTGGAGTACAAAAGAAAACACAAAGTGCTGGAGTAACTCAGCGGGTCAGGAAGTATCTCTGGAGGACGTTGACAGGTGCTGTTTCGGGTCGAGACCCTTCTTCAGACAGAATGTAAGAGGGGGTAGAACGTGGGAGAGAGGTGGGGGCAGGACAAAGCCATGCAAGTGGTGAATGAGTCACATGGTCCACATCCCATCCTCTGGCTTCACATTTCTCCACTCTTCTCTCTAATCTTCCCCCCTCCTGTCTCCTTCTCTCCACCCACCTGCCTATCAAACCCCTCGCACCTGTACCCACCGATCACTTAAAAAGATGATGGACACAAAATGGACACCAATCACTTTAGTTCAGTTTAGAGATACAGCGCGCGAACAGGCCCTTCGGTCCCACGAGTCCGTGCCGACCAGCGATCCCCGCACATTAACACTATCCTACACACACCAGGGACAATTTTTACATTTACCAAGCTAATTAACCTACAAACCTGAGTGCGGGACGAAACCAAAGATAATCGGAGAAAACCCACACAGGTCACGGGGAGAACGTGCAAACTCCGTACAGACAGCACCCGTGGTCAGGATGGAACCCGGGTCTCGGGAGGCAACAACTCTACCGCTGCACCACCATGCCACCAAGTATTATTGTCACGTGTACCGAGGTACAGTGAAATGCTTTTGTTGTGTGCTAACCAGTCAGCGGAAAGACACTAAAGATTACAAAAGTGTAGTTAGTGGATAAAGGGAACATTACGACATTTAGTCCTAGATAAAGTCTTACGAAGTCCGATAAAAGATAGTTCAAAGATCTGCAAAGAGGTGGATGGGAGGTCAGGACCGCACTCTAGTTGGTAAAAGGACGGTTCAGTTGCCTGATAACAGCTGGGAAGAAACTGTCCCTGAATCTGGAGGTGTGCGTTTTCACACTTCTGTACCTCTTTCTTGCGTGATGAGAGAGGGGAGAAGAGGGAGTGACCAGGGTATGACTCATGCTTGCTGAGGCAGCGTGAGATGTAGATGGAGTCCACCCTAACGCAAGGAGGTGTACCCGATTAGAGCAGCCCAGTGGCACAGCGTAGAGCTGCTGCCACACAGCACTAGAGAGCCGCGGTTTATACTGACTATGGGTGCTGTCTGTACAGAGTTTGTACGCTCTCCGCATGACCAGCGTGGGTTTTCTCCAGGTGCTCCGGTTTCCTCCCACACTCCAAAGACGTGCAGGCTTGTAGGTTAATCAGCAGCATTGTGTGTTGCGGATAGTCTGCATTTCCCCTGCACACAGATGGTTCCCTGGCCACTACAGGCCTGTCATGATCCGCAGGCTTGTTTCACAGTTCCCACACAGTGTGTGCTGCACCATCCTCTCTCATTTCTATTTACCGACTACAGCTCCCGTTTCCCTTCCCCCGACTCAGTCTGAAGACGGGTTTAGAGTTTGAGTTTAGTTTAGAGATACAGCGCGGCAACAGGCCCTTCGGCCCATCGAGTCCGCGCCGACCGGCGATCCCCGCACACTAACACTATCCTCCACACACTAGGGACAATTTACAATTTTACAGAAGACAATTAATCTACAAGCCCGCACGTCTTTGGAGTGTGCAAGGAAACCAGAGCACCCGGAGAAAACCCACGCAGTCACAGGGAGAACGTACAAACTCTGTACAGACAGCACCGGAAGTCGGGATCGACCCCAGGTCACTGGAGCTGTGAGGCAGCAGCTCTACCGCTGCACCACGCGACCAGAATCGTCACCTATTCCTTCTCTCCAGAGATGCTGTCTGACCCACTGAGTTACTCCAGCATTTTGCGTTTATCTTTGGTTTTAACCAGCATCTGCAGTTCCTTCCTACACATTTTGTGTATTATTTTGTTCTTGGTTTTCTAAATTTGAATAATTTTAAATAAAGCATTTGGGTTGCAGAGTGACCTCAACAGGGACACTCATTAATACGTCTTATAACGTCTTATAACCAACGAGAGAGCAGGCTATTCTAGACTGGATATTGAATAATGAGGAAGGGTTAGTTAGCAGCCTTGTTGTACGTGGCTCCTTGGGCAAGAGTGACCATAATATGGTTGAGTTCTTCATTAGGATGGAGAGAGACATTGTTAATTCAGAAACATGGGTCCTGAACTTAAAGAAAGGTAACTTTGAGGGTATGAGACGTGAATTGGCCAAGATGGACTGGCAATTGATTCTTGAAGGGTTGACGGTGGATATGCAATGGAAGGCATTTAAAGACTGCATGGATGAACTACAACAATTGTTCATCCCAGTATGGCAAAAGAATAAATCAGGGAAGGTGACGCATCCGTGGATAACGAGGGAAATCAGGGATAGTATCAAAGAAAAAGATGAAGCATACAAATTAGCCAGAAAAAGCAGCCTACCAGAGGACTGGGAAAAATTCAGAGACCAACAGAGGAGGACAAAGGGCTTAATTAGGACGTAAAAAACTGACTGCAAAGGTTTTATCGAAATGTGAAGCGCAAAAGATTAGTTAAAACAAATGTAGGTCCCTTGCAGTTAGAAACGGGTGAATTGATCATGGGGAACAAGGACATGGCAGACCAATTGAATAACTACTTTGGTTCTGTCTTCACTAAGGAAGACATAAATAATTTGCCGGAAATAGCAGGGGATCGCGGGTCAAATGAGATGGAGGAAATTAGTGAAATCCAGGTTAGCCGGAAAGTGGTGTTGGGTAAATTGAATGGGATTAAAAGCCGATAAATCCCCAAGCCAGATAGGCTGCATCCCAGGGTACTTAAGGAAGTAGCCCCAGAAATAGCAGATGCCTTAGTGATAATTTTTCAAAACTCTTTAGATTCTGGAGTAGTTCCTGAGGATTGGAGGGTAGCTAATGTAACCCCACTCTTTAAAAATGGAGGGAGAGAGAAAACTGGAATTACAGACCAGTTAGTCTAACATCGGTAGTGGGGAAACTGCTAGAGTCAATTATTAAAGATGGGATAGCAGCGCATTTGGAAAGTGGTGAAATCATTGGACAAAGTCAGCATGGATTTACGAAGGGTAAATCACGTCTGACGAATCTTATTGAATTTTTTGAGGATGTAACTAGTAGAGTGGATAAGGGAGAAGCAGTGGATGTGTTATATCTGGACTTTCAGAAGGCTTTCGACAAGGTCCCACACAAGAGATTGGTATACAAACTTAAAGCACACGGTATTGGTGGTTCAGTATTGATGTGGATAGAGAACTGGCTGGCTGACAGGAAGCAAAGAGTAGGAGTGAACGGGTCCTTTTCAGGATGGCAGACAGTGACTAGTGGGGTGCCGCAAGACTCAGTGCTGGGACCCCAGCTATTTACAATATATATTAATGATTTGGACGAGGGAATTAATGCAACATCTCGAAGTTTGCGGATGACACGAAGCTGGGGGGCAGTGTTAGCTGTGAGGAGGATGCTAGGAGGCTGCAGGATGACTTGGATAGACTGGATGAGTGGGCAAATGCATGGCAGATGCAGTATAATGTGGATAAATGTGAGGTTATCCACTTTGGTGGCAAAAACAGGAAAAGGGGAGATGCAGCGAGACCTGGGTGTCATGGTACACCAGTCATTGAAAGTAGGCATGCAGGTGCAGCAGGCTGCGAAGAAAGCGAATGGTATGTTGGCATTCATTGCAAAACAGGATTTGAGTACAAGAGCAGGAGGTTCTACTGCAGTTTGTACAGGGGTCTTGGTGGAGGCCACACCTGGAGTATTTGCGTACAGTTTTGGTCTCCTAATCTGAGGAAAGACATTCTTGCCATAGAGGGAGTACAGAGAAGGTTCACCCCGTTCTCTGAGACTGATTCCCTGGGATGGCACGACTTCCATATGAAGAAAGACTGGATAAACTTGGCTTGTACTCAGCTGGAATTTAGAAGATTGAGGGGTTGATCTCATAGAGACTTACAAAATTCTTAAGGGGTTGGACAGCTAAATGCAGGAAGATTGTTCCCGATGTTGGGGAAGTCCAGGACAAGGGGTCACAGTTTAAGGATAAGGGGGAAGTCTTTTAGGACCGAGATGAGAAAATCGTTTTTCACACAGAGAGTGGTGAATCTGTGGAATTCTCTGCCACAGAAGGTAGTTGAGGCCAGTTTGTTGGCCATACTTAAGAGGGAGTTGGATGTGGCCCTTGTGGCTGAAGGGATCAGGGGGCATGGAGAGAAGGCAGGTACAGGATACTGAGTTGGATGATCAGCCGTGATCATATTGAATGGCGGTGCAGGCTCGAAGGGCCGAATGGCCTGCTCCTGCTCCTAATTTCTATGTTTCTATGTTTCTGTATCTTAAACACTATAAACATCTTTATTCTTAATGTTATATTAATTTTTTATAGCAAAGTTAAAAATATAAACAGAAACTGGCAAAATATTCAGATCCGGGATGAAGAGGAATTGGAAAAACATTTGAACTCAATGACTTTTCATTTAAATGTGAAATATTAATATGATATGGATCATGTGCAGACAGGTGAGGTTAGACACAAAGAAGGGTCTCGACCCGAAACATCACCTATACTTTTTCTCCAGAGATGCTGCCTGACCCACTGGAGTAACTCAGCATGTCAGGCAGCATTTCTGGAGAGAAGGAATGGGTGACGTTTCGGGTCGAGACCCTTCTTCAGATTAGTTTATCTTGGCATCGTGTCTGGCACGGACATTGTGGGCCGAAGGTAATATAGTAATATTCTGGAAACAAATATTTTCTCCTTGGCAGACAGGTGGTTCAACCATGCTGAAGAAGTACAGTGTCTGGATGGAGAGGTTGTATCCTGTGTTACAACAGTGTTCTCCCATGCTCAGTCCACAGGAAATCTCCACACAAATAGTATTACAATGAACATCGGTATTCGTAGACAGGGAAGATAGACACTAAATGCTGGAGTAACTCAGCGGGTCAGGCAGCATCTGTGGAGAAAAAGAATAGGTGATGTTTCGGGTCGAGAATCCTTCTTTAGTCTGAGGAAGGGTCTCGACCAAAAACGTCATCTATCCCTTCTGTCCAGAGATGTTGCCTGTACCGCTGAGTTACTCTAGCATTTTGTGTCTATCTTCGGTGTAAACCAGCATCTACAGTTCTTTGCTACACGTTTTGAAGGCAGTGACCCAGCCCGGCCAGAAGCCTACCAACCATCCAAACCAAAGACTGACCATTATCAATGGTCCACAATGTCCGTCACACACAAGGAAACCAACATCTGTACAGCTACAACATCCCGATAACTGCTGCCCAGAGTGGCCACCTCCGGCCATGGTGGCCACCTAACCATCTGCCTTCCTCCCAGACATCATGGAGCTGGGGACCTCCTTGTTCCCCAATGGTGGGCTCCGTGGTCTTCTCCCCAAGGTTCAAGACCACCCAAGAGGGACCATCACAGACATCATACCAACCATGTCATTCAACCCGAAGATAGACACCAAACGCTGGAGTAAGTCAGCGGGACAGGGACAACTCTGGAGAGAAGGAATGGGTGATGTTTCAGGCCGAGACCCTTCTTCCGAAAAAGATGCTGCCTGTCCCGCTGAGTTACTCCAGCATTTTGTGTCTGTCTTCGGTGTAAACCAGCATCTGCACTTCTTTCCTACATATGCGATTCTTCAACAGAAACACAATACTTTGCCAATACAAACTAGAAAAGTGTATCTTTTCTTTTTTAAATAAAGTTCTGACACACACTATTTCCCCGACCACATACACAGCCTATTCTCGGTTTCCGTGCATTTTGCATAATTCCATTTTAATCCTAGCTGTTTCATTAATGCAAACCGGTTATTGTGTGTGGTTTTCACATAATATATGAGCACGATGGTGTTTCAAAGACACATCTTCTCTCTCCTTTTAACAACGTAAACATACAAGATGTATAACCCAGTTCGTTTTTGAAAAGCAATGCAAAACTTTCCCAAATGTAGATTGTTTTTAAAGGGAAACTTTAAAGAAAATCTTCCAGATCAAAAGCTTGAATTTCAATTTCAGAAACTTAAAAAAAAAACTTTTAGGTGAAACTTAAAGCCCCCCCCCCCCCCCCCTTCCAAAAGATTGATGTTTTTTTGTTGTTATTTAAAAAATAGATTGGTGCAAAGACCGCGATTGTTGGTTTTTATTTCTGCAAAAATGGACATGCAATTTGCTAAAAGATTGGCCTTCCCCCAGTGCATTAAATGTGTATTTTTTAGGGTGGGGGGGGGTAGATTTTGCAGCAAACTTTTTTTGCAGAAACATTTAAAAATAAGGGGGGGGGACAGTAGCTTGCAGTAATGTGGCCTGGACTGGCCACAATGTACTGCCCTCTGCAACGCCTCTCTCTCGGTCTCTCCCCTACATTCTCAGACTGTCTGGAGTTTTTTAGAGAAAAAAAAAATAAATAAAAAAAAAGTGACAAAAGAAAAAAACAAAAATGGCAGCCAGCGTTTAAAAAGGACATCGAGTCGCCATATTTTGCAGCTCTCGTAAAGTAATGGAACAAAAAGCAGCCGGCCCGGCCCGACCCGACACTCGCAGGCTGATCATTCCCATTGTTTACTTGCGATTTAACAATTGCCAAGGTTTTGAATCGCCCGGCACACACTCACACTCACTCTCTCTCTCTCACACACACACACACACAACCCCCCTCTGCCCAGCCGCCTCAATACTTCCTACAACACGCATGCCTTGCATTGCTGCATCTCAATGCAAAAAGGCAAAGATGTGGAAATACTGTCAGACTTTGCAGAAAAGCCCAGCCGAGCGCCTCGTCCCTGCAACGTGTGCAGCAAGCGCTCACCTTCCCACCCGCGCTCCTCGCATACAGACCTTGCTTGCAAAGGGTCTTTTATAAAAATATATATATATATATAAAGGGTTGCGATGATCTTCGGGCTTGTTTCAGGCAGATCTCATCTTCCGGGTCGTCTGCAATTCACTTCTGGTTACTACAGGCGATGAGGGGGTCTGGTGCGAGCGGCTCAGTCCATGAAAAGTCGTTCACTATCAGGATATTTCACTCACACGCTCAGGGCAACATTCCTCGCTCTCTAACTCCTCACAGAGTCTGCATATCGCACAGATCCTTTAGTTATACACGTTAAATATGTGCAATAGCCTGCAAACACAATCACATCCTATCATCTGCAGTATCATCTTCCAATATCTCTCGACAAAATATATTTTCACCAGACCAACATTTTGCAACTGGGATCATTTCTGGTGATTTGACACCGATTTTTCCCCAGTGCCCCAAAAATAAATATTTGCATTCAAAATGTTTATTATGTAATATTTAAGATCAGAGTATTCTGCTTCTTGTGAAGATTGCATCAACTTGGATTGAAATCGTGCTTCTGAGGTGTGGAAACACCAAGACAGTTTGTGGACTTGGCATCAGTCAGATACTGGTCCCAAGCCAAAGAAGGAAATGTTAGCCAAAACACAAAGTGCTGGAAGAACTCGGTGGGTCTGGCAGCATCTGTGACGTTTCGGGTCGGGAGACTTCCTCCATCAGAAGGAAGTGTTAAGATGGAAGATGTGTAGGGAAGAACTGCAGATGCTGGTTCACACCGAAGATAGACACAAAAATCTGGAGTAACTCAGCGGGTCCGGCAGCATCTCCGGAGAGAAGGAATGGGTGACGTTTTGGGTCGAGACCCTTCTTCAGACTGAGAGTCAGGGGAGAGGGAAAGGAGAGATATGGACGGTGATGGAGAGAGATATAGAGCAAATGAATGAAAGACGTGCAAAAAAGTAACGATGATAAAGGAAGCAGGCCATTGTTAGCTGTGGCTAGGAGAAAACGAGTTACAGACAATGAGACTCAACACGACGACTTTGAAACTAATACAACAACTTGGTTGGGGGGTGGGGGGGGGGGGGCGGAGATGGCTTTCAGGAGGTTTGCAATGTTGGAGAGGGGGGGGGGGGGTCGGAGGGCCAAAATCAACGATGGCCTGAACTTATGAACAAAGAAACAGCTGTCAGAGATCCATAACCCCCTAGAGCTGACTTGGCCATGGGCCTCTAGAGCCAACTTGGCCATAACCGAAGGACAGACATAGAAACATAGACAATAGGTGCAGGAGTTGGTCATTCGGCCATTTGAGCCAGCACTGCCATTCAATATGATCATGCTATTCATCCAAAAGCAGTACCCCGTTCCTGCTTTCTCTCCATATCCCTTAATTCCATTACCCCTAATAGCTACATGTGTCAGAGGGTGGTACGGTGGTGCGGTGGATAGAGTTGCTGCCTCACAGCGCCAGAGATCTGGGTTCGATCCTAACTACGGGTGCTGTCTGTACGGAGTTTGTACATTCTCCCCGTGACTGTGTGGGTTTTCTCCTGGTGCTCTGGTTTCCTCCCACACTCCAAAGGCCAGCGGGTTTGTAGGGTAGCTGGCTTCTGCCAATTGTACATTGTCCTTAGTGTGTGTGGCATAGAACTAGTGGGAACGGGTGATCGATGGTTGGTGTGGACTCAATGCAAAGAAGATTTACGAGGATGTTGCCAGGACTCGAGGGCCTGAGATACAGAGAGAGGTTGGTCAGGTTAGGACTTTATTCCTTGGAGTGCAGGCGATCAATAGGATATCTAGCAGAGGTGTTGAAATCATGAGAGGAATAGATCGTGTGAACGTACAGAGTCTACATCGCGGGGCAGGGAAATAAGGAACTGGAGGGCAAAGGTTAAAGGTGAGAGGGGCACAATGTAATAGGAACCTGAGGGGCAACCTTTTCACAGAGAGGTTGATAGGTATATAGAACCAGTCAAGAAGGCAAAATAACAATATTTAAAAGACATTTGGACAGTACATGGATGAGAAAGATGCAAGGCAAATGGGCCTGGAGTAGATGGGGCCTGGAGTAGATGGGGCCTGGACTAGATTGGGCCTGGAGTAGATGGGGCCTGGAGTAGATGCGGCCTGGAGTAGATGCGGCTTGGAGTAGATGGGGCCTGGACTAGTTGTGGCTGGAGATGGGGCCTGGAGTAGATGGGGCCTGGACTAGATGTGGCCTGGAGTAGATGGGGCCTGGACTAGATGCGGCCTGGAGTAGATGCGGCCTGGAGTAGATGGGGCCTGGAGTAGATGGGGCCTGGAGTAGATGCGGCTTGGGGTAGATGGGGCCTGGAGTAGATGGGGCCTGGAGTAGATGGGGCCTGGAGTAGATGGGGCCTGGAGTAGATGCGGCCTGGAGTAGATGCGGCTTGGGGTAGATGGGGCCTGGGGTAGATGGGGCCTGGGGTAGATGGGGCCTGGGGTAGATGGGGCCTGGACTAGGTGTGGCCTGGACTAGGTGGGGCCTGGGGTAGATGGGGCCTGGACTAGGTGGGGCCTGGACTAGGTGGGGCCTGGACTAGGTGGGGCCTGGAGTAGATGGGGCCAGCACTAGATGGGGCCAGCACTAGATTGGGCCTGGAGTAGATGGGGCCTGGAGTAGATGGGGCCTGGAGTAGATGGAGCCTCGACTAGATGGGGCCTGGAGTAGATGGGGCCTGGAGTAGATGGGGCCTGCAGTAGATGGGGCCTCGACTAGAGGGGGCCTGGAGTAGATGGGGCCTGGAGTAGATGGGGCCTCGACTAGATGGGGCTCAACTAGATGGGGTTTCAACTAGATGGGGCCTTGGTTGATGGGGCCTCAGGTAGATGGGGCCTTGAGTTGGGCTGAAGGGCCAGTTTCTGTGCATCATGCCCACTCTCCAGTTGGTTCAGTTACCTGATAACGGAAGAAGATGTCCCTGAATCTGGAGGTGTGTTGATAATGTGTAAGGAGGGACTCAAATAGAGAAAGCTAGTAGACAGTGTCTGAGGCAGGAGGCAGAGAAGGGAAGCACTCAGATCCAACATGTAGGGGGGAAAGAAGAAAAAAAATAATAAACAGAGAATAAGAGGTGGTGGGTTTCTTAAATGTGTGAGCAGAGAGAAAGAGGTATAAAATGAGAAGCAATTGGTAGCAAGGTGAAAGGGCCACTTTTCAACATAATTGTATAAGGGGTAAGAGTGTTGTAAAAACAAGCCTGAAGGCTTTGTGTCTCAATGCGAGGAGCATTCGTAATAAGGTGGATGAGTTGAAGGTGCATATAGCTATTAATAACTATGATATAGTTGGGATCACGGAGACATGGCTCCAGGGTGACCAAGGCTGGGAGCTGAACATCCAGGGATATTCAATATTCAGGAAGGATAGACAGAAAGGTAAAGGAGGTGGGGTTGCGTTGCAGGTTAGAGAGGAGATTAACACAATAGAAAGGAAGGACATTAGCTTGGGAATATGTGGAATCGATATGGGTAGAGCTGCGAAACACTAAGGGGCAGAAAACGCTAGTGGGAGTTGTGTACAGGCCACCTAACAGTAGTAGTGGAGTTGGGGATGGCATCAAACAGGAAATTAGAAGTGCGTGCAAGAAACGTAAAACAGTTATAATGGGTGACTTCAATCTACATATAGATTGGGTGAATCAAATTGGCAGGGGTGCTGAGGAAGAGGATTTCTTGGAATGTATGCGGGATAGTTTTCTAAACCAACATGTTGAGGAACCAACGAGAGAGCAGGCTATTCTAGACTGGATATTGAGTAATGAGGAAGGGTTAGTTAGCAGTCTTGTTGTGCGAGGCCCCTTGGGCAAGAGTGACCATAATATGGTTGAGTTCTTCATTAGGATGGAGAGTGACATTGTTAATTCAGAAATTAGGGTTCTGAACTTAAAGAAAGGTAACTTTGAAGGTATGAGACGTGAATTGGCCAAGATAGACTGGCAATTGATTGTTAAAGGGTTGACGGTGGACATGCGATGGAAGGCATTTAAAGACTGCATGGATGAACTACAACAATTGTTCATCCCAGTTTGGCAAAATAATAAATTAGGGAAGGTCGTGGATAACGAGGGAAATCAGGGATAGTATCAAAACAAAAGATGAAGCATACAAATTAGCCAGAAAAAGCAACCTACCAGAGGACTGGGAGAAATTCAGAGTCCAGCAGAGGAGGACAAAGGGCTTAATTAGGAAAGGGAAAATAGATTATGAAAGAAAACTGGCAGGGAACACAAAAACTGACTGCTAAAGTTTTTATAGATATGTGAAGAGAAAAAGATTAGTTAAAACAAATGTAGGCCCCTTGCAGTCAGAAAAAGGTGAATTGATCATGGGGAAGAAGGACATGGCAGACCAATTGAATAACTACTTTGGTTCTGTCTTCACTAAGGAAGACATAAATAATCTGCCGGAAATAGCAGGGGATCGGAGTACAAATAAGATGGAGGAACTGAGTGAAATCCAGGTTAGCCGGGAAGTGGTGTTGGGTAAATTGAATGGATTAAAGGCTGATAAATCCCCAGGGCCAGATAGGCTGCATCCCAGAGTACTTAAGGAAGTAGCCACAGAAATAGTGGATGCATTAGTGATCATTTTTCAAAACTCTTTAGATTCTGGAGTAGTTCCTGAGGATTGGAGGGTAGCTAATGTAACCCCACTTTATAAAAATGTAGGGAGAGAGAAAATGGGGAATTACAGACCAGTTAGTCTAACATCGGCTGTGGGGAAACTGTTAGAGTCAGTTATTAAAGATGGGATAGCAGCACATTTGGAAAGTGGTGAAATCATTGGACAAAGTCAGCATGGATTTACAAAAGATAAATCATGTCTGACGAATCTTATAGAATTTTTCGAGGATGTAACTAGTAGAGTGGATAAGGGAGAACCAGTGGATGTGTTATATCTGGACTTTCAGAAGGATTTCGACAAGGTTCCACATAAGAGATTAGTACACAAACTTAAAGCACACGGTATTGGGGTTTAAGTATTGATGTGGATAGAGAACTAGCTGGCAGACAGGAAGCAAAGGGTAGGAGTAAACGGGTCCTTTTCAGAATGGCAGGCAGTGACTAGTGGGGTACCGCAAGGCTCAGTGCTGGGACCCCAGCTATTTACAATATATATTAATGATTTGGACGAGGGAATTGAATGCAACATCTCCAAGTTTGCGGATGACACGAAGCTGGGGGGCAGTGTTAGGTGTGAGGAGGATGCTAGGAGGCTGCAAGGTGAAACAGAGCATTCCCTCAGCTCCCTTTGATAAAGCAGTCTTGCCCTCAAGTCTTCCATTTGTTTTCAAGGGACTGTACATTTTCTAGTAGGATAGTAGGGAGAGGGGTCGAAGACCCCTGCGCTTCAGTCTGACCTGAAGTCCTGCCTGTCTGCCACGTTTCGGGACACAATGAAAGCCTCTCCTTTGTTTCCAGGTACTGTGTTTACTGTACCTGCTGTTTCTGCGGACCTGCGCTGGAACGGGAATTCCCTCACAGACGGCAGCTCCAGCTCCGTAACGAACGGGAGTTCCCACAAAGTCGGCAGCTCCAGCTTCATTGTTTCTGGGAGATCCAGCCCGTCGGCTCTGGAGGTCATCCCGGGGTTTCCAGGTGCCGTACCTGGAGTCCTCAGTCGGGTCGGGAGTTTCACAGCCAGCGTGGGAAGATTTAAAGTCCGGGGCTCCCGCAGCTGCGATGTAACTAGTAGAGTGGATAAGGGAGAACCAGTGGATGTGTTATATCTGGACTTTCAGAAGGCTTTTGACAAGGTCCCACATAAGAGATTAGTATACAAACTTAAAGCACACGGTAATGGGGGTTCAGTATTGATGTGGATAGAGAACTGGCTGGCAGACAGGAAGCAAAGGGTAGGAGTAAACGGGTCATTTTTCAGAATGGCAGGCAGTGACTAGTGGGGTACCGCAAGGCTCAGTGCTGGGACCCCAGCTATTTACAATATATATTAATGATCTGGACGAGGGAATTGAATGCAACATCTCCAAGTTTGCGGATGACACGAAGCTGGGGGGCAGTGTTAGGTGTGAGGAGGATGCTAGGAGGCTGCAAGGTGACTTGGATAGGCTGGGTGAGTGGGCAAATGCATGGCAGATGCTGTATAATGTGGATAAATGTGAGGTTATCCACTTTGGTGGCAAAAACAGGAAAGTAGACTATTATTTGAATGGTGGCCGATTAGGAAAAGGGGAGATGCAACGAGACCTGGTGACATATACACCAGTCATTGAATGTAGGCATGCAGGTTCAGCAGGCAGTGAAGAAAGCGAATGGTATGTTGGCATTGATAGCAAAAGGATTTGAGTATAGGAGCAGGGAGGTTCTACTGCAGTTCTACTGTACAGGGTCTTGATGAGACCACACCTGGAGTATTGCGTACAGTTTTGGTCTCCAAATCTGAGGAAAGACATTCTTGCCATAGAGGGGGTACAGAGAAGGTTCACCAGACTGATTCCTGGGATGTCAGGACTTTCATATGAGGAAAGACTGGATAGACTCGGCTTGTACTCGCTAGAATTTAGAAGATTGAGGGGGGATCTTATAGAAACTTACAAAGTTCTTAAGGGGTTGGATAGGCTAGATGCAGGAAGATTGTTCCCGATGTTGGGGAGGTCCAGAACAAGGGGTCACAGTTTAAGGATAAGGGGGAATTCCTTTAGGACCGAGATGAGGAAAACATTTTTCACACAGAGAGTGGTGAGTCTCTGGAATTCTCTGCCACAGAAGGTAGTTGAGGCCAGTTCATTGGCTATATTTAAGAGGGAGTTAGATGTGGCCCTTGTGGCTAAGGGGATCAGGAGGTATGGAGAGAAGGCAGGTACAGAATACTGAGTTGAATGATCAGCCATGATCATATTGAATGGTGGTGCAGGCTCGAAGGGCCGAATAGCCTACTCCTGCAGCTATTTTCTATGGTACACAAAAAGCTGGAGAAACTCAGCGGGTGCAGCAGCATCTAAGGAGCGAAGGAGATAGGCGACGTTTCGGGTCGAGACCCTTCTCCAGACTATTTTCTATGTTTCTTTGTTTCTAACTGCAGATGTGGCTTTAAATCAAAGACAGACACAAAAGGCTGGAGTGACCCACATTTCCTTGTTTATCGTTGCTCTTTGCATTAATATCTCCTGAGTGCCGTCTATAATTCTCGTTCCCCTATATCGTGATGCTCAGTCTGAACAAGGGTCTCGATTCGTTCTCTCCAGAGATGCTGCCAGTCCCGCTGAGTTACTCCAGCGCTTGGTGTCAGGCTGTGGTGTGATGTGTGGTTGCGTTTCCTGCCCTCTATCAAGGCCTCAGCTCTTGCTAAGTATTTCCACGGCTGGTAAGTGCTTTGAGACGTCGCGAGGCCATGAAAGTCATTTCCGTTCGTTCTTTATTTCTGGACTTGGTCTCAAGTAAGACATTAGCTTCCTGTGTGGCCTGAGGCACGGAGTTGTGAAGGAGCTAATAAGACAAAATAGATCACTGAAACACATAATGCGTCCACCAAATATTATTTACGTGATCATAGCAAGAAAATGTAAAACTTAGATGACGGTATGAATGGGTTAGCAATTGTGGAAGGTTTGACAGCACTGGGCCTGTACTCGCTAGAGTTTAGAAGGTTGAGGGGGGACCTCATTGAAACTTACAGAATAATGAAAGGCCTGGATAGAGTGGATGTGGGGAGGATGTTTCCACTGGTGGGACGGTGGGAGAGTTTAGGACCAGAGGTCACAGCCTCAGAATTAAAGGGCACTCTTTTAGAAAGGAGGTGAGGAGGAACTTCTTTAGTCAGAGGATGGTGAATCTGTGGAAGTCATTGTCACAGAGGGCTGTGGAGGCCAAGACAATGGATATTTTTAAGGCAGAGATAGATAGATCCTTGATTAGAATGGGTGTCATGGGCTATTGAAACATAGAAAATAGGTACAGGAGCAAGCCATTCGGCCCTTCGAGCCACTCAATATGTTCATGGCTGATCAAACAAAATCAATACCCCATTCCTACTTTCTCCCCATATCCCTAGATTCCGTTAGCCCTCAGAGCTATATCTAACTCTCTCTTGAAAACATCCAGTGAATTGACCTCCACTGCCTTCTGTGGCAGAGAATTCCACAGATTCACAACTCTCTGGGTGAAAATGTTTTTCTTCATCTCAGACCTAAATGGCCGACCACATATTTTTAAACTGTAACCCCCTGGTTCTGGACTCCCCCACCATCGGGAACATTTTTCCTGCATCTACCATGGTTGCAGGAGGGCTGTGATTGGAAACTAAATATTCCAGGATTTCAGGTGTGATAGAATTGGAGGGACCAGAGGGGGAGGTGTTGCATTGCTTGTCACAGAAGATATTACAGCAGTGCTTTGGCAGGATAGATTAGAGGGCTCGTCTAGGGAGGCTATTTGGGTGGAACTGAGAAGTGGGAACGGTGTAGCAACACTTTTAGGGGTGTACTATAGACCGCCAAATGGGCAGCGAGAATTGGAAGAGCAAATATGTAAGGAGATAGCAGATATTAGTAGTAAGCACAAGGTAGTGATTGTGGGAGATTTCAATTTTCCAAAAATAGACTGGGAAACACATTCTGTAAATGGGCTGGATGGTTTGGAGTTTGGAAAATGTGCGCAGGATAGTTTTTGCAGCAGTACACAGAGGTGTCGACCAGAGAAGGGGCAGTGCTGGACCTCCTGTTAGGAAATGAGGCAGGTCAGGTGACGGAGGTATGCGTTGGTGAGCACTTCGGGACCAGTGATCACAATACCATTAGTTTCAATATAATTATGGAGAGAGTCAGAACTGGACCTAGGGTGGAGATTTTTGATTGGAGAAAGGCTAACTTTGAAAGAATGCGTAAGGATTTTAAAGGAGTGAATTGGGACACTTTGTTTCATGGGAAGGATGTAGAAGAGAAATGGAGGACTTTTAAAGGGGAAATTGTAAGAGTACAGAATCTTTATGTCCCTGGTAGGTTGAAAGGAAATAGTAAAAATTGGAAAGAGCCATGGTTTTCAAGGGAAATTGGACACTTGTTTCGAAAAAAGAGAGATATCTACAATAATTATAGGAGGCATGGAGTAAATGAGGTGCTAGAGGAGTATAAAGATTGTAAAAAGAATCTTAAGAAATAAATTAGGAAGGCTAAAAGAAGATATGAGGTTGCTTTGGCAAGAAAGGTGAAAGTAAATCCAAAGGGTTTCTACAGCTATATTAATAGCAAAAGGATAACGAGGGATAAAATTGGACCATTAGAGAACCAGAATGGACAGCTATCTGCAGAGCCAAAAGAGATGGGGGAGATATTGAACAATTTCTTTTCTTCGGTATTCACCAAGGAGAAGGATATTGAACTCTGTGAGGTAAGGGAAAAAAAGTAGAGTAGCTATGGAAACTATGAGACTCAAAGAGGAGGAAGTACTGACACTTTTGAAAAATATAAAAGTGGATAAGTCTCCAGGTCCTGACAGGATATTCCCTAAGACATTGAGGGAAGTTAGTGTAGAAATAGCAGGAGCTATGACAGAAATATTTGAAATGTCATTAGAAACGGGAATAGTGCCGGAGGATTGGCGTACTGCGCATGTTGTTCCATTGTTTAAAAAGGGTTCAAAGAATAAACCTAGCAATTATAGACCTATTAGTTTGACGTCAGTGGTGGGCAAATTAATGGAAAGGATACTTAGAGATAATATATATATGCATCTGGATAAACAGGGTCTGATCAGGAACAGTCAACATGGATTTGTGCCTGGAAGGTCATGTTTGACAAACCTTCTTTTGAATTTTTTGAAGCGGTAACTAGGGAAATTGATGAGGGTAAAGCAGTGGATGTTGTCTATATGGATTTCAGTAAGGCCTTTGACAAGGTTCCCCATGGAAGGTTGGTTCAGAAGGTTCAATCTTTGGGTGTTAATGGCGGAGTAGCAAGATGGATTCAACAGTGGCTGAATGGGAGATGTCAGAGAGTAATGGTGGATGGCTGTTTGTCAGGTTGGAAGCCGGTGACCAGTGGGGTGCGTCAGGGATCTGTGTTGGGTCCACTGTTGTTTGTCATGTACATCAATGATCTGGATGCTGGGGTGGAAAATTGGATAAGTAAGTATGCAGATGATACTAAGATAGGTGGTGTCGTGGATAATGAAGTAGATTTTCAAAGTCTACAGAGAGATTTGGGCCATTTGGAAAAGTGGGCTGAAAGATGGCAGATGGAGTTTAATGCTGATAAGTGTGAAGTGCTACATCTTGGCAGGACAAATCAAAATAGGACGTACATGGTAAATGGTAGGGAATTGAGGAATGCTGTGGAACAGAGGGATCTAGGAATAAGTGTGCATAGTTCCCTGAAGGTGGAATTGCATGTAGATAGGGTGGTAAAGAAAGCCTTTGGTGTGCTGGCCTTTATAAATCAGAGCATTGAATATAGGAGTAGGAAAGTAATGTTAAAATTGTACAAGGCATTGGTAAGACCAATTCTGGAGTATGGTGTACAATTTTGGTCGCCTAATTATAGGAAGGATGTCAACAAAATAGAGAGAGTACAGAGGAGATTTACTAGAATGTTGCCAGGGTTCCAGCAACTATGTTACAGAGAAAGGTTGAACATGTTAGGTCTTTATTCTTTGGAGCGCAGAAGGTTAAGGGGGGACTTGATTGAGGTCTTTAAAATGATGAAAGGGATAGACACAGTTGACGTGGATAAGCTTTTCCCATTGAGGGTAGGGAAGATTCAAACAAGAGGGCATGAAATGAGAAGGGACAGAAGTTTAGGGGTAACGTGAGGGGGAACTTCTTTACTCAGAGGGTGGTGGCTGTGTGGAATGAGCTTCCAGCAGAAGTGGTGGAGGCAGGATCGATTTTAACATTTAAAAGTAAAGTGGATAGGTATATGGATGTGAAGGGAATGG
Organism: Okamejei kenojei; assembly: GCA_035221665.1. Classification (NCBI taxonomy): domain Eukaryota; kingdom Metazoa; phylum Chordata; class Chondrichthyes; order Rajiformes; family Rajidae; genus Okamejei; species Okamejei kenojei. The sequence goes on from CM069162.1 coordinate 32,406,352, forward strand.
AGGGGTATGGTCTGAGTGCAGGTAGAAGGGACTAGGGGAAAACAAATGGTTGGCACGGACTGGAAGGGCCGAGAGGGCCTGTTTCCGTGCTGTAATTGTTATATGGTTATATGGTTACCCTGCCCAAACCTCTAAGAATTGTATATGTTTCTATAAGATCCCCTCTCATCCTTCTAAATTCCAGTGAATATATATTGTAAATAACTGGGGTCCCAGCAACGAGCCTTGGAGCACCCCCTTACACCACATCCACTGGCTCTCCTTTATCCATTCTACTTGTTACATCCTCAAAAAATTCCAGAAGATTAGTCAAGCATGATTTCTTCTTCATAAATCCATGCTGACTTTGACCGATCCAGCCACTGCTTTCCAAATGTGCTACTATAACATCTTTAACAATCGACTCCAGCATCTTCCCCACTACCGATGTAAGGCTAACATAGAAACATAGAAAACAGGTGTAGGAGTAGGCCATTCGGCCCTTCGAGCCTGCACCGCCATTTAATATGATCATGGCTGATCATCCAATTCAGTATCCTGTACCTGCCTTCTCTCCATACCCCCTGATCCCTTTAGCCAAAAGGGCCACATCTAACTCCCTCTTAAATAGAGCTAACTGGTCTATAATTCCGCGTTTTCTCTCTCCCTCCTTTCTTAAAAAGAGGAGCTACATTAGCTACCCTCCAATCCACACAAACTAATCCAGAGTCGAGAGAACATTCAAAAATGATCACCAATGCATCCACGATTTCTAGGGCCACCTCCTTGAGTACTCTGGGATGCAGACCATCAGGCTCTGGGGATTTATCTTCCTTCAGTCCCAACAGTTTACCTAATACCATTTTCTGATGAATGTGGATTTCCTTCAGTTCCTCCCTCCCACTAGATCCTCGGTCCCCTAGTATTTCCGGGAGATTGTTTGTGTCTTCCTTAGTGAAGACAGAAGCAAAGTACTCGTTTAACTGTTCTGCCATTTCCCTCTTTCCCATTATAAGTTCACCTTTCTTTCTTTCATGCTCTTTTTTCCCCCTCTTAATAAACCCCTTTGTCCTCCTCTGTTGAGTTCAACATTTCTCCCAGTCCTCTGGTTTGCCGCTTTTTCTGGCCTCTTCCTTGGATTTAACACTATCCTTCACTTCCCTGGTCAGCCATGGTTGAGCCACCTTGCAGTTTTATTTTTTCGCCAGACCTATTGGCTAGAAACTCTCTGGCTGACATGGTGTGATGTATGGGATAAATGCAAGTAACTATTTTGACTTTGATGATGGAAACTAGGGTATTGAAAACCATTCCTCAGTGTGACTGACACAGAGTGCTGGAGTAATTGGAAGTGTGGAAACAGGCCCTTCGGCCCACCGAGTCCGCTCCGACTCCAGCACTCCCACCACAATTCACACTTATACCAAGCCAATTAGCCTACAAACCTGCACGTCCGTGGAGTGTGGGAGGACACTGGAGCACCCGGAGAAAACCCACGCAGGTCACAGTGAGATCGTACAAACTCCGTACAGACAGCGCCCGTAGCCTGGATTGAACCCGGGTCACTGGCGCTGTGAGGCAGCAACTCTACTGTTGTTATTGATTTCAATAATTCAATTACATCACATGGGAAACTTAAATATAACAGCACATCCCAATTGAAATTGCTACAATACTTTATTTGTCAGGTTACTTGGAAGACAAACCGGTTACAGAATTTAAGGAATACCGTGCATGTTTGGTGACCTCAGCTGATGGGGGGGCTGGCAGCTTCTTTACATTTAGATAATGGACAAATTGTACAAAGCTGCAATAATGGCTGAAGTTAGTGATTAATCCACCAATCTCTTTGTTTGATCTGAAGTCCACGAAAGGTTTCTGGCACGAACAGCGAACCATGCACATGTATCATCATTGACAATATAATGGAAACCTGCAGATAAAATATAAATGTAAATGTAAATGCCAATTAAGAGAAAATTACCCCAGACAAAGAACTGGCACACTGCACTTAAATATTACTGATGCTAGCTCCCTGTCATTTACATATTTGTTTAGTTACAATCAGTACATCTGAATGGTAATTAAAGTCTAGGACGGAAGGCGGGCACTTGTTACTTTTTACCATGTTTAGTTTAGTTTAGAGATACAGCGCGGGAACAGGACCCCTGCCCACCGAGTCTGCGCTGACCAGCGATCCCCGCACACTGACACTGTCCCACACACTCTAGAGACAATTTATTATTTAACCAAGCCAATTAACCTACAGACCTGCACGTCTTTGGAGTGTGGAAGGAAAGCGGAGCACCTGGAGTAAAAGATTGGACAGGTACATGGATAGGACAGGTTTAGAGGGTTATGGGCCAAGCATGGGCAGGTGGGACTAGTGTAAATGGGACATGTAGGTCAGCATGGGCAAGTTGGGCCGAAGGGTCTGTTTCCGTGGTGTTTGACTCCATGACTAAAATGCTTTGTCAGTTATCACCACTTCCCAAGAGGCAATTTGGGATGGGGGGGGGGGGGGGGGGGGGTAAACGTTGACGTGCAAATGAGCCCACATCCTGAAACGTTAATTGAAAACAACAATGCTCACCTGTTTATATCCTGCACCTTAATTGTGGGGTTGGCCTGGAACACCATCTCATTTATAGCATTACATAGACACAAAGTGCTGGAGTAACTCAACGGGTCAGCCTGTAGAAGTGTCAACCCGAAACGTCACGCATCCTTATCTCCCAGAGATGCTGCCTGACCCGCTGAGTTAGTCCGGCACTCTGTGAAGCGTCACCTATCCATGTTCTCCAGAGATGCTGCCTGACCCACTGAGTTACTCCAGCACTCTGTGAAACATCACCTATCCATGCTCTCCAGAGATGCTGCCTGACCCACTGAATTACTCCAGCACTCTGTGAAACATCACCTATCCATGCTCTCCAGAGATGCTGCCTGACCCATTGAGTTACTCCAGCACTCTGTGTCTATCTTTAGTGTAAACCAGCATCTGCAGTTCCTTTCTGCACATTGTTTGATTGTTAATCAGCTTCCATTCGTGAACCGTTCTCTAGTGAAGATTTGAGAAACAGCAGGACACCCACTCTGTTTCAGTTTTAATGTGAGCTCGAATCTTACACTGCCTGTAATATCCCTTAGGCAGATGTTCAATGTCCCATTTTATGTGAGGTTGGCTACTCAATCATGGGAATTAATCAAATGTCCTGCTGAGTATTAATCCTCCTGCAGTCATGACATTAGTTAAACCACTCCCCCAGAAGATCTTTATGCAGCACTAAAATATTCAGAGTTTCTTTTTGGGGTCTTTTATGTTCCGGTGTCAGACTCCCTTCCTTTTCTGAAGGTGGTGGCATTTGCTGGCAGAATATTTTATTAACAGTGGCAGCTTTAATAATAAAAATAATAATAATAATAATCTTTATTTGTTTAGCATTTTTCATACAATAAATAATAGACAATGGACAATAGGTGCAGGAGGAGGCCATTCGGCCCTTCCAGCCAGCACCGCCATTCAATGTGAACATGGCTGATCATCCACAATCAGTACCCTGTTCCTGCCTTCACCTCATATCCCCTGACTCCGCTATCTTTAAGAGAATGCAACCTAAAGTGCTTTCCATAAAAACACAAGTCTAAACAAAAATACAATTTAAAACTGTAAGGACATAGGCAGTTAATAGCATAAAGAGCACATATTTATATAAATATTTAAAATATAAAATTGAGAGTGAAAAAGAACAAAGAGCAAAGACACTGATGCCAAATACAGTCCCGTGTACCATATTGAGTACACAAGCTGCTGCTGAAGGCTATGCTGAGATAAACACAAGAGAATAAAGGTCATTTTTACAATGTCATCAGAAGAAGTAAAGTAAATTAAAAGCTTGATTGAAAAGTAAAGTTTTTAGCTGCCGTTTAAAACAGAGTGGGCGTCTCTCGTGGCCCTGGGTCGGGTATTCCTCAGCTCGGGGGCATCATTGAAAAAGGCTGCGTCACCGATATTCATAGCTGCGGCATTGAGAGGCTAACAGGCTGGCGTCAGATGACCTGAGCGCTCGAGTAGGGGCATCGGGAAGGAGGGACAGTAAAATATGCCGCTCCATAGCCATTTAGGGCTTTATAGACAAGAAGGAGGACTTTATCCTGGGTCTCAGGGATAATAATACTGGGGTGATTTGTCCCCTTTTCTTGGTATTTGTTAAAAGCCGGGCTGCGGTATTTTGAATGAGAATGTTCCATACACCAGCTATGGAACAAGCTGCCCGAGGAGGTACAGTCGTTGAGGCAGGGACTATTGCAATGTTTAAGCAACAGTTAGACGAGTACAAGTATAGGACAGGTTTGGAGAGATTGGACCAAGTGCACGCAGGTGCGACTAGTGTAGATGGGGCAAGTTGGGATAAAGGGCCTGTTTCTATGTTGTGTGATAGACTGAAAAGGCTGGAGTAACTCAGCGGGACAGGCAGTCTCTGAGAGATGGAATGGCTCAGGTGTGACCCATCAGCAGTAGCCTTTCATCGGATGGGAGGTGAAACCCTGTCAATAGCAGGGATAACTCTGGGACCACAACCCATGACTCCAGCCTGCAGTCAGACCCGTGGAGTATTGATCAGCAGCAGCAGTGACTGATCCTCATTTACCGCCACTGCCCAACGCTGACACACGTTGTCATTGCCGTTCAGTTCAGTTTAGTTTAGAGATACAGCGCGGAAACAGGCCCTTTGGCCCACCGAATCCGCGACGACCAGCGATCCCCGCACACCAACACTATCCTACACACACTAGGAACAATTTACAGAAGCAAACATCTTTGGAGTGTGGGAGGAAACCGAAGATCTGGGAGAAAACCCACGCGGTCCAGGGGAGAACATGCAAACTCCGTACAGACAGCGCCCGTAGTCGGGATCGAACCGGCCCACAAAGTTGGCCCCGGATGTCGACTAAGCGATGCGATAGAGTTTTATTTATCCCAGGAGAGAAATTGGTCTGCCAACAAGTCATAAAACACAACAAGGTAAATGAAACATGAACGTCCAGGATTGGGATGTGCAAAGATTTGGGACTGGGGAGGGTGAAGGGGGAAGAGGAGTCAGTCTACCCCACGACATAAGGGGGAGGAGTTGTACAGTTTGATAGCCACAGGAAAGAAGGATCTCCTGTGGCGTTCTGTGCTGCATCTTGGTGGAACCAGTCTGTTGCTGAAGGTGCTCCTCAGGTTGACCAGTGTGTCACGGAGTTCCAGAGCCCCGGCCGCAGGGGGAAAATTCAACCCGCCGATCGGCCGCAGAAGTCCCGATGAGGTTGACGCCATCCGCCTCACCTAGCCCGGACACCACATATTAGTGGGGGCTTCCGGGGGGAACTTTCAAGCTCTCGTGATTTTGTCCGGATTAAAGGACGTGCCAGACCACCACTTGCCGGAAAATCTGTGGTGGAGCTGAACCATTCTTCACCCTTCCTTGAGTAGATCTGTGGGATGTTTCAAATCTCCTCGAGAGTGCAGACAAGGCTCATCTATTGTTTCATCCATAAGTCAGGAGAATATTCACTAAAGCAGCTAACAATTCCTCAGGCACAAGTCTACACCATAGGTATCTTCTGACTCACAAGGAAAAGTGTAATCCATTCAGCTATGAATGTAATAAATATAGAAATACCCAGCAGCAGATTCACAGCACCTTCAGTTCCTACTTCAGATGTTGAGCATTTGCAGATTGGCCTTTGATTTCTGTTTACTGTTGAGCTGCGACTATGGTGAGGGTGATAGCTATTGTCCAAGGTCGCTCTGTTTACCGGTGAAGAAGGCCCAAGCGTGTACAAGTGAAGGTGATGCCCTCATGGTGTATAAGCACGCTGACTCCATCTACACAACACCAACATAATCAAAGACCCACCCCACCCCGCTCATTCCCTCTTCTCCCCACTCCCACTGGGTGGAAGGTACTGAAACATGAAAGTGCGCCTCACCAGACTCAGGAACAGCTCTCCCCTGTATCAGGGCTTCTGAACAGACCTTGCGCAAGCTAGGGTATTGAACTGATTCACCAGTTTAGTCTAGTTTAGTTTAGTTTATTGTCACAAAAAACTGAGGTGCAGTGAACAGCATGTGTTGCGTGCTAACCAGTCAGCAGAAAGACAATACATGATTACAACCAAGTTGTCCACAGCGCACAGATACAGGATAAAGGGAATAAGGCTTAATGCAAGATAAAGCCCAGTGAAGGCCAATTAGAGATAGTCTGAGGGTCTCCAATAAGGTAGATGGTAGGTCAGGACCACTCGAGTTGTTAACATGATGGTTCAGTTGCCTGATAACAGCCGGGAAGAAACTGTCCTTGAATCTGGAGGTGTATGTTTTCACACTTCTGTACCTCTTGCCTGATGGGAGAGGGGAGAAGAGGGAGTGGCCGGGATGAGACTGGTCCTGGATTATAATCTACCTCATTGAGGACATTCTCTTTTTCTCTGGAACTGTTACACTATGATGCTGAGAACTATATTCTGCACTCTGTACCGGTCTCTTCACTCTAACGCTCATGCTTGCGTTGTGCTGGATTGTATTATAGTACAGTATTATCTGATGTGATTGCCCAACATGCATTCAAAGCTTTTCACTGTACCTCGGTACATATGACAGTAATAAAACTAAACCTAAAATATTAGGCACACAAAAAGCTTCAGCGGGTGCTATAGGCGACCGGGTCGAGACCCTTCTTCAGACAGGGATCAGGGAAACGAGAGATTAGACGGTAATCTACTGGTTTAGTATTACCAAAGTATAGGTGGGTGGCATTTTCCAAAGGATCTTGAAGAACTTTCCCAAGGTAAAATAATAACACTGAAGACAGACACGACATGCTGGAGTAACTCAGCGGGACAGGCAGCGTCTCTGGAGAGAAGGAATGGGTGACGATTCGGGACGAGACACAAAGGGGTCCTGATGAGTTACTCCAGCATTGTGTGTCTATTTTTGGTGTAAATCAGCATCTGCAGTTCCTTCCTACACAACACTAGCATGACATTGTACAATTACACATACAGTGGCTTGCAAAAGTATTCATACCCCATGAACTTTTCCACATTTTGTCACGTTACAACCACAAACGTAAATGTATTTTATTGGGATTTTATGTGATGGAGCAACACAAAGTGGTGCATAATTGTGAAGTGGAAGGAAAATGATACATGGTTTTCAAATTTTTTCACAAATAAAAAACTGAAAAGTGTGGCGTGCAAAAGCATTCAGCCCCCTTTACTCTGATACCCCTAAATAAAATCCAGTGCAACCAATTGCCTACAGAAGTCACCTAATTAGTAAATAGAGTCCACTTGTGTGTAATCTAATCTCAGTATAAATACAGCTGTTCTGTGAAGACCTCAGAGGTTTGTTAGAGAACAAACCATGTTCCTTGGGCATCATGAAGCCCAAGGAACACACCAGACAGGCCAGGGATAAAGTTGTGGAGAGGTTGAAAGCAGGGTTAGGTTATAAAAAAATATCCCAAGCTTTGAACATCTCACGGATCACTGTTCAATCCATCATCCGAAAATGGAAAGAGTATGGCACAACTGCAAACCTACCAAGACATGGCCATCCACCTAAACTGACAGGCCAGGCAATTGATCTGGTAACTCTGGAGGAGCTGCAGAGATCCACAGCTAGGTGGGAAACACTCCACAAATAGCCCTTTATGGAAGAGGCAAGAAGAAAGCATGTTGAAACAAAGCCATAAGAAGTCCCGTTTACAGTTTGCTGTGGGGGACACAGCAAACATGTGGAGGAAGGTGCTCTGGTCTGATGAGACCAAAATTGAAGTTTTTGGCCTAAATGCAAAACCCTATGTGGTGGAAAACTAACACTGCACATCACCCTGAACACACCATCCCCACTGTGAAACATGGTGGCAGCATCATGCTGTGGGGATGCTTTTCTTCAGCAGGGACAGGGAAGCTGGTCAGAGTTGATGGGAAGATGGATGGAGCCAAATACAGGGCAATCTTGGAAGAAAACCTGTTAGAGTCTGCAAAAGACTTGAGACTGGGGCGGAGGTTCACCTTCCAGCAGGACAACGACCCTAAACATACAGCCAGAGCTACAATGGAATGGTTTAGATCAATGCATATTCATGTGTTAGAATGGCCCAGTCAAAGTCCAGACCTAAATCCATTTGAGAATCTCTGGCAAGACTTGAAAATTGCTGTTCACAGATGCTCTCCATCCAATCTCACTGAGCTTGGGCTATTTTGCAAAGAAGAATGGGCAAACATTTCAGTCTCTAGATGTGCAAAGCTGGTAGACACATACCCCAAAAGACTTTCAGCTGTAATTGCAGCGAAAGGTGGTTCTACAAAGGGGGGCTGAATACTTTTGCACACCACACTTTTCAGTTTTTTATTTATAATTTGTAATTGAAACCATGTATCATTTTCCTTCCACTTCACAATTATGCACCACTTTGTGTTGGTCTATCACTTAAAATCCCAATAAAACACATTTACATCTGTGGTTGTAATGTGAAAAAATGTGGAAAAGTTCAAGGGGTATGAATACTTTTGCAAGCCACTGTAGGCCTTGGACCTCTCTTAGAGTTGGCTATCCTAGTCATCGTGTCACACAGTCATTCAGTGTGGAAACAGGTCTTCGGCCCAACATGTCCACACCAACCAACATGTCCATCTACACTCGTCCCACCTGCCCGCGTTTGACCCATAAACCTGTCCTATCCACGTAACTGTCAAAATGTTTCTTTAACATTGCGATAGTCCCAGCCTCAACTACCTCATCTGGCAGCTCGTTCCACACACCCACTACCCTTTGTTTGAAAAAAGTTACCCCTCAAGTTTCCATGAAAATTTCCCCCCCCCTCATCTTAAACCTTTGAGCATGCTATTATGCACAAGATGGACAAATATGTTACTGTATGTATTCTCAGGTCAGACCTCATCTATCAGCTCAGTGCAAGAAATGTGATTTATTCATAAGCCTTTAATCCTTGAAGGTATTCGACTGCATTTGATCCCGTAACGAGCTTTCTTCAGAATATTTGCCAATTTATCCCGGATCTCAGAATTTAATCTAAACTCTCAGTAGATTTCATCCCCGAGTGACAGGTTGGAATGTAATTGAAGAGCTTCTAAAGATGCAATAATGGGCACCTGGGAGAGAGAAGCAGGCCACAAATTAAATAAAATATTTATATGTGGAATAATAGATATCTGGAATTGGATGATGTGAGTGGTGGGTGAGGAGAGTTGATAATGGCTACCCCAGTGGACTAGGGAGTAAATGATGTCTGGGGTTTAATCAAGAAGTCCTGATGCATTATGTACAAGACACAAATTCATTGCCGCAGACGGCTGTGGAGGCCAAGTCAGTGGATATTTTTAAAGCAGAGATAGATAGATTGTTGATTAATACAGGTGTCAGGGGTTATGGGGAGAAGGCAGGAGAATGGGGTTTGGAGGGAGAGATAGATCAGCCATGATTGAATGGCGAAGTAGGTCTCATGGGCCGAATGGCCTAATTCTGCTCCTGTCCCTGATGAACATACTAAGAACTAATTGTGAGATACGCTTTGTGCTCACAATTAATGCTCAAAGACTAAATCTTGGAAGCAAGAGTTCTTTATTCCTCTCGACTCTGCAGACCCGGGTGCCTCTCCAAGTCGAGACACACCGAAGCCAAAGAAGTCATCTCCCCTTTATACACAGAATCTTACATTCAACCTCCCCTCCGGACCCTTCTCCAATCAGGGTCGGAGGTGCACAATCTGTAGGTACATCCCACCGTACATCCCCTCGCACCTCCCATATCATACATTGCATGTTCAAACATGTTCATGGCAATTTCTTGACCAGGGGTGTGTTGTAATATTCATTTATTCTATTAAGCATGCTCAGTTGCTCATGACCTACCCTAGTTTTACTCACCTCCTAGTGAACCCTCTCAGTTCTCCTATATCAGTACTAAAGCTAAGCTATAGTGACAAGGGTCCCATCTATCACTCCCTTCCACTGATATGGATCTCTCTACATCACTCCCTTCTACTGCTATACAATGCTATTACTTCTTACTCAAGGACTCAAGGATGGGTCTGGCAACCTTCAGACACAGCTGTGTCAGAATCCTCTCTCCAGCCCCTCTCAGTTCGAATTCTCTTTAAAACTCCTTACTTTAATGGGGTTTAATCACTTTATCCCTCACATAATGAATAACCACAATCAGTCTGAGGAAGGGTTCTGACCCGAAAAGTCACCTATTCATGTTCTCCTGAGATGCTGCCTGACCTGTTGAGTTACTCCAGCACTTTGTCTTTTTTGTCAACTAGCATCTGCAGTTCTTTGCATCCACAATGAGCAACTCTTATGTGAGTTTGAAACATTTCAATCTCGGTCACAATAGCCACTGTACATGTTTGTAACCTGCATTCGACCTGTTCTGCGTGTTTTTAAAATTAATTTTCAGGATCAGTGGGTCAGACAGCATCTCTGGAGAAAAGGAATGGGTGATGCTTTGGGTGGACACCCTTCTATAGGGGGGTTGCACGTAAAGGTCATCGGGTTAAAGGGTGTGACGCACAGATCGGCTCAATCCATGTGGAGGACATGGCGGCTTCAGTATACACTGATATCACATGAAACGCGTACTTTCTTTCCTGTTAAAACCGCCAAAATGGTCATTTTTTGCGCTGTAAATAATTGTGGGTGCTGTAATTGAAAGTGGGAAGGTATCATGTTTAAACTGGTGTTATCTCATGGTGTGTTAAAGAAGGAACTGCAGATGCTGGAGAATCGAGGGTACACAAAAGGCTGGAGAAACTCACCGGGTGCAGCAGCATCTAAGGAGCGAAGGAGATAGGCGACGTTTCGGGTCGAGACCCTTATTCAGACCTTCATGGTGTAGAGTCTTTGACAATCCGCGACTAATAGCCGCATTCAGTGTCATGTCCAGAGCGACAGCACCATCTCGATAAGCCTTCGCTAACTAAAGCGAACTTTATGGCCCGCTGTGCTGGCAGCCATAGTAAATGGTTACCTGCAGTTCACCGCGTGTACTCCAGTTGGCGTTGCGTGTACTCCAGTTGGCGTTGCGTGTACTCCAGTTGGCGTTGCGAGTACTCCAGTTGGCGTTGCGTGTACTCCAGTTGGCGTTTACTCCAGTTGGCGTTGCGTGTACTCCAGTTGGCGTTGCGTGTACTCCAGTTGGCGTTGCGAGTACTCCAGTTGGCGTTGCGTGTACTCCAGTTGGCGTTGCGAGTACTCCAGTTGGCGTTGCGTGGCAACAGTACGAGTCACGGGTCGTGACCTCGACTGCGTGCAACCTCCCTACATTGTCATAGATTCAGTGCAGTCTGAAGAAGGGTCTCGACCCCAAACGTCACACATCCCTTCTCTCCAGAGATGCTGCCTGTCTCGCTGAGTTACTCCAGCGTTTTGTGTCCATTTGCAGTGTTAATATTTCACCTACTTTGGTAATACATTTGTGTAAAACAGATTACATTTTCCCTGTATTATGCCTAATATTTTAGGTTTCGCTTTTATTACTGTCATGTGTGCTGAGGTACAGTGACCAGCTTCTTCTGCGTGGCCAGACAGAACAATGACAGTTTCTGGCAGCGGCACAACACGAGACGTGAACCTCGAACAGTAAACAATATAAAACGTGAGGAAAAATACCCACGTCTGATGACACGAACAAGGGCAAGACACAGATTAAAGACACGAGTTTTGGAATTGTAGGGGCGGAAGGGGGTCGCCCTTGGCCAGTGGAGGGGGCAGCCAGGGGCCGAGTGGCCGCCGGTGCTAGCCCTTGCTGTAACCACTTTGTAGCAACGGGAGTGTAACAGATCGCGGCGCTACCACTGGGGGGGGGGGGGGGTATGGGGTTGTGGTCAGTCGCGGCCGGCGGCCGTGTCCCGGCCTGTGTGGGGGGGGGGGTCACTGCCCGATGTCGGGGTTCAGTGTGGGAGGGGAGGGGGGGGGGGGGGGGGGGAGGGGAGGGGGCGGGGAGGGGGCGATCCCGGGGGCGGGTACCGGCGCGGCGTTCCCTCCTCCTGCACAGAGTGGTGCGGTCCGCGGGGACACTTCCTGGAACCAAATAGAGACAAGAGAGGGATAGGGAGAGGGAGAGAGGGAGAGAGGGAGAGGAGAGAGGGAGAGAGGGAGAGAGGGAGAGAGGGAGAGAGGGAGAGAGGGATAGGGAGAGGGAGAGAGGGAGAGAGGGATAGGAGAGAGGGAGAGAGGGAGAGAGGGAGAGAGGAGAGAGAGGGAGGGAGAGAGGGAGTTAGAGGGATAGGAGAGAGGGAGAGGAGAGGGAGAGAGGACGGAGAGAGGAGAGGAGCAGACCAGACCATACCAGACCATACCATACCATGGCGGGCAGCCTGAAGGACGAGCTCCTCTGCTCCATCTGCCTCAGCATCTACCAGGAGCCGGTCAGCTTCGGCTGCGAGCACCACTTCTGCCGGCGCTGCATCACTGAGCACTGGAGTCGCCAGCAGCGCGGCTGCCGCGACTGCCCCGAGTGCCGGCGATCGTTCAGCGAGCCGCTGCTGTCTCCCAGCCTGAAGCTGGCCAACATTGTGGAGAGGTACAGCGCCTTCCCTCTCCACGCCCTGCTCCACCCGCAGCGCGGATCTCACGCCTGCAAGGACCACGACAGGGCCAAGCTCTTCTGCCTCAGCGACAAGTGTCTCCTCTGCTTCTTCTGCGACCAGCCGGCCCTCCACCAACACCATCACGTCACCAACATCGACGAGTCCTACGAGGAAATCCAGGTAAACTCGCCCTCACCCTCACCTCGCCCCGACCTCCCCGCGTCCCCACAACGCCCACACCTGTGGCCTGTAACACGGAGACCAGCCTGGCGTCAGGTGGCAGCCGCACTTTGTACCTTCACAGGTATCATGTTCACCAAAGATCCACAATCACACGGCTGTAGAGAGGAATTAACACGGGTAGAAGGAACTGCGTGTGTGTGTGTACACTGTTATATGTCTATGTGTCTGTGTGTGTGTGTGTACACTGTTATATGTCTATGTGTCTGTGTACGTGTGTGTGTGTGTGTGTGTACACTGTTATATGTCTATGTGTCTGTACGTTAGTGTGTGTACACTGTTATATGTCTATGTGTCTGTACGTTAGTGTGTGTACACTGTTATATGTCTATGTGTCTGTACGTGTGTGTGTGTGTACACTGTTATATGTCTATGTGTCTGTACGTGTGTGTGTGTACACTGTTATATGTCTATGTGTCTGTACGTGTGTGTACACTGTTATATGTCTATGTGTCTGTGTACGTGTGAGTGTGTGTGTGTGTGTACATACATATATTATGAGTATGTGTGTATCTGTATGTGGACATGTGAGTGTGTGTGTATATACATATTATGTGTATGTGTGCCTATCTGTGTCTGGACATGTATGACCGTATATATACATATATAATGTGTATATATTAGTTTACAGTGTGCTGTGTCCACATGTTGTGCAGCTGCCGGTGACAATGTCATTGTATGTGGGCCACATGACAATAAACACCCTTCACTGGGGTGACCGTGGGGGAGGGGAGGTACAGTAGCTCCTCACAAGCCTTGTTTTGCCTGACACGTTTATTCGGTGTAAAGCCGGTGATTCCAGCGAACTAACCCCGTGTAGGGAGAGGAGAGTGGAGTGGAGGGATGTGTGGACGGGGCCAGCTGAACACGGCGTGTGAGCTGACGTTACAAGGCCGGGTTTTACTGAAGCGTGGCCCCTGTTCCAACACAAAGACCGACATGTTTGGCCGCCGCTCAATCTGACCCCAATGTTCACAATTAAACGCTGCCGGGAGAGTGGTGGCAGCTGCCTGCTGAGACCACGGGGAAGGGCTGTGTGTATGTATATCTGTGTGTGGGGGGCTGTGTGTGTGTGTGTGGGCTGTGTGGTGGGGGGGCTATGTGTATGTATATCTGTGTGTGTGTTTGGGGGCTGTGTGTATGTATATCTGTGTGTGTGTGTGTGGGGGGGGGGGGGCTGTGTGTGTGTGTTTGGGGGGCTGTGTGTGTGTGTGGGGGGCTGTGTGTGGTGGGGGGGCTATGTGTATGTATATCTGTGTGTGTGTTTGGGGGGCTGTGTGTGTTTGGGGGCTGTGCTGTGTGTGTGTGTGTGGGGGGGGGGGGCTGTGTGTGTGTGTTTGGGGGGCTGTGTGTGTGTGTTTGGGGGGCTGTGTGTGGTGGGGGCTATGTGTATGTATATCTGTGTGTGTGTGTGTTTGGGGGGCTGTGTGTGTGTGTTTGGGGCTGTGTGTGTTTGGGGGGCTGTGTGTGTTTGGGGGGCTGTGTGTGTTTGGGGGCTGTGTGTATGTATATCTGTGTGTGTGTGTGGGGGGGGGGGGCTGTGTGTGTGTCGTGTGGGGGGTTGTGGTTGTGTGTGTCGTGTGTGTGGGGCTGTGTGTGTGAGGGACAGTGGTGGGTTAAGCACACTAACCCGTGGGCACAGTTATACTCAGCAGATCGGGCCACGTCTGAAACTGGATCCGTACTTGTCCAGACACACAATGCTGGAGTAACTCAGCGGGACAGGCAGCATCTCTGGAGAGAAGGAATGGGTGACGTTTTGGGTGGAGAGTGTTTCATTGTCACATGTTCCAGGTAGACCAATGAAACAATAAAGGGTCCAGAGTTTTCTTCAGACAGCCTTAGACCTACGTCTCTAGTGGGTGGATACATGTGGCTGAATCTAGACTGTATCGGACTGTACCTGGCACTAAACGTTATTCCCTTATCATGTATCTGTACACTGTAAATGACCCGATTAAAATCCTGTATTGTCTCTCCGCTGACTGGTTAGCACGCACCAAAAGCTTTTCACTGTAGCCCGGTTTATGTGGCACTAAAGTGAACTAGGGAGCTGGGCATTGTAGGTGAACTTTGATGTTGGACTAGGACTTGCCTCCAATCCAATCACGAGTCACCCACCCCACTCTGAAGTGGTGGGTCCTTGAATCATTCCCTAAACCAGTTTTGGCAGCATTCTACAATTTTATTTTGACTACGTCAGCACATTGCAACCAGCCAAAGGCTTGTTTATGATGCTAGACACAGAGTGCTGGAGTAACTCAGTGGGTCAGGCAGTGACAATGGAGACCATGGATAGGTGATGTTTTGGGTCTGGACCCTTCTTCAGTCTAAAGCTTATCCATGTTCTCCAGAGATGCTGCCTGACCCGCTGAGTTACTCCAGCACTCTGTGTCCTAAGCAACCCAGGAAGCTGAGTTACAGGAACGAACTGCAGATGTTGACTTAAACCGGACAGACACAAAAAGCTGGAGTAACTCGTGGATCAGGCAGCATCTCTGGACAAAAGGGATGTTGGCCCTCTCACCTTAAAGCTATGTCCTTGGTCCTCCAATCCCCTACTCTGGGCAAGAGACTTTGTGGGTCTCAGAAGAGATTCTGTGCATCTGTGTCAGTGCGGTGGAATGTGCTGCCTGTTACCACCTGCATCAGAAGGAAGGCTGATCTAACGTAAGCATTCACTCTTGCCTGTATTTTACCTGGAACATGAATGAAGATATTGAGATTACCAGCTAATCTCCTGAAGAGGTTCACTCATGCAGTGGAGATGTCACCTCTCTCTGTCTGTTCTTTATTGAGTAGGTTGACGTATTATGAGCGTTTGCCGGCACTGGGCCTGTCCTCGCTGCAGTTTAGAAGAATGAGGAGGGAACCTTATAGAAATGTACAGAATAGTGAAAGGCTTGGATAGAGTGGTTGTGGAGAGGATGTTTCCACTAGTGGGGGAGTCTAGGACCAGAGGTCATAGATTCTGAATAAAAGGACGTACTTTTAGCAAAGGAGATGAGGAATTTATTTATTCAGAGGGTGGTGAATCTGTGGAAGTCTTTGCCACTGAAGGCTGTGGAGGCCAAGTCATGGATATATTCAAGGCAGAGATTGATAGATTTTTGATTAGTATTGGTGTCAGAGGTTAAGGGGAGAAGGGTTAGGAGGGGGAGATAGATCAGCTTGATGGGCCGAATGGCCTAATTCTGCTCCTATCTCTTATGACCTTATGACCTTATGATTTTATGATCTTAACCCATCTCTTGCCTGTATTTTAACTTAACCCCATCAACCCCAGTCTCGCACGTTAATTCAATTTTGTCAGCTTTTGCTGAATCTCCTCCATTTACTTTTTTCAGGTATTGTAATGCCCGGCTGTGTGAGGTTTGAATAAAACCTCTCTTTTTATTGATTACTCCAGATCATTGTTCTCTAGCGTGGAATCTGCTGCCAGTGGACGCCTGTTTCTTCCAAACTGCTCATGTAAATCTCTGCTTCCTGTCCCCCTGGCCTGACCCCCTCAGTGACCAGTGGTGGGGCCAAGGGTGTTTAGGGTGACAGGTACTGATGTGGAGGTCAAGTCAATGGACACCTTTAAGATGGAGATTGACAGATTCTTGATCAGTACGGGTGTTGGGGGTTTATTGGGAGAAGGCTGGAGAATGGGATTAGTAGGGAGAGATAGATCAGCCATCTATGGGGGGGATAGGGTTGATGGGCCGAATGGCCTAATTCTGCTGCTATCACTGATTAACGTGAGCGTATGATAACGGAGCAAAGTAATTCCTACTTGCAGCAGCTTCACCGCCTGTAATTCATAAATTTGTAAGTGATTCATAAACGTGTCAAAGCATAGAAGATGCTTGGTGCAGCCAAGGGAGTTTCCAGCCATAATGTATACTGTGCCACTACAGACCACCACCTGTGGCCCAGAGGGTGGGCTTGCTTGTGTGGAACAGCCTCTCCACCTTCATTCATCTATAGAAACATATACGTAAAACTCTTAAAGGATAGGACAGGCTAGATGCAGGAAAAATGTTCCCCATGTTGGGGCAGTCCAGAACCAGGGGTCACAGTTTAACAATAAGGGGTCGGCCATTTAGGATTGAGATGAGGAAAAACGTCTTCACCCAGAGAGTTGTGAATCTGTGGAATTCTCTGCCACAGAAAGCAATGGAAGCCAATTCACTGGATGTTTTCAAGAGAGAGTTGGATTTAGCTCTTAGAGGTAATGGAATGAAGGGATATGGGGAGAAGGCAGCAACGGGGTACTGATTTTGGATGATCAGCCATGATCATATTGAATGGCGGTGCTGGCTCTTGAAGGGCCGAATGGCCTACTCCTGCACCAATTCTCTGTTTCATCTCTCCCAAGCGCTGGATTTTGGATGCTATCCTCGTCTACGGTTGGCCACCGCCGATATCTATGATGGTGCTGTGACTACTGTTCTCTTGAATGACACAGTACTGGAGTGCTGGAGTAATTCAGCAGGTCAGGCAGCATCTGTGGAGAACATGGATAGGTGACGTTCCACCAACACCCCTGGCAGCACATTCCAGCCACCCGCCAGTCTGTGTTAGAAACCTGTCAAGGCAAGTCTGCAGGAACAGATTGAAGCAATCATTGCCAAATCCAACATCTGTTTCTCTCTGCCTGAAATATTAAACTATTGAGAATCTTTGGCAGCCAACTAGCCCCATATCTATTTTGATTTCCTGTGGCCCTAATAGAACTATTATTTGCTGCTAAACCTGTTCTTTGTCCAACTACAATGCATACTAGAGGCTGATAATTCAAAGAATTCAAGGTGGCATGGTGTTGCAGCGGGTAGAGCTGCTGCCTCACAGCGCCAGAGACCGGGGTTTGATCCTGACCACGAGTGCTGTCTGTACGGAGTTTGTATGTTCTCCCCGTGACTTGCATGGGTTTTCTCCGGGTGCTCCGGTTTCCTCCCACAGTCCAAATATGTACAGGTTGCTGGGTGAATTGGCTTGGCATAAATGTAAGTTGTCCCTAGTGTGTGTAGGATAGTGTAAGTGTGCGGGGATCGCTGGTCAGCGTGGGCTCGGTGGGCCGAAGGGCCTGTTTCCATGCTGTATCTCTAAACTAAACTAAGCCCGGTGCTTGTCTGTTAGTGTCTGACTGTGGCAACTGACTAAGAGTTTTGCTGTCCAATAATATGTTGGGACCTGTCTGTTTTGAGCAGCTGCTTACCAATGCTCACCACAGAGAAATGTATATTTTTGATTGGCGTTAGGAACTTTGTGGCGTGCATCTATCATTAGTGGTCACGTTAACTTGCCTGTGCTAATGTTTTAATTGTTCATGCTGAGGACATGGAAAGTGCAATCAAGTGAATGCAACAAAAATTCCAGCTGTCGAATTTGTTGTGGGATCCCGACCTGAAACATCACCTATCCATGTTCTCCACAGATGCTGCCTGACCCGCTGAGTTACTCCAGCACTCTGTGAAACGTCACCTATCCATGTTCTACACAGATGCTGCCTGACCCGCTGAGTTACTCCAGCACTCTGTGAAACGTCACCTATCCATGTTCTCCACAGATGCTGCCTGACCCGCTGAGTTACTCCAGCACTCTGTGAAACGTCACCTATCCATGTTCTCCACAGATGCTGCCTGACCCGCTGAGTTACTCCAGCACTCTGTGAAACGTCACCTATCCATGTTCTCCACAGATGCTGCCTGACCCGCTGAGTTACTCCAGCACTCTGTGAAACGTCACCTATCCATGTTCTCCACAGATGCTGCCTGACCCGCTGAACTACTCCAGCACTCTGTGAAACGTCACCTATCCATGTTCTCCACAGATGCTGCCTGACCCGCTGAGTTTCTCCGGCACTCTGTGTCTATCTTTGGTGTAAACCAGTTCCTTGTTATTATATTACTGTGTTTCTAGTTTTCTTTCACCAAAAATGGGACCATTTCATTTTGTTTGACCTGCCAGTCAAACCCGACTCCCATCCACTGCCAACAGTCTCCACTGAGCTGCCCGGTTCTTGCCTAAAATGGAACAATTTCTGGCATTCTGTTCTTCCCCTTTATAACTAGTCCTCTCCCTGATGCTGCCAGGCCATCTCGCACAGAACCCCAAGGTCATTTTACACACGGTTAGTTATACTCTTGCACTTTACGTATACACTGTCTAGGAATCATAATGTTAAAAATGCAATCGAGTAAAGAAATCTAATCACACACTCCTAATTTGTAGCTGCTTATAAGTGCTGTGGCTTTATAGAGGAAGTTATAATACACAGCTGGACTTTATGTTCACAGTGACGCATTGCGGGCCATGGTCGAAATTGGTTAGAAAAAGACGCAGAGTGCTGGAGTAACTCAGCGGGTCAGGCAGCATCTGTGGAGAACTAGTACCTACCTGTACTTGATTAGTACGGGTGTCAGGGGTTCTGGGGAGAAGGCAGGAGAATGGGGTTAAGAGGGGAAGATACATCAGCCATGATTGAATGGCGGAGTAGACTTGATGGGCTGAATGGCCTAATTCTACTATCATTTATGACCTTATGAAGATGGATAGGTGACGTTTCTGGTCAAGACCCTACTTCTGACTGATTGTGGTGAGGGGGGACCAAAGCTGCGAGAGAGGTGGGGCCTGGACAAGGATTGGCAAGGGATAGGTGGATACAGGTGAGGGGGGGGGGTGTTTGACTGGCAGACGGTTGGACAAAGGCCAGAGCTGAAAAGAGACACAGTGTGGGATAAGAAAAGGCGATGTATCAAGGTGAGCAGTGGTAGGAAGGTGTCGCCAATGGTTACTGGTTACCTTGGTTCCACCTGGTCTTAATTAACACAGCAGTCAGTAGATGTAGTGGAGCTGCTGTGTGACACATGCTACACCGCGCCACACCACACCACGACACAGACCGACACACTACACCACGACACAGACCGACACACTACAATTTGTAAATATTTTTTAAGAAGTCCCAGTGCATCGTTTGACATTTCTGACCGTCGACCCAAATCTTTGCCCCCTCATGATTTTATAATTTTATCGGGTCTCCCCTCAGCCTCTGCTCCAGAGACAGCAAGCCAAGGGTGTCCAGCCCCTGTGTCCAGCTAATACCCTGTCACCCAGGCAGCATTCTGGCAACTCTCCTCTGCAGCCTCTGCCGAGCCTCCACATCCTGTAATGGGGCGAGCACACATGCACGCAATGCTCCAAATGTGGCTCGGTGTGTTTCTCCAGGTACAGGTGAGGGTGTACCTTTATGCCCCTTTCCCACTTAGGAAACCTGAACGGAAACCTCTGGAGACTGCGCCCCACCCAAGGTTTCCGTGCGGATCCCGGAGGTTTTTGTCCTCCGGCAACCACCTTCAACTAGCATCGCAACTGGCTTCGACTAAAAGATTACCGATTTTCAAAACGGAAACCACTTTCGACCATTAGGGAGACTGACAAAACCCTCCGGGTTTGTAGGTTAATTGGCTTCTGTAAATTAGCCCCTGGAACAGAAACAGGCCGACATTATCTGTGCCGACCTTAGTACTGAGTTAAACTGATCTCCTCTGCCTGCACGTGATCCATATCCCTCCATTCCCTGCTCACCCACATGTCTATCTAAAAGCCTCTTAAACACCACTATCGTATCTGCCTCCCCCGGCACCCCCGGCACCACGATCCAGGCCCCGCCACCCTCTCTTGCCCCGCACATCTCCATTAAACGTTAACCCTCTCACCTTAAAGCCACGCCCTCGAATCTATGGACATTTCCATGGTGGACAGAAGATTCCAAAACCTTTCCCATTTATGGTTCTGATGAAATTATTATGTTGGGGGGTAGCTTGCATTTATTGTAGACTCTTAGCTGGCATTTAATGAAGAGATTCCTTTCCCAGGAGAGTTATGTAAGGAAGCGATGCCGGCCAGGTACAGGAATGTGAAGACTGATTGACCTGGAGTGATAGCAACTGAGGGCAATAGCTCACAGCCCAGTGGTTTGAATATTGATTTCTCGACCTTCAGGTTTTCTCTAAAGGGCTGTCCCACTTGGCGATGTTCTTTGGCGACTGCCGGCATCATTGACTGACATATCGGGTCACCGAAACATTCGCGGTGTGATGACGTATTGAAGCGCAGTGTTTTTTCAAGTTTTGCAACATTTTTTTTGTCGCCGCTGGGTTTTGAAATGTTGAAAATGTTTTGGTGACCCTGATATGATGCCGGCAGTCACCAAAAAGATCACCAAGTGCGACAGGCCCTTTACTTCCTTTATCATCGTTACTTTTTTTGCATATCTTTCATTCATTGTTCTTTATCTCTCTACATCATTGCCTATTTCTCTCATTTCCCTTATCTCTAACCAGTCTGAAGAACGGTCTGGACCTGAAACGTCATCCATTCCTTCTCTCCAGAGATGCTGCCTGTCCCGCTGAGTTACTCCAGCATTTTGCATCTATCTTCGGGACTAGTTCTCTGAGGGAAGACACCTGATGTTGTATAAAGGTGGTCGTTTATTGACCAGAGGTTGAAGCTTGGTTTGGAGTCTTGTCTGAAAAACTGTGGCTTTGACAATGAATTCCCTTGCAGGATGATGCCCAGGTTAGAGCGTGTTCGCCACTCTGAGTTTGGTTTAGTTTAGGTTGGAGATACAACACTGAAACAGGCCCCTTCAGCCCACTGTGTCCGTGCTGACCAGCAATCACCCTGTATACTAGTGCTACTCTACACAAAGTGGGGACAATTTACATTTATACCAAGCTAATTAACCTACAAACCTGTGCGTCTTTGGAGTGTGGGAGGAAACCGGAGAACCTGGAGAAAACTCGCGTGGTCCCGGGGTGATGGGAAATCCGACAGATGTACATATATTTATGAGAGGCATGGGTGAGGTAGACAGTCTGAACCTTTTTCCCAGCATGGAAATATCAAAGACTAAAGGACATGGCTTCAAGGCGAGAGGTGCAAAGTTTAATGGCGACTAGACTAAGTGGGACCCGTGAAATTCTATTTCACGCAGAGTGCAGGCCACCACATTCAATTTCATAGCATTTCAAGCAGAGTGCAGGCCACCACATTCTATTTCATAGCATTTCAAGCAGAGTGCAGGCCACTACATTCTATTTCATAGCATTTCAAGCAGAGTGCAGGCCACCACATTCTATTTCATAACATTTCAAGCAGAGTGCAGGCCACCACATTCAATTTCATGGCATTTCAAGCAGAGTGCAGGCCACCACATTCAATTTCATGGCATTTCAAGCAGAGTGCAGGCCACCACATTCAATTTCATAGCATTTCAAGCAGAGTGCAGGCCACCACATTCTATTTCATAGCATTTCAAGCAGAGTGCAGGCCACCACATTCAATTTCATGGCATTTCAAGCAGAGTGCAGGTCACCACATTCTATTTCATAGCATTTCACGCAGAGCGCAGGCCACCAAATTGCCAAACAACTCATTGCATTGTCATTAAGGGCTAACAAATCATTTATTGCAAGTTCATTGCAGACTCACAGTTCAGTTGATTCACAGCTTAGAATCACAGTTTTAGCCTTTCCCTTGCGATCTTCCAGAGTGACTGACTTGCGTCCAGGCATCCGGGGTTTTATAGTCGTGCCCCCCCGCCCCCTGGAAGGGGCGTTACCTTCATGGTGATTGACAGGCGAGCGGATCAATCAGCTGATCTCAAGATTTTTAAACACTCATAACTTTTTTATCTTTCATCAATCGGAAAAATCCTCGGGGCTGCCTCAGTGGAGGAGGACTGAGTAAGATGGCCAAAAATCATAGCGATATAGGGTAGCATTTGTTCTAAAATCCATATACAGCGCAGACAGGAAGTGGTCAAGGTGGAACTTAGTTGTATAGATAGATGTGCGGGGCAAGAGAGGGTGGTGGTGCCTGGAATGTGCTTCCAGCGGTGGTGGTGGAGGCAGATACCATCGAGGCTTTTTGATAGGAACATGGATATGCAGGGAATGGGAACGATTTGGATCATGTGCAGAGATTATGGCAAAATAAATTATTGTATAGGTAGGAACTGCAGATGCTGGTTTACACTGAAGATAGACACACAGAGTAACTCAGCGGGTCAGGCAACATCTCTGGAGAGAAGGAATAGGTGACATTTCGTGTCAAGACCCCTGTTTGGTTTGGCACAAACTCTTTAGGCCAAACAGCCTGTGTTGTTCCATGATTCCTCCAGCACTCTCATTATAATCCTTTTGCTCCAGTTACTCGGGGTGTTCTGGCTTAATGCCATCTTGCTTTTCGGGAAAATTGTTATTTCTGGTGCATGAGGCTTTTCTTTAATGAGTTCCTTTGTTGGATTAATTTAAAATGTTGGTTCCTAAGCCCAGCTGCAAAGCTGAGAACGTGCCACTGTCTCAGTATAATATTTACATAAGGATGAGGAGGGAGAGAGAGAGAAATTAAAAGTGAGCGAGTCCTGTGTCATGCAGCTTGAATAGAATATTGGCTGCTTTGCATCTCTGGGGTTTATATTAGTCTCTACTCTGGCGGGCATTTGCTTGTGTGCTGTGTTAGTGCTCAGTGGATCACATTACTGAACAGCGCACATTCCTGGTGGGGGGAGAAAGGAAGAAATAATTTGCTGTTGAAATATTATTCTGTGGAGGGAGTGTTGGGATTTGCATTCTTTCTTTCTTTCCATCGCGGCAGACCATGCAGAAACGAGGAACTGCAGATGCTGGTTCAACAACAGACGGCCACAGAGAGCTGGAGTAACTCAGCGGGTCAGGCAGCATCTGTGGAGAGAGGGAATAGGTGCCGTTTCGGGTCAAGACCCTTCTTCAGACTGAGGAATACAACTGATCCTGTGTTGTTGGAACTATTAATCCCTGTGTCAGGGCCACTCTCAGTAACAAGTGCTTTGGAGAGGCTGTGGATTCCAACGTGCTCTAATGACTGGGCTCTACCAAGCTGTCAGTGTTGGCTGCGCTCTGCCACCAAGCACTAGGGAATCATTGCGAGATACAGCATGGATAACAGCCCCTTCGGCCCATCGGGTCCATGCCGACCATCGATCACCCGTTCACACTAGTTCTACGTTATTCTACTTTCTCATCCGCTCCCTACACACTAGGAGCAATTAATCTACAAACCTGCACGTCTTTGGGATGTGGGAGGAAACAGGAGCCCCGGAAGAAACCTGAACACTCACAGGGAGAACGTGCAAACTCCACACATTCAGCATCTGAGGTTGGGATCAAACCTGGGTCTCTGGTGCTGTGAGGCAGTGACCACCAGCTGCATCACTCTGCTGCCCTCTAGTTTGAAGTTTCCTATTCTCTCTCGCCCCCTTCCTACTCTACGCTGCTCCTCCTCATAACATGACACTCTTCGGTTGCTCTGCAGCGGGTAGAGCTGCTGCCTCACCGCGCCAGAGACCCGGGTTCAATCCTGACCACAGGTGCAGTCTATACGGAGTTCTCCCAAAGTCTGTGGGTTTGCCCCAGTTTGCTCCCACACTCCAAACACGTGCAAGTCTATAGGTTTATTGGCTTTGGTAAAACATTGTAAATTGTCCCTAGTGTGTAGATAGTGCTAGTGTGCGGGGATCGCTGGGGGGCACCGACTCGGTGGGCCGAAGGGCCTGTTTCTGCGCTGTATCTCTAAAGACCCCTAGCCCCACATACACCCTTAGTCTACAGCAATGGAAGGTGTTTGCCACTGCTAGCAGCCTGGGGTCAGATACAAAGTCCCGGCCGGGGCGTGTAGCGCAGCGCAGTCTATATTAGTAAACGCCAACACCTTCAGACTGGAGGGTTGAGAGTGGCTTTGGCAGCTTTGCCAGGCGGATGTGATGCACCTGTCTAGATGTCTGGAACTGTGCAGTGAAATGGGAAACCAGAGTCAAACAGGATTATTGCTGCATATTTTAATTTAGAAATGCAGGACAAGTTGTGAAGGAATGCAAATGGAATGAAAGAGTTCCCAATGAAACTGGACATTTTCCAAATGTGCAGGAAGGAACTGCAGATGCTGATTTAGACACAAAATGTGGGTATAACTCAGCGCTGAGATTCGGGTTGAGGCCGTTCTGCAGGCAAAGGGACTCGACCTGAAACGTCACCCATTCCTTCTCTCCAGAGATGCTGCCTGTCCAGCTGAGTTACTCCAGCTTTTTGTGTCTATCTTTGGACATTTTCCAAGCTTTGTTATATATTTCTTATGCAAAGAACATGGTAAAGGGCGTGTTGTGTGTGATTTGACTTTGTGGTTTTGCAAGTATTTCTCGATTAGGTGAAAAATGCCAGATATGTTGGTATTTTATGCTGAAGACTTTAATGCATCAAAAGTCATTCCCGAGTCGAGGAGGGTGGTGTGGTGAATGTATAATTACTGCAGGAACGGTGAGTGTGTGAGGGGCAGATGCAGAGATGGGAGATGATTCTCTCAGTTACCTGTCTGTCAGGTGACTCAGCAGCACCGGGCCTTCCTGTTTTGTTTATACTCCCTGCACTGTGTTTGAATAGAAGGCAAAGCAGCAGAGCCCAGTCATGTCTTAGCTGGGAGCGAGCTTCATTTATCCCAGTCCTAATCCTCGTCTCATTTAGTTCTCTTTCCCCATACGCTGCCCCTTGACTTCGCCGGGTCTCAGAAGCCGATTGTGGTATCTGCGCAACCAAGTCATATTGTAGTTCAGGGCAACAGCACAAACAGGCCGTTCGGCCCATCGAGTGATCAATGCCAAGCGATCATTTGCATGCAAACCAGGGGCAATATACAGAAGCCAATTAACCTACAAACATGCTGTAACATTTTGTGTCTATCTGTGGCTTGACATTTGGTGGCCTACGTTGTTTATTAGTTGTTGGGGGGGGTTTGCTGGTGATCTCTCGTTTATGTCCACCTGCATAGTTGCCATCCCCTCAGGCCCTTGTAGAACGGAACGGGCCCACAGTCTTAGAATAAAGGGGAGGTCATTTAAGACTGAGCTGAGAAAAAACTTTTTTACCCAGAGAGTTGTGAATTTATGGAATTCCCTGCCACAGAGGGCAGTGGAGGACAAATCACTGGATGGATTTAAGAGAGAGTTGGATAGAGCTCTACGGGCTAGTGGAGTCAAGGGATATGGGGAGAAGGCAGGCACGGGTTATTGATAGGGGACGATCAGCCATGATCATATTGAATGGTGGTGCTGGCTCGAAGGGCCGAATGACCTCCTCCTGCACCCATTTTCTATGTTTCTATGGAACCCAGGACAGGAGCTGGCCCTTCAGCCCACGATGTTCATGCTGCACAGATGCCACATGATACATCTCTCATTTTCGTTGTGGAGAGGGGGAAGTCGTTAAGGACCAGCTCTGCTCGGTCCATAAGACAGGAGTGTGCTGGTGGAAGTAAAACCTGCTGGTTCTGTGGTCGAGGAAGAAATGGAGGGCTTTAAGACCCTCCTAGTGGGGGGTGGAGGTGAGCCTCACTTCCATTGCTTGTGTGCTTGTTTACTTCTCGCTGGTCTTTCTGAAAAGTCATTGAATAGTGAGAGTCCCGGATAGAGTGGATGCGGAGAGGATGTTTCCACTAGTGGGGGAGTCGAGGACCAGAGGCCACAGCCTCAGAATTAAAGGACGTCCCATCAGGACGGAGGAGAGGAGGAATTTCTTTCATCAGAGTGTGGGATTAATTGCCACAGAAGGCTGTGGAGGCCAAGTCAATGGATATTTAGAAGGCAGAGATAGATCGGTTCTTGATTAGTACAGGTGTCCAGGGTAATGAGGAGAATGGGGATAAGAGGGAAAGATAGATCAGCCACGATTGAATGGCAAATGGCCTAATTTTGCCCCAATCACTTATGAACTACTGAATTGAAATGTGAGTGAATGTTGTGCTATTTAGCCAGTGGTGTGCCTGGCATTTTCTGCTCTATTTTGGTTTACCCACCAGTCTGTTGCAGTGGCCGTGCCTGGCACACAATCGCTGTTGGTGTCAATAAAGGTATTTCTTTAATTTGTTTCTCATTAAAGCAAGGCGAGGTAATCAATGGAAATGGTTGGTCAGGTTTGGTTAGTTCCTGGAACTCTGCGGTCGAGTTTAAAACAGGTGTGGATTTCTGACGGTGATGGAGGACAGTATCGCATTCCTGCCTCTCCGACTTCAATCCCCAATCAGTTCCGTTTAGTGTCACGTGCACTGAGCTACAGTGAAAAGCATTTGTTGTGTGCTAACCGGTCAATGGAAAGACAATACATGATTACAGTCGAGCCATTCACGATGTCAGACAGTGTGGAAACAGGCCCTTCGGCCCAACTTGCCCACACCGGCCAACATGTCCCAGCTACACTAGTCCCACCTGCCTGCGTTTGGCCTGTATCCCTACAAACCTGTCCTATCCATGTACCTGTCTAATTGGTTCTTAAACATTGAGATAGTCCCTGCATCAACTACCTCCTCTAGAAGCTCGTCCATACACACACCACCCTTTGTGTGAAAACGTTACCTCTCGGATGCCTATTAAAATAATTTCCCCTTCTCCTTGAACCTATGTCCTCTGACCTGGTGGACAGGATCAAGGGAATGACATGAATAATGCTTGGTGCAAGCCAGCAAAGTCCAATCAAAGATAGTCTGAGGGTATCCAATGAGAGATGATAGTTCAGGACTGCTCTCTAGTTGTGGAATAATTGGTAATGTTCTAGTTCACAAATTCACAAGTTATAGGAGTAGAATTAGGCCATTCGGCCCATCGAGTCTACTCCACCATGCAGTCGTGGCTGATCTCTGCCTCCTAATTTTCCTAATCCCATTTTCCTGCCTTCTACCCATAACCCTTGATACCCGTTCTAATCAAGAATTTGTCTATCTCTTCCTCAAAAATATCTACTGACTTGGCCTCCACAGCCCTCTGCGGCAACGAGTTCCACAGATTCATCACCCTCTGACTAAAGAAGCTCCTCCTCACCTCCTTTCTAAAAGAGCGCCCTTTAATTCTGAGACTGCCCTCTGGTCCCAGACTCCCCCACTAGTGGAAACATCCTCCCCACACCCACTCTATCCAGGCCTTTCATTATTCTGTAAGTTTCAATGAGGTCCCCGCTCATCCTTCTAAACTCCAGCGAGTACAGGTCCAGTGCCGTCAAACGCTCATCATACGTGACTCATTATATATTTTTCGCTGTACCTTGATACAAGGGACAATAAACGGAACTGAACTGATGTCGCACCAGCAGTGAATGGGGTTTCTATGTCAGGTGACCTATGGCGGATATGTTTGGTCTCATCTGTAAACGTGTCTATGTTCGTGTTCCTGGTCCCCACCCAGACTCTCATCACTGGTCTTCACTCTCAGAGCCGGACCTACTGCAGTTCTGCTGCTTTGCCACCACCCGATGCAATGCTGTATGTTCTGTGGTTCGATACCCAGGGCTTATGGATTCCAAGTAACAAGTGCTCCACCCTGTTCCGTGGCCGAAACCCATTTGTTATTTCTGATATCTGGTATGTCTCCTTCAACTATTTCACCACCCATATGAAGGCAGAATCTTGGCTGGGTGAACCTTGCCCTTAGCTCTAGCTGGCAACTGTCCATATATTGTCATTCCTTCCACTGCCTTCCTGCACCTCATCAAAGACAAACATACGTGGAGCATTTTTGTCATGAACGGGACTGAATTTGCATAATCTTTCAGCATGTGAGCTGGAAGAGGAATAAACTTACTAAACACCAAACTAAATCTAAATGGCTTCATTAAAGATTATTCTCTCTTATTGAATGAATGGCCTGAACTTTCATCAGTTCTGGGTTCATCTTTAAGACTGGAAATGGTTGTACGTTTGGGTAATTCGTCCAAAATAAATGCATGGCTTGTGTGCAGATTTGGTTCACGGAAGGAAAGCAGTAGAGTGTGCAAGTTTACCGTTACCACCTCAGTCTGTCATGGACATCATCAGAGGGTAGTGAATCTGTGGGATTCATTGCCTTTTGCTTCTCTTGTTTGAACTCTTCTGCCGTGATTATTCTCCAGAACCTTTCAGATAAGGGTGGCACAGCGGGTAGAGCTGCTGCCTCACCGCACCGAGACCCGGGTACGATCCTGACTAACGATGCTGTCTGTACGGAGTTTGCACGTTCTCCCTGTTACCTGTATAGGATTCGTCCCGCACTCCAGAGATGTGCAGGTTTGTAGGTTCTGTTGTAAATTGTCTAGGTTAGAAAAGTGTATGGGGATCGCTGGTCGGCACGGACTCGGAGGGCCAAACGGCCTGTTTCCACGCTGTGTCTGAACTAAACTACAACAAAGATCTCCTCCGTTGCCTCTGTGTCAGTGGGTATCATCCATCTCTGGGTGGGGGTTGAAGCTGCGTCTATTTAAACCTGCTGTTGACTTGTCAGTGAATACTTGATCAATATCAATGTCAAAGGCCTTTGTTGCTAGAATCTGAGCAGCAGCATGCCGGAATATTCTGCAGGTCAATGTTGTAACTGTTGGGAAAATCCCAGTTAGCAGGAAACGCTCAAGTCATTTGTTAATGTCAAAGATAGACACAAAACGCTGGAGTTACTCAGCGGGTCAGGCGGCATCTCTGGAGAGAAGGAATGGGTGACGTTTTGGGTCGAGACCCTCCTTCAGAAGTATAAGGTCGGCACCTTGGTTATCTGGGCTGCCCTGATGATAGGATGGCATTGATCCACTCACAGGGTGAGGTCGTGGCAGGAACGTCTCGTGGCTGCTTATCTTTAGATTCCTTTAGATAACACTGGAAATGCAGCGTGGAAACAGGCCCTTCGGCCCACCAAGTCGGTGCCGTACTGGCGATCAGCCATCCACACTAGTTCTATCCTCCACACTAGGGATCATTTACAAAAGCCAATCACCCTACAAACCTGCACAGCCTTGGAGCTGTACGAGACCCAGACCAGATTCCGGTGTTAAGCCCCATAGCCCACAGCACCGGTCCAGTTTGTAGTTCCACCAGGCGTGAGGAGTTCAGCCTGTGACTGACGTTCTCCCACTGGGGATGTGTGGGGTTGGCCACAGCGCTGCGTTGCCGACCTGTATCTGCGCCCCATGTGGCAGCAATCGGTAACAAGAGACTGGACCCGCTGAGACCTGCTGCAACACAGAATACCTGGCCAGTCTTGAATTAGTAGCTGCTGTAGATCTTGGCTCAAAACCCAAGCAGCTACTAAAGCCAGAAATAACCAAGTGTTGCAGGTTCAATTCTATTTGAATAAGTTGTGGGGCAAGTGAGCTTGCAATGGCAGAGGATTCACTTCATGCCATCTTCCACTTTCATTACTTGTGTAGGAAGGAACTGCTTACGGTTCTATATCTCCCAACATCACCGTCTATATCACTCGTTTCCCTTTCTCCGACTCTCGGTCTGAAGAAGGGGCTCGACCCAAAATGTCATCTATTCCTTTTCTCCAGAGATGCTGCCTGAGCCGCTGAGTTACTCCAGATTTTTTTTTTTTGTGTAAAAATCAGTAGTTTTGAGGCGTGGTAATTCATGGCAAACTTGTGGCCCTGTTGGTTGGGGCACCAGTGGGTCTAAAGGGCGGGAGTGTTGGCCCAGAGTGGCAGCAATGTGTAGAGCCCAGTAACACCTGCTGGAGCCTCCGCTTCTCACCTTGTTCATCATCCTTGTTGCCAGACCGTTGCTTCACAAACATGCTCTGCATGGAAACGTTGTTGTTTCTGGCTTTCAGACTTCAGTTGGATTCTCTCAGGAGAAGGGTGGGCTAAATCATTGTTGTTAGTTTAGAGATACAGAGCCCTCAGCCCACCGAGTTCACGCCGACTAGCGATCCCCGCACATTAACACTACCCTAGGGACAATTTACATTTATACCAAGCCAATTGGCCTACAAACCCGCACGTCTATATAGTTTGGGAGGAAACCGGAGCACCCGGAGAAAACCCACGCAGGTCACGGAGGGAACATACAAACTCCGTACAGACAGCGCTTGTCATGTGCCCAGGGACCACTTGAATTAGAAGAAATATTAATCAAGAATTCGGCGGCTTTCCAAGCTGGTGTTTGTTGTTTTACTGGATGTGGGACTGAGTCGTAGTTTAAAGAACTTTGCACACAAAAAAATATGTTAATATTGGCCATGGAAATCTACAGGTGTGAACTAGCAGGAGGTTAATGAGTCAAGATGCCAATGGGATGTGTTAGTCACACTCAGTACCAGATACATCAGCTCAGTCTTCTGGTGCCGGGGTGGGGGGGGAATTCCTGAACCTCACCCTCCACTTCACCGTTGGGTAGCTCTCTGATGTTACAGTTTAGTTCATTGTCACGTGCACCGAGATGCCGTGCTAACCAGTTGCGGCACGATGTGAAGGCAGGTCCAGGCAGTGATGTGGGTCTTGAGGAGTCGATGCAAGGATTGGAGTCGGAGAGAGACAGCATTAGCGTTCTCTGCCAATTGTGGACCTGCTGTGGTCTCTGGCCTGCAGGCACATCTCAAACAGTCGGTTGTACGAGGAAGGAACTGCAGGTGCTGCTTTATAATAAAGATAGACACAGAGTGCTGGAGTAACTCAGCGGGTCAGGCTGCATCTCTGTAGGAAAAGGATGGGTGACGTTTCAGGTCGGGAACCGGCCTTTAGGAGGAGTCGTCACCTAGACTTTTCTTCCAGAGATGCTGCCTGACCCACTGAGTTACTCCAGCGCTCTGTCTGTCTGGTGTAAACCAGCATCTGTGGGGCCTTGTATCTACATTCTACGTTCCTCTCCTTCCCACACCTATTCTTTGTGCGTGTGTAAGTGACCGCTGTAGCCAGGGAGTGAGAAGCTTTGCTTCAGTCAGGGTGCTGATGGAGAGGGAGGCTGGTGAGATGTACTTGGACACTAGAAGGAAGGAAGGAACGTGGCTGATTCACACAGATCAGTGGTGGAGGCTCCAGACTCAATTAGCCGGCATAATTGGTCCCAGCTGCCGACTAGTTGGCGGGTCTACTTGGCTGGAAGTACTGGTGATGCAGAGACCTGTGGGAGGTCAGGACCATTATACATGTCAGCTGCCGGCATCAAACTGGTGAACACGCAGCCTTGCAGTGTTTGGCTTGGCAGGAGGCAGCCTGAGGTGCAGCACCCTCGCAAAACACTGGCCACATCGTTCCTGGACACGGGCGTAACTCAGCGGGATGGGCAGCACCTCTGGAGGGATGGAAGGTGGAGGAAGGAACTGCAGATGCTGGTTTACAACAAAGATAGACACAATGCTGGAGTAACTCAGCTTGACAGCACAGTTCTAGCCGTGACACGATCTGAAGCATCCATGGACCTTCTATGGTTAGGAAGGATGTGGGTGCACAGGAGATGATGCTGAGATTCACCAGGATTCACAAGGATCGGACGATAGATTGGACAGGTCCTGGAACAAAGGAAGCTGAAGGATTTCCTGACAGTAATGTACTGTTGTGTAGAGGCGTAGGTTGGGTAGATAGCCAGAATCTTTTAATCGTTTACTTCAGAGATACAGCATGGAAACAGGCCCTTTGGCCCACTGAGTCCATTCCATCACCAGTCACCCGTTCACACTAGATCTATATAAATAATATTCTCATCTTTCTACACGTATTGCAGGTAATTTTTTAAGCTGCACGTCTTTGGGATGTGGGAGGAAACTGGAGCAGCCGGAGAAAACCCACGCAGGTCACGGGGAGTGGAGTCCAATTCACTGGATGTCCTCGAGAGACAGTTAGATTTAGCTCTTGGGGCGAACGGAATCAAGGGATATGGGGAGAATGCAGGAACGGGGAACTGATTTTGGATGATCAGTTATGATCATATTGAATGACAGTGCTGGCTTGAAGGGCCGAATGGCCTACTCCTGCTCCAGTACATTTAAAAGGCACTTAGACAGGGATTAAAGTGGGAAGACAGAAGATGCAGACATTAGTGTAGATGGGCCTAGAGCGGGTGCAGTAGGTTGAAGGGTCTTTCTCCACGCTGCGTGACCTGATTGGGATGATTTACACAATTCTATCGCAGCATAATACAATTCACAGGAGGATTCTTGGATGAAAGATTTAAAATCCCAAAATAAAGCAGGCAGAATTCCAATCTTCCCTCAGTGGGAACGTGCAGAGAGTGAGTAAGTGAGGGGCCTGCCTTATGGGAGGCAGCTCGTGTGCAGGTGTGTGCCTCTGGAATAACTCTCTCATTGTGCCTGTATGGAGCAACGAGCAAGGAGCAGTCAGCTGTGACCACAGTTACAATGCTGGGCTTGTTGCTAATGCCAAGAACCAGTCGGTAGTTTTATTATTCTAGCTGCTTCTCTCTTGCTCACTTATTATGCTCTCATCTGTGCTCTCTCTCTTTTTTTCACTCTTTCTTTTTCACTTTCTCTCTTTTTCTCTCTTGTTCACTCGCTCTTGCTTTTTAATTTTTGTTTGGGCAATCTGTCTCCCTCCCTCCCTCTCTCCATCCCTCTCTCCATCCTCTCCTCCCCTCCCTCCCTCCTCCCTCCCTCTCTCCCTCCCTCCCTCCCTCCCTCCCTCTCTCCCTCTCTCCCTCCCTCTCTCCCTCTCTCCCTCCCTCTCTCCCGGAGCGTCTCACACGCACACACATGCGCGTACACGCACTAAAAACACGAGCCAAGCAATCACATTTGAAGTATAACGTTGACCTTCAAAAGTACTTTGTTGAGTTTGGATCCTGCACCCAAGGTGCCACAGAATGAGCTGCAGACTTGCTCCAGCAGGAGAGGAGGCCATTCGGTCCTGGCTTCTCCTACTGGAACTATTCCCACTCTAATTCCCTCCATCCATCTGCACAGCCTCCTTGGGTATCTGTTCAATTCCCCTTAAGAGCAACATTTGAATCTGTTTCCATATTTCAGGCAGAAAATGTAGGATCAAAAATTATTTTTTCTTCTCATTTGTCTTTTTTAATTTTACTCATTTTTCCATTCCTAACGAAACAAAATGGAAGAAAGTGTAAATTCTGTTTAAACCAATGATCAATGAGAATGACCTTGTTTAGTTTAGTTTAGAGATATGGCACGGAAACAGAACCGTCATCATTATACCAAGCCAATTAACCTACAAACCTGTACGTATTTGGGATGTGGGAGGAAACCGGAGCACCCAGAGAAAACCCACGCATGTCACGACAGCACCCGTGGACATTCACACCTAGTGAATGAACATGTTAGAACATTAATTTTAGTTGGTTCTTGTTCTGAAGTAGACAAGTTGATTTATCAAAAAAACTCTTCCATTAAAAACAATGCAATAAAACACTAGTGCATAAAAACGCAGAGTGCTCCGGGCAGGCAGACGGTCCGCACAAAGTCCACAGACGCTGCCTGACCTGCTGAGTTACTCCAGCACTTTGTGTTTCGTGCAAGATTCCAGCATCTGCTGTTCCTCATGTCTATAATCCGTCAAAGGTCACAGTTAGTGTTGGGGTCATGATCAAGAGTTTGATGGTTGCTGGGAAGAAGCTGTTCTTGATCCTGGAGCTCACTGTTTTCAGATTCCTGTACATTCGTACGTTGGAGATACAGCGTGGAAACACTGAGTCCTCGCTGACCAGCGATCACCCTGTCCGTACACCAGAAATATCCTGCACATTAGCGACAATTAACCTGCAAACCTGTACGTCTTTGGGATGTGGGAGGAAACCGGAGCAGCTGGAGAAAACCCACGTGGTCATGGGGAGAACGTACAAACTCTATACAGACAGCACCCATAGCCGTGATCGAACCCGTGTCTCTGGTGCTGTGAGGTGCCGCCCCAACTTCTGTTTAACAGGTTTTCTCTGTGACGTGGGAAACAAATGGTATCCTGTTGAGTAGAATCAATTCCTCAGCATTCAGTGTTTAGGATGGAACTGGTATGTGGGGGGGGGGGGGGGGAGAAGAATGGAGTCTGGACACTTCAGTAATTAGTATTAACGTGCATCTCACTCATAGGCTCAGAACCACCCGCTACCCCCCCACATCCGCACCGCCAACCTAATTCCCCAGTGATCGACTGACCGACCGCTACATGTCTGGTCCGTTTGTGTTACAGAGAGAGTTGAAGGAGCAGTATGAAGCCTTGCAGGACAGCGAACTTGGCCATAGTCAAGCCCTGAAGCTTCTCGAGCGGCAGCTCTCCGAGACCCAGGTAAGCATCGACACATGAGCTTTCTCCCATGTACTGGAGGCTCCAGCTTCCTGCAATGCCCACACCACTGTTCCAAAATACAATGAAGCGTCCCGACCCAAAACCGCATTTGTCCATTCCTTCCACAGATGCTGCCTGACCCACTGAGGTCTTCCAGCACTTTGTGTTTTGATGTCATTGTCAAGATGATGATTGAAATTTCACAATGTATCTGGGGCATTGCAGGCTTCAGCACCTAGCATGGTCAAAGGGTGCGCGCCTGCCTGCCTGCCTGCCTAGTATGGATAAAGAGAGACTCGGGCTTTGCTGTGACTCCTCGTATAGTAAAACCTTCCCTTCCCGGAGCTCTCCTTCCAGGAGTCTCGTCACTGATGTTCCAGATGCCTCAGCATCTCTAGACACATGAATTGGCCAGAAGCCGAGAATCAAACTGCCAGCTAGATATTTACATGTTGCGAAGGTTCTTCGATCAGTTTTGTTCCAGTGAAAACATACTTATTAGAAACATGGAAAATAGGTGCAGGAGTAGGCCATTCGCCCCTTCGAGCCAGCACCGCCATTCAATATGATCATGGCTGATCATCCAAAATCAGTACCCCGTTCCTGCTTTGATATCCCTTGATTCCATTAGCCCTAAGAGCTAAATCGAACTCTTTCTTGAAAACATCCAGTGAATCGGCCTCCACGGCCTTCTGTGGCAGAGAATCCCACAGATTCGCAACTGTCTGGGTGTAATTTGAGCCTGGATGTGAATGATTGTGAGCCCTGTGCTTGTGATGGGGGTTGTGATTGATTCCCACACCAGGCGTGCAGGATTCTGCGTGCAGGCCACAACAAACCGGCCATGCACCTTCTCAACCCGCCACCGCTTGCAGAGCCAGCTGCCGTCTGGTGACGCAGCACCAGGCCATCTGTGTGAAACGTCGTCAGCCTGACACATTCGCTCTGGTTAGTTCCCCGCAAAGTCTGTCTCATCTTCTCGCCAATCTCTGTTTTTATCACAGATACTCTGTACAAAGGTTTCACTGTACCTTAGTTGGTACATGTGACAATACACTGGCCTTTGAGATCCATATACTGTGTGTGCGTGATGGCCATACTTTGTGGCTTAACCCAGACAATTAGCATTGGTAGAAACAAAGAACTGCAGATGCTGGTTTAAAGATGCACACAGAGTGCTGGAGTAACTCAGTGGGTCAGGCAGCATCTCTGGAGAGAAGGAATGGGTGACTGTTCGGGTCAAGACCCTTCTTCAGTCTGAAGAAATGTTGATCTGAAATGTTAACTATTTTCACATCATGGGGCAAAACCAGAAAAATGCTGGAGAAACCAGTAACATTAGTCGGGATTGAACCCGGATCTCTGCCGCTACACGGCAGCAGCTCAGTTCAGTTTAGTTAATTGTCACGTGTATCGAGGTACAGTGAAAAGCCTTTGTTGTGTGCTAACCGGTCAGCAGAAAGACAATACTTGATTACAATCAATCCATTTATAGTGTACAGATACATGTTAAGGGAATAATGTTTGGTGCAAAGTAAAGCCAGTAAAGTCTGACCAAGGATTGTCCGAGGGTCACCAACGAGGTAGATAGTAGTTCAGCACCGCTCTCTGGGTGTGGTAGGATGGTTCAGTTGCCTGATAACTGCTGGGAAGAAACTGCCCCTGAATCTGGAGGAGTGCGTTTTCACACTTCTGTACCTTTTTGCCCGATGGGAGAGGGGAGAAGAGGGAGTGGCCGGGGTGAGCTGGTCCTTGATGATGCTGCTGGCCTTGCCGAGGCAGCGTGAGGTGTTGATGAAGTCGATGGAAGGGAGGTGGTCTGTGCGATGGTCTGGGCTGCGTCCACAACTCTGCCTGCTGTGCCACTGTGCCGCTGCTAGTGGGTCAGGGGTTATGGGGTCGGGGATGGACCTTCTCACACACGCACTGACCAGGGACAAACGTAGGCCCTGCCCAGTCTGTGCTCGTGTGAACAGCCCCGCCCGTAAGGAACTCTCTGG
This sequence comes from Okamejei kenojei, assembly GCA_035221665.1. NCBI lineage: Eukaryota > Metazoa > Chordata > Chondrichthyes > Rajiformes > Rajidae > Okamejei > Okamejei kenojei. The sequence continues at coordinate 32,443,240 of CM069162.1, forward strand.
CCTGATGAGGAACAGATGTGGAGCATGAAACACCTCAACATCTGCCAACAGCTGTCGTTGGTGGAGGTGTTCCAGAGGTGAGCCATGTGTAGACAAACCAGGCTAGTTCATGTGTAGCTGTGTGTCAGTGATGGTGCCCCTGCTATATAACCCCCCCCCCCCCCCCCCCCGAACTTGGCTTGGGGGAATAACACATTGAAACACACATCAGGAGAATGGTCCATTTGCTCCCAGTTTTCATCCATTCTTGACCCGAAACGTCACTTATTCCTTCGCTCCATAGATGCTGCCTCACCCGCTGAGATTCTCCAGCATTTTTGTCTACCTTCCATTTTTCCAGCATCTGCAGTTCTTTCTTAAACATTCCATTCCCAGTGATCAGACTGGTCGTTGGAAAGTTTTTTAAAGGCTTTCCGTTTAATTATAAAACGGCGTCTATTTTTAGCTTGTTCTGGCTGTGTTTTCCTGGCCTCTGGCAGCTGGTTAAAGGAGAAGTTGCAGCCTCGCAGCGCCACAATCCCGGGTTCGATCCCGACTACGGGTGCTGTCTGAGTGGAGTTTGCACGTTCTCCCCGTGACCTGCGTGGGTTTTCTCCGGGTGCTCCGGTTTCCTC
>CM069162.1:33052106-33103949 GCA_035221665.1 Okamejei kenojei
TGCACGAGAAATAGGCTGAACTAGCCACCATTCGTGTCCTCGAGTAAATTTAGGGAGTTCTTTCAGCAGACTTTCTACAAGGATGCAGTAGGTGATTAGGCTAAATGGCAATTACTAATATTTCATCTTGTCTTAATCTCCGTGACAATAAGGCCCGCTTTTGTTTGATTTGGTAAGCGTATGCATCATCAAAAATTGATTGAGGGCCCTTATTCTCTGTATCTGCTAAATTGCGTGCTTGACAATTTTTCATCTTTAAACTGGTTATACCCATCCATGTTCTGACTAGTCATATCGAAGCCTGAATTTGCCCCCTCATTTTTCTTCCAACCAATCGGGAAATTATAGTGAATATACTCTAGTTCTTGGAAGATGGCTTCCTTTGTGAGATTGTTTGTTCCTCTGGGATGGCCATAGTTTCTCTTTTAGAAACATATGCAAGGTATACGGGTTGAGAGTCTTCCATTTTAAGGGTGTATTTCACCACACCAACCGGCAGCCTTGAATTCTTTTGCACTAAAAATTAACATAATTTAGATAGACTCAGGCCTATCCCTCCTAAACATTGGAGTTTAGTCTGGCAAATAAACAAAAGTGCTACAGTGTCTATCTGTATACCGACAGCAGGAACTCCCTCTACGATCTTGCAAAGGCCGACCCTCCCCTGAGAAAACTCACAACTTTCTGGGGTGTTTAAGCGTCTTAACTTGTCTTTGCTTCAAATGGTGACAAAATATACAAATACTCAGTGTCTGGCAGATCTTACTATTAATCATATCCTTATGACCACGAGCTGATGCACAAACATCCACTTGATGTGGGAATCCGAGTTGACTGTCAACTCTCACCATCAGAGTCACCACAAATCGCAGCTCCTTCTCAGAGTGGACAAATAGCATATGCATCCTGAACCAGGAATTGTATTCCGATTCCTCTGACTGCAACACCTATCTCAGTCGCCAGTCGAGCGCTAACACACTCTCTTCGAACAGCCACCCAATATGGATTTCTGGTTTTTGAAGTGCCTACAGATTATTCTCTATATATTTTCTATTCACAAAATGAACCTGCAGGTCAGATAAAAAATGCTACATGCCAGACCGGGCTTTCTGCTGGTAGCTTCTTTATCCAGAGAGGATGGGCAAGATGTTTCCAACGATCTGGCAAAACTCTATGGCTTGAGCTGAAAGATTAGGCATAGTGTTGAGGGAAACCTCACTCTACTGAGCAGGTATGATAACTCAATCACAGGTGTTGTGGCAGTGCTTACCCTGCCAATATGTTCCTTATGGACCGCCAGTCTTCCTAGTGGTCTTCCCTGAAACAGGGTAGCCAAAACTGTTCCTACTTGGAACTACAGAGGTTGCTATGCAAGGCACCTGCCAATGGTCTCTGCATCAACCTGCTCATCTCCAGAGACGGTGAAAAGGTTCTAGGACAACCATGCTTCAGTAAATCCAAACCGGGGAGACAGACTGGCTCCATTTCAGAGTTTGAGGAGGTTAGTAAAGAGACCTTACGCCAGTGTCTCTGAGCCCAGGTCGACCCCTTGTTGGAGCGTCCGGAAAAGTTCATTGCTGACCATGTCTGACCACATCTTCCAGCCACCACTTGCCAAACAGCTCTTTTTCAGAGCTCATAAAGCGACATTGTGTGCATGACAAGGCTGCCAGCATTTCTGAAGCCCATGAGGACAGCTGCTTCTGGATGCTGGAGCTTTACTATGCTACCAGTTATAACTAGCCTGGGTAGGACAGGCCGCTCACTTCGGCCTTCTGTCCATTTGGAGCCTTTGCGGAGCTCTCTGAACTGGGTGCGCCTTGCATTACTCCAAGGCTGCTTCGACAGGCTGCTCTGCGGGCTTCTGCCTTTTTTGAGCCTGGCTGGTGCTGTGTGAAGATCTCGCTGCCGGTTTCTTCCAGCCTGGATCGACAGGCTGCTCCTTAGGCCAGCTGCTCCTTCGGAGCCTCAAGCGGGGCTCACTGGACAGTCAACGCCGCCAATTTACTGCAAGCCTGGTTCAACAGGCGCTCTTGCGAGGCCCAGCCCCTAAGTGAACCTCCCCCCCCCGCACTGCTCCCTTTCTGGAGGCTTCAACGGGCTTCCCTGCCCCCTTTGTTATACCAGGGGTGAAAAAGCCCGCCAGAATACTGGAGCTTTATCCATCATAGGAAATGGTACTCCACCCCCGCGCCGCCTTAAATACCCCTGCAAAGTCTTTCACTTGCCTACAAAGTCCTCTCTTGAAAGAGATAATATGCAGCCTGCACTTACTGGCCCTGTAAAAAATGAGGCCATTTTGGGAATTATCTAACGCCCTTATAGCAATTTTTTTTGCGAAGGCATAGCCCCAACCTGTGTTATTTAACATAGAAGTGTTTAATGCAGCTTATCTGCACCTTCCGAGAAGTTTGAGACCCATCTACTGACTTTGCAAAAGGCCGTAATGACCCATGAAGCAGTTTTTGGACTCCTGAAAATAATTTAATTTGGCTCCCACATATCATCACTGAGATAACCCAACTGGGTGAATTGGACTTATGAAACATCCGAAAAGTCCTGGGCAGTTTATCTGGAACTGGCAAATAATTTCCCAGACGTATCCAGCATATTTCCCCTACTAGCTAATGAAGAAGTTTAAATCTCTGATGCTCCTACCAGTTCTCCTCCAGTGAATCTCCTATCCCCAAAGGTGATGGACAAATGTTGTGACAAGGAGTCGTAGCCCCTTCATATGATTAAAACCTGCAGCAAAATCCCCCCATTAGTTTCTTCAAGGGATTTGGATTCCACCTTATCGATATCCACATTGCCCAGAGTCCACCTATGTAAATAATCTCCACACTCCCCCACTTCTGAGCGAAATATTATAACGCAACCCTGAGACATGAGTTGCATCCCTTAATCTGATCGGAGATTATTAATTACGCAAACCCTGAACAGGTGTTGCTTCCACATCCATCAGGACTGCAAGCCTGTAATGTCTCCTGAGCGAGGAGCATACATTTCCTTTTTTAATTAATTTTTATGTGTTATAATATATGTAATTATATATATATTTGTTTTGTTTTGATTGTTTGATTATTTTATTTTATTTTTTTTACTGACTAGGTTGCGCCTGCTAGAGAACCTCAAGTAGCCCTTGCTCCTTCTGGAGCCTCAATGGAGTCTCCTTAGGGGAGGAATATAATGAAATCCTGAACCAGTTATTGCATCCCTCAGCCTTCATGGCGCTCCCTTTTCGAGCTCTAAAGAGGTTGTCCTGAACAGCCCACGCCCATCAAGATTGTGGATTTTTTGAAACAACTGCCAGCTCCTTGGAGCCGCAATAAAACCGGAGGTATCTGTACGACCCGCTCACGGTCCAGTTTTTTTCCCCCAACAGCCCCCTGCTCCTCTTGTAGCCTTAATAGCGGTAGCTGCATGGGCTGTGCCCTTCAACTTTTTGAGTTTACGAACCACCACCATGGCGGTTAGCTGTTGCGGCCCCGCTTCTCGAGTAGCTGCACTGGCCCGTGGGCCCCGTCAGCTTCTCCAAGCACAAATTAACCGAAAAGCGAGCCCTTTCTGGAACAAAACATTCCTTACCCGCCGGGTCTATCGAACTGCTCCGAAATAATCCCATCCTGCGCCATGCGTCGACGTAAGAACCAATTGCGGGCTGGCACGGTTCTTCACGTAGTCCCACTCACATGACTTCGATAAAAATGGCAAATATTTTCATTGCCATTCAGCAACATTTTAACAGGACCCACGTTAACTAAGACTATTATTTAATGTGGAGACATTCGGAAACTGCAAATGCTGATATCTTCGTAGAACTCCAGAGTGCCCGGTAACTCAGCCGGGTCCCAGGCAGCATCAGAGGAGGGTTCCACGATAACAAAGTATCTGGTCAGTAATCTGAAGAAGAGTATCAATCCCAAAATGTTTTACCTATATACCCTAGCAAATTTACAATATTTTATTAACAAAAGAATAGACACAAAATGCCTGGAGTAACCTCAAAGGATCAGGTCAGCATCTCTGGAGAAAGAATAGGGTAAACATTTCGGATCCAAAATCTTCTTCAGACAGAGGTTCAAGGGAAAGGGAAATGAGACATAAACACAGTGTAATAGAGAGATCCAATGAATGAAAGATAGGCAAAAAAAATAACCATGACAAGGAAACTGGCCATTGTTTAGTTGTGGACTAGATGAAAATGAGTTTATACAAACACAATGTTGCCTATAGTTTCTAGGTGGCACATAAGATTGAATAGCAATTTGAGTGAAATTTGCCCTTATGCAACTTTGAACTAACAATTAAACAGCGCTACTGATGGCACCCTGTTCTTCCAAGGGGAGATTTTTTTCAACAGTGGAATAGCAATGCAACTGCTTTTGGAACCAAATGCTTGTTAAAGTTTTATCAAACGAATTCGGTCTGAAGACAATTTCACGTTAGGATTTTTCCCAGTTCAACAACTTTTTTTTTCCCCCATGTTTGGCACCGCTTCTGAATGCAGACACCTAAAGGGTTAAACTTCCAAAGATTAACACAACAATGCTGCAAGCAAACTCAATGGACCAGCAGCATCTCTGGAGAAAATGAATAGATGTCATTTCGGATTGGGACATCCTTCAGACAGAAAGAATTCAGGGAGAAGGAAAACTATAGGTATGAAAGGTACAGAACAAATCGAAGTCGACACCAATGGTGAAGGACCCACCAATGGTTCCATTGTTTGACTGTGGAGGAGGTTAATAACAAAACAATAGCCAATCCACAAAAGTGGCTTGAAGAACTCAGCTTGGTCAGGCAACCTCCTGAGGGAGGGAAAGAACAGGTAACATTTCCCTGTTGGACCCATTTTTTAGACTGAAGAAAACCTCCTTTTGGTTGTAAAAAGCGTCCAGACCTGAAGCGTTGCTTGTCCATCTCCCATCATAGATGCTGTAGAATCTGAGTTTACTCCCAGCACTTTGTAACTTTGGCACAGGCTCCCAGCAACCCAGTTTTGTCTCCCACCCAAGACCGCAATAAATTGCAAGCGAATATGTGAAGTTATTCCAATTCCAAGTGGATAGTGATTCTAGAGAAGAATGGCAACTGGTCCGTAATATAGAATTGTTGTAAAAATGATTCCGAAGAAAAGATCTCGATCCGAAAAAACAGGATCATCAAGTTCCATATCTACCCAGAGATGCTGCTGGCCTGCTGAGTTACTCATTTTGTTTTTGTTTTTTTTTTATTTTTTTTGTTTTTTGTTGTTAATTTTTATTAAAGAAACAAAAGATAATAACAAAGTACATTATTTTTAACAATAATAAAAATAACATGATAATAATGATAATTTCATACTATTTTGAGTATTATTTGTATTATTATTAATTATAAATTTTTCAAGGTTGTAATATTTTTTATATAATTGAGAATTATGGTATTAATGATACATTCATAGTATTAGCAATATACTCATACCTATTAATAATATTTATATTGTCTCTGATTTTTAAATATAGGACCAAATTTTATGTAATTATTAATACGTAATACTAGTAAAAACTTTTATGATATTCATTATATTTTTTCATAATGTTAACAATATTTGTATTATCAGTATGATTTTATAATTTAAAAATTATTATATAATTGAAAATACACCAATTTTTTAATTATAATTGAAAATACACGATTACTAATAATATTTTTACATGGAGTTAGTGATATTTATTTTATTTTCGTAAACTGATATGTAAGAATCTTAAGATCATGTGTTTTCGATACTTTTTTTTCTAATTTTTTTATATAAGTATGAGAAAATAGAAAAAAAGAGTTAATGAAAAGTTTGATGGAGAATGGAAATTACTCAAAAATCCGTCCTTGGAGAAGAAGATATAATTCCATATTTATTTATATTTGATATCTTCATCTATACTATTCAAATATTCAGGGTCTCAGTCAAGTCCTCGCGCTGAACCATTAATGGACCCTGTAAAATATTTATATTGGATACCAAAATCCCTCTGAAGAGATCTATTAACCTATCCATGAGGACAAGCCCTCCAATCTCTCTTTCAAAATGAATGTGCTCCGACATTTCTGTGTTCCACAATTTTTGATTGTTGGGGAGTTGCCCCAGGGCCTTTCCAAAATTTAATATTAGTTTTTTTCCCAATCATTAAACAATAGTATAGATAAAAATTCTTTGGGTTTCAGTGTTATTTTGTTAGTTGGTCATTGTTCAGTTGGTCATTATTCAAGTATTCCAAGTATTATTAACTTTGGATCAGGTTCATAATTTATATTGACAACATTCGAAATTATCTAATATTTCGTTCCAGTTATTCTACAATTTTTTATACATTTAGTAAATGAATGTGACAAATTTGCTTTCTGAGATTTGACATTTATCAAACATATAGGAATATTTTTGGAAAATTATTATGTAAATTTAGATTTTGGAAATAATGTAAATCTATGTAGTATTTATAAATTGTATAAGGGAATGCTTAAGCATTTAACGAGCAATGATGTATATGTTTGTAAGCTTTCCATCCCATATTTCTGCCCTTATTATTTGGCCTAATTCAATTTTCTTCCCAAGATCTGTCTATGTGTTTTTTCTGTTGAATGGGATTAATCACTTTCCCAATACCCACTATTGTTATATAAGAAATTATCATTTTTTTCCCCCCCCCCTTTTCTCCTCCCGCCCTTCTGTCCTTCCCCCCCCCCCCCCCCCCCCCCCCCCTTTCCCACACAAAGTAAAAAAAGACAAGAAAAGAAAAATAAATTGAAGCCCCCCCCCGGTTTTTTTTTGGAGGTTATATTCAAGCATTCAACTAAATTTCTTGTCTTTCCATTTTCTAAGTTCGTTTGTGATTTGCCAGAAAAACATAAAGTTTCTGATTTGTAAATATCTAAAATATCCTTATTGGTGTAGTCCATAGGTTTGTTGTAACTCTTGAAATGAGAGAAAAGAGTTTTACTTTCCTATAAAGATCACCCATCTTAAAAATTCCTTATTTTTCCATTGTAAAAAAGCGCTTATCCATCATTGAAGGATTTGAACGTAAAATTGTTGGCGATATAAGACCAATGGTATAAAAAAATTTTAGTTTTAATGTTTTTTCTTTATTAATGTTTTGTTCTTCCAGGATGCGGATTCCGTTTTTCTATTATCGGATGTTCACTATAAATTTTTCTTAGCTACGTTAGTGTTAGCAAATATTATAGAGCTAATTTCAATGGAGAAAACAATCTTCTTTTTCCCTATTTTACCAGTTTGGTTTATTACCTAATTTCCCCTTCTAGCACAAAACTCAATATTTTTAATATTACTGCCAGTAAATTAAAAACATAAGATTTATGGTAAGTAATCCTCCTCCATTAAATTTTAGATTTACATAAATGTTTTTTTTTATTTATTCTATGGCTCTTATAATCCTCACAGATAAAAGTTTTAGTAATTAGAAAGAATCTACAAGTTTTTTTAAAAAATTTTTTTAGAGGAGAGGAGAATTATCGGAATTAATTTGAAAAATAAATATAATAATTGTGGGGAAGAAAATCATTTTTATTGCTATTAATTTTACCTAACGTTGAAATAGGTAAGCTTTTCCAGTATAAAATAATTTTCGGAATGATATTTAATTTATTTTCTGTTAATGGAGGGAAATTAAAATTTAAATAAAGAAAATCAAATCTTTTTGTAACGAAAATCCCAAGATATTTAATATTTTCATTTTGTTATCTTGAAAGGGAATTGTTGTAATATATGGTAAATTATTCATCGTTATTGGCATAAGTTCACTTTTTATTCCAATTGATACTGTATCCTGAGATTGATCCGAATTCCGTTATTATGTTTTAAAAAAAACAAATCTTCGGATACTTGTTTCCGGTTCAGTGATGTAAAGTAATACAAATCATCCATCATAAAAGGAGATTTTATTCTTAGTATCTCTGTAATCATATCCATGTATTTCCGGGTTGTAATCTCACCCCTGGGCGAGAGGGTTCTATTGCAAGCGCAAACAATAAAGGTGATAGAGGACAACCTTGTCTACAACCTCGAGATAAACTAAATTTAGTTGATAGCAAAAATCACACGGTTTGTTTGTTATTCTAGTATGGGTTTGCATATATAGCCCAATTTATCCAAGTAGTAACTTCTCTCCCAATTTGAAAGCTTCCATCCACCGAAAAAATAAGGCCATTCCTACTTTGGACAAAAAGCTTTTTCTCAGCATCAAGCGAAATGACTACTAATCTTTTTTATCACTTCTTTTCGAATATATAATATTGAATAACCGTCTTAGATTGTATGAGGAATATCTTTTTGTGTATAAATCCTGGTTTGGATCGGGGTGGAGTTAATCGTTAACGACTGAACTTAAGTCTTTGTGCTAATATTTTTGTTTAGTATCTTTTGATCCGTATTTAATAGAAGCTATTGCTCTATATGATCCTGGTTCATCCAAGTCTTTATTTATTTTGGGTATAAGTGTTTTAAAATAGATTCATTCAACGTATATGGTTTTTTCTGTGTTGTGTGTAAAATATCTGTTCATATAATGATTTTCAAAAAGTGGAACCATATAATCCTGAAATATTTTATTAAAAATTCCGAAACCTATACCATCAGGTCCCGGTGTTTTACCATTTTTTAATGATCTAATAGATTCTTGGATTTCTTTTATTGAAAATGAGCAATTAATAATTCTCTTATTTTGTAAAATCCAATCTTTCAGGTTACATTTTTTTTTAAATGCATCTATTTCTGTTTTTATTTACTGTTGCTTTTTTAGCAGTGTATAGATTTTTTATAATATTGCTGGCATAAATAATCTTTATCATTAGTATCTTTAGGTTGTATTAATAAATTCACCTGTTTTGTGATTTAATCCTATGTCTGATTTTTTCAGCTTCCAATTTTCCTTAATATTGTCGAGCCAATAATTTTTGGGGTTTGTCTCCAAATTTCAAACTGTAATTGTTTAGTATGTTGATAAAATTTTATAACTTGATCTGTATATATCTTATTTAATTTATATTTCAATGCTACAATTTTTATTATGTAATATTATATCTGCTTTGTTGCATTCTGTATATCTAATTGTTTAATCTCCCTTTCCAAATCTTGTTGTTTCCTTCCGAATCTTTTTGGGAATGCTTTGTGAAGAAATCATGATTCCCCGAGATATGCTTTAAATGTTTCCCCGCATAATAAGGAGCGAGATATTTTTCTGGTTGATCATTTATTTCAAAGAAAATCTTAATTTGAGTTATGATATATTCCTGAGTGGTTTTATTTTTTTAAATTTGTGGTTAAGTTTCCACTGTCCTGAATTTTCTGTGTTGCATTTATTTTTAATTTTAAATGTTAATGGCGCATGATCTGAGATTATAATATTATGATATTTGGGTTCATAAGTAAGTGAAATAAGTTTTGCATCCACCAAAAAATAATCTATTCTTGAGTCAAGTTTTTATGTATACTGGCGAGTAAAAAAGAGTATTCTCGTCCCGTAGGTTTTCTGTTTTTTCTTCCCAAACATCTTTAATGTTAGTCGTTTGCATATTGCGTTTAAATAAAAAAAGTAAATCACTAGAATGTGATTTTTTTTGTTTTTCTTTGTTTTGTAGATCTGTCTAGGTAAGGGTCTAATGTTACAATTAAAATCTCCTCCAATTATCAAAATTATATTGTGTTAATTCCGGAATATTGGTTTTAAGTCTTTCTTAAAAAAATACAATATGGGCTATCAAAGTTTGGTCCATTTTATATTAACAAAAAATCATTTTTTCTGTGTTTAATTCATCCTATCACAATAATGTATCTGCCATCTTTATCAGTTTATGGTTTTGATGTATGCCTAAATAAAAGTACCTTTACGAAGTAATATTGCTACACCTCTTGATTTATGCCATAAAAGAAGAGTGATATATTTTATCTTTCCATTTAGCTTTCAACCTGTTTTTCAGCGTCTTTTTTTAAAGTGAGTTTCTTGAATGTAAGATTACATCAGCTTTACTTGCCTTTAAATGTGCCAATACTTTTCCTCTCTTTATCGCGTTTTCATTAATACCTTTACATTCCAACTACAAAACGTTTAATCCCTCATTCCCCGTATTTCTTTTTAAGTCTTGCATTTTAAGTTTGTAGAGATCTAACAATAGAGTCTAAGGATCAGCGCTTTTCCGGCAGACCCAACCTTACACACCCGAACACTGAATAGATTGAATTTTAAATCTCGTTTATGTCCTTCAAAACGAATACATCTCCATTGGTCCCATGTGTAACACTCCATTCAAACTGAAAAATACAATAGATATAAAAAGAAGAATAAAGAAATAGTTAAAGAAGCTAGTGATGTGTGTAAAGATAGAAAGAACTACAACTAGAAATAGTTTTTTGTAGTTTGTGCTAGCCATACTAGCATGGCTATCCATATAACGACTTCCGACCAGACGCATTGAGCGCACAACCCCCCCACTGTTATTAACTTGGCCAACTCCTAGATTTAGGGAATTATTATTCCATAATAATATTTTAGCGGGGGTATAATATTAAGGGAGAAAAAAAAAAAGGGGAGGCATAGAAAAAAAAGGAAAAGGGGGTAGGATTCATCATATAAAAGTATCTATATCTATAATTAACTTGGAAAATCTAAGTAATATTGTAAACATAAAAAATATAAAGGCTATATAAGAAAGAAAAAAGGGATACAAAAATACTATAGAACAACAAGGAAAAACTAAAGTACAAAGTGTAAAAATTGGTTATTAAAAAAGAAAGATCTCCAAAATGAGATCCATCGCTATATTTAACTCTATATTCATTAAAGGACATTAGTTGTTAATTATTAGTAATAGTGATTAGCAATAGTGAGGCAATCTTAATTGATAAAATAATACTAATAATAAAACCGCGTTGATTTTAATATATATGTGTTATTTATTTATGTTAGTTATATGTTAAGACTAATTACTCAATATCCAGATAACGCTTTCCGATCCAGTTTTTTTTCCTCTCCATTCCCCATTCGAACATTGTCCATTCCAATCTGTTTCAATATTATCTTGTAAAATCTCACAGGGTGTTGAGAGTCCGTGTTGCATCTCTAAAAGTAGTAAGAGTCAGTATATTTTACTTGTAGATACTTTTCAGGTCTTGAGCTGCTTTTGCGAATTCCAATGCTGCGCTGGGGTATTAAAGAAATGTTCCGCGTTGTTAAAAGTAACTCTTAAAAATAGCTGGTAATTCAAAAACCGTAATCTCAGGTTTATGTACTCCCCTCATAAGACTTTTGGCTTCATTAAATGCTTTCCGTTTCCTAGCGACCTCTGGTTGGGTAATCTCGGTAGATTACTAATCCTTTGTCCCTTCAAATGTCAGGTCTTTGATTCTTCGAAGCTTTTCGCATAAACTCATCCAGAACAAAGTCATATTGTAGCTTTATAATCATTTGTCTTTGGAGGGGCGTTTTATTCTGGTCTGACGTCTGCTGACTCTATGGGCACGAGCTAAATAAGGCATTTCTTCCAGAGATAGAACAGCTTGGAGTAATTTAGCAGTGAATTTCTCGAGGATCTTCGTTTTTCTCTCGACCTTCAGGAATCCCTGCATTCTCAGATTTTGTCTTCTCTGATGTCCACTTCTAGCTCAGTAAACATTTCTCTGTTGTTTTAGTCAGCAAGTTCATTTAGACGTTTCATTTTCTGTAATCAGCTTTGCTGTAGTCAAAGCACTTGCCTCAGCTATTTTGTTTCAAGGTTTCTTTATATACCAGCCCGTCTGTTTGTTTCCGAGAGAGTACTTTCTCGATAGGATTAATCCTATTTTGAAAGTCTTTTTTAACCTTTTTCAAGTTTTTTCGTTCCATCTTTCTCTTTTCCATTTCATTAAACATTTCAATGAATTCCTTCGTTCAAATCTTCCGATACTTTTCTTGACCTTTTTTTCAATATTTGACTTTTGTTTCTTGTTGGAATTCTTTTTTCAGTTGATTTTTTTCATCTGATTCATCTGAGTAATCCATCTGGCTGTTCATCTGGTTTATTTCTTCCTTTATATCCTTTATTTCTTCCTTTAAGCCAGCCATCTGTTGAGAAATGAAAGTTTTTCAATTTCCTCACCTTCCGCTTTTTGTCCCTGAATTTTTTTGGATACATCTTCCAGGGTGCGGGTTCCTACTCGAGTCCGAGGCTTCAGTTTGGCCTTTTTTACCGGTCTCTGCCGGGTTTGTCGACCTTTCCTTCTTGTCGGTAGGGCTCCGTGCTGTCGACATAATTAGTCGCGCGCCCTGATGACGTCACTCGCCACACTTGGTGCAGAAAACGGCAGGCAGTTAAACAGCAGACAGCGGGTAGGTCCCTTATCCCCGTTTTTTTTTCCGATTTTTTTTCGCGGAGCTGGCTGGCGCGCTATCCTCTTAGTCCTCCATAGCGCCACCGGAAGTCGAGTTACTCATTTTGTGTCCATCTTTGGTTATAAATTGGGATCAGCAGAGAACAAGATCATTTTGGTAAGAAAAATATTAGACTCAGCAAATGCTAACTGGGCTCTATGGGAGGCATTTTGATTCATACAAGGAGAGGGAACCATTCTGGTTTAATCCATCGCTTGTGTCCAATGGAAATCCCACATCTCCATCAAAACAGATAACCACATGTTGTTTGGGCACAACGTGGTTGTGGAAATGGCCACTGCCTCACATATACAAAAAAACATTGGTGTGTAAGGGCAGGGTCTGCAATCCCTCACCTGCCAAGCTACCTGCTTGCCGCAAGATACACCAATAGAGCTACTGTAGTCCAATACTTTTAAAGGTCTGGGGAAAAAATGAATCACACTTTAATCTGTCACATTAATTTCCCAAAGGTAATGGTACCTAAAATCCAAATGGGTCAAAATGTTAGATGTTTTGCATTAGATCTTACTGGATCTCCATCATCGGTGAATTGCAATGAGTTCCATGTCGATAAATGGTAACAGAAAATGCCCAAAATAAGCCATCAGAAATCAATGGGCTTGTGACTTCATGATTCCTGGTATCTCCCAGGTCAGAGCATTCCACTGGCTATCTCAACAGTCTTGTATTGATCACAGTTTTTTTTAGTGCATCGGTTAGGTGTTTCCATGGTGACGATTATGATGAAAAATCAGAGAATTTATAAAGTTGTATAGAAATTGTAAGGAGAGAAAGGTCATTTCATCTTATTATTTTCATCCGAAATAATATCAATTTTAGTCATCAAATTTTTTCAGTCATTGTGGGGTGGATTGGAGGGGGTCCACTGTTGTTCGTGGCGCATTCTGGTACTTGTTTACTTGCAATGAACGTTTTTTTCATCAGCCTCCGCCAGAAGTTCTGGGTTAAAAATTCCAAATCCACATTACCAATTGACCAAAAATTCAACTTCTCAACTTCTCATTGACTTTCTACTATTCACTTAAGCTTTCTCTTTCCTGACTTATCTCAACTGATAAGGAAAATGGGTGCTTCCTATTCAGCCTATAAATTATTCCATATTTGTAAACACATTGATTAAATCCCCCCCACCAGTCCCTTCTTGCCATATTAGACAGGTTAATCCCTCCTCAACACCTATAGGTTTTGACTAGAAAGTATTTAGCTTTACACTCGTTGTAGCTTCAGCATAGTTTTTTTTACCACAGTTCCAGTTTAATATCCCTGTTCTTATATTCTTTGTTTCCAGTTTTGTAAATCTTCCTTAATCCCCTTATCTGCCTGTTTTATAAACCACCTTCAGAGAACAATGGACATACATTCCAAGGTTTGGAGTGTGTGAAGAAGGGTCTCGACCTGAAACATCACCCATTCCTTCTCTCCAGAGATGCTGCCTGTCCCCCGCTGAGTTACTCCAGCATTTTGTGTCTGCAATCCAAGATTATTCTGTTCCTAACTAATTAGGGCCTTCATCATTTTTATTGTCTGTCTCACTCTCTTCATTTGTTCTGCCTCCCCGATATGTGTTTTTTCCTCACACTTTTCCATGCTAAATTCCATTTGCCCCCTTTTGGCCCAACTAACAAGTCCCCCCATTGATATCTTTGTTCAATCCTATCCCTATTTATTTGGTGGTCTACAACAAATGCTGCCATGTTTTTAACCATGTCCCAAACCTCTTCACTATTGTCCTGAAACTTTTGTCCATAGCAATGATGTATGCACAGAGAACGCAAGGTGTCAAGGACGGCACGTCAATTTCCTCCTCTGGCTTACTCTTAATGACAGAATAAATTTCCCTCTCTGTATTTTATCATGTCTTCCTTCATATCAATGCCTTCAATCCTCCTCCTGGTCTATTATGAAAAATGTGAATTTTACTTCGGAGTCACGTGAGTGATTACGTGAAGAAACCCGCCAGTCGGCCCATGCGCGTCATTACTCCTGACGCATGGCGCAGCGACCGGCTGGGAGGAGCAGCGCTTTTCCAGCGGTAAGTTTAAAAAAAGCCCTCAGGTAAGTGTTTAACTTGTCCGAGGTCTCTGCGTTTGGTAATTCTTGGTTGCAGGAGGACAAGTACAAACATGAAAAAATCCGGAACAGCGAGGCGAGCCGTGCCGACAATATACTCAACCCCACGGGAGTGCGGGTTAGCGGGGCGGCCCGTCTAGTTCATCAATGGAGTCGTTGGTTGTCAAACCAACGACCACACGACTTGGTGTGGGAAAACACTGGTGCCTAACGCCGGAGGGGCCATAAGGCTAAAACCCTAAAAAGTCTGTCCAGCCGATTACTCAGATGAGTCCGGCCGATGAGGGGTTCGACCCTAGAAATGGATACCGCGGAACAGGTATTCCAGGATGGAGCTCCCTGTTCGAGAGGATGCTCCATCCAGAGCGCCGGCCACTCCAAGAGCCCGCGCCAGCAGCACCTACCCCGGCTGGCCAAGTAATCTTCCCTTTTACTCATCCTGGACGAAGGAGAGTAAAACCGGGTCAGATTGAATCCTGACCCACGCCGATTCACAGGGTTTTTCAGCAATAGAGGCTGCCCCACGGGACGAGGTGCAAGCGCCAGAGGGTCCCATTCCGGCCGCCCTGCACAAACCAAAATGGGCACTCATCTTCTCACAAACTGAGAATTTGATGATTCAAGCTGAAATAGCAAAACTATGCCTCAAGGAGTAATTTGAAAAAAAACAGTTTATCTGACCCATCATTCATGTCTAATGTGTTCCCTAGACCAAAGAAGGATGGTGGGTGTAGGATTTATTTTGGATCTACCAGGACTTAATCCTTTTGTGCAGTATCAGCATTTTAAGATGGAAACGTTTCACTACTGCCAAGCAACTGCTTTCCAGGGGGTGTTATATGGCATGTAAGAGATCTCCAAGATGCGTGTTATTCAGTGCACTGCTCATATAGACTATCGCAGATATTTGAAATTTAAACTGGAGGGACAATTGTGGCAATTTCGAGCTGATGCTAATGGGTTAATCTTCAGCCCCTTGCCTATTTACAAAGCTGCTTAAAACCAGTTACTTGGGTTAGTACGGGTCACAAGGCATATATCATGGCCTATTTTGATGACATTTCTAATCATTGGAAACACCTTTGATGCAGCTCAGTTATCAGTTTCAGCTGTTTCAAACTCATGGTGCAGAGGCTGGGTTTCATTGTCACCCAGTTAAATCAAATTGGTGCCGGTTAACCAATTGACTATCTTGGATTCAGTTAATTCCAATCACATGTTGGTGACTCTGCCCCAGGGCAAGAGAGTAGATTTAATTGAAGGCTGTAATCAAGAACTCTTAAAGAGAAATCATCCTCAACCCACAGGTTGCGAGCTTAATTGGTAAATTGGTAGCAGCCTTTCCGCAGCCCCTATATGGACCTTTGCTTTATCATGCATTTACAGAGAGCAAAGGCACAGGCACTGAGAATACATGCAAATCATTACAACCGACCCATGCACTTACCATCTGAAGCCATCGCAGAGATTACAGTGGTGGATTAGAAACATATTAAATTGTTATGGCACAATTTTGACAAAAGCACCTTCACTTATTTTACAGACTGATGTCAGTGACCTAGGTTGGGGTGCTACTGATACCAGATCTAGTTGTGGTGGAGGCAGTGGGCTATGCATGAGGCACAGATTTCCAATCACATGGAATAAATTATTAGAACTATCAGGAGCGTTCTATGGGCTCAAAGCTTATTGTACCACTAAGCCTCACTTACATGTTCAGTGCAGATTGACTAACACCACAGCAGTGTGTATGGGTGGACCACGGCACGGCGTATGTCAATCATATGGGTGGAATCAAGTCGAAATCATGTGATGGATTGGCTACACTATTTGGCACTGGTGCATAAAAAATTATATTTGGATTTCAGCTGTTCAATATGGTGGCAGCCACCAGGTCACGGCAAATTCACGACAACACCGAGTGGATGTTGAATTCAGTGAAGTATTTGGGGAAATTGTCCTTTGGCATGGGAGGATGCCAGATATCGATTTGTTTTGCATCCAGACTTAATCACCAGGTACCGAAGTATGTTTCATGGGAAACCAGACCCAGGGCAGTGGCGGTAAATGCATTCTCACTGCACTGGGGCGGAATGTTTTTATATGTTTTTCCCCCATTCTGCCTCATCAGTCGGTGCCTGATAAGATCAAGGAGGACACACTACAGGAGTTCTGGTAGTGCCTGACTGGCCTACACAGCCATAGGTTCCCGCTGATTTCGGAAATAACCAAGCACCCTATTGTGCTGGTTCGAAACGTGTACATTTATTGGTGCACCTGTGACTGGGGACCCACACCCATTGAATGATCATGTAAATTTGTTGATTTGCAGATTTTAAAAAGGCCAGCCTGGGTCTGGACTGTCCAATCACACTGTGGATACCATAACGTCATCCTGGAGGGATAGCACAAAAAGGCAATACCTCTCCCCATATCAGGAAATGGGAAAGGAATTTTGCTTACATGGGAACATCACTCATCACACGGCCTCCATCCCAGATGTGCTAGAATTCCTATCCCACTTACAGTCCAATGAAGGGTTGAGTAAACCACCCATTAATATCAAGATTCATGAAAGGGTGTGTTTAATTCCAATCCTCCTAGCCCTAGGTACTCTCAAAATCTGGGATGCGAGCATGGTAACTCACGGTGCTCCGTCAATGGGGAACAGTCAAATCATTGTCCTTACTTGGGATCACCCTCAAATTGGTCGATGCTCATGGCACTTACATCAGCAAAAAGGGTTCAGACTCTCCACAAACTGCGTCTGGACAGGATGGTGTCATCACAAAATGACGTTTACTTTTCACGTCTATGACTTACTAAACAGAGCAGGACCAGGGGGTGTCAGGATTACAAAACTTGTATTGTCAGCTTCTCCCACAGATTCATGCTGTGTGTAGTGGAGCATTTGAAGCGTTATATTGACGTTACGAGAGTCTCAGAGGGTCCGAGGTAGCACTACTTATAAGCCACAAAAAGCCACATAAGCAAGTGTCATCTTCAGGACCATCTCACGATGGCTGAAGCAAGTCCTGGGATGTGCAGGAGTAATACTCAAAACTTTAAATCTCACTCCACCAGGGCAGCATCGACGTTCAGCGGCAAGGGCAAATGAACGTCCCTCTAGACCACATCCTCGCGGCTGCAGGATGGTCAAATGAATCGACTTTTTGTGGTGTTTTGAGAGGTTCTACAACAAGTCGCTTGTTGAAAATCCGGGGTGTTCGCCCATTCTGTGTTAAAATTTGTTTCATAGCTTCTCCTGGAGATGAGCGGAGTTGCTATTGTATATATTTTTGTTAGTTTCGTGAATTAAAACATTAACAACTCGTTAATCAGTTTCATGAATCAAACGTTGTTACTAATTCATTCCTCCTGAGTCAAACTGCTTGCAGTGTGATTCGCCTGGATTTGGATCGGCGTGAAATCACCAGACATTTAAAGTCTTCCCGGAATCACTCACGTGACTCCGAAGTAAAAATAGTAAGATTAAACCGAGAACTTACGAGTTTGAAGTTTGATCTTTATTTTATGAGGAGTTACGATGAGCGATTACGTGCCCACCGCTCCCCCTCATATCACGAAGCTCTGGTTAGTTCTAGAGTTATATATCTTACTATAATAGTTCAGTTGTTTTCTGTGATTTCACACCGCTGCTTTGAAGATTCACGCGCATGCCCAACTGGCGGGGTTCTTCACGTAATCGCTCATCGTAACTCCTCATAAAATAAAAGATCAAACTTCAAACTGGTATGTTCTCATTTAATCTTACTATTATTACTGAGAATAATCCTCATATTTTTTACCTTCACAGTAAGATTATTATATCAGTCTCTTATAGCTCATATCCTTTCTGACATCTTACTACAAACCCACTAATTCCCCTACAATTATCTGGAACACACTTTTCCCAACCCTGTCTCTTGCAAAGAAGCTATCCCCTACTCTCAATTCCTCCATCTCCTCCGGCATCTGCTTCCCAAAAATGAGGATTTCCAATTTGAGGGCATCAACGTTGTCTCTTTCTATAGTAATTATTATTTCCCCCACACATCCAGCGTTCCTGATGTGCCCTCATTTTGCAGAAGATTTTCGCACAGCCTGCCAATATCTATTGGATCTACTGGTTGCTAGCCATGTTATCTCTCTTCCCATTCCCATACTGACCTTTCTATCCTGAGTCTCCTCTATTGCCAGAGTGAGGCCACATGCAAAATGCAGGACCAGGCACCTCCCTATTCCACCTGGGTGGCTTAATAACCAAAGGTATGAACTTTGAATTCACCAAATGTAGGTAATTAACCTAAACCCCCTTTCTTCAACCCCCCCCCCTCACCCCCCTCCCAAACCCTTACTCCCCCCCCCCCCACCCCCCCCCCCCCCCCCCCCCCCCCCTCTCTTCCCTGTGCCCCACCTGACTCAACACCCATTTCTCCATCCGTCTTCCCTTTCATCTAATTTCTTCTCTGGCGTTAACAATTCGCAAACTCTTCTACTTTATATCTCACAGCTTCTGTCATTTCATCTCTGACCTTTGTCAACCATCTGCCTATCAAAGAAAAGTATCCACCTATCACTTGCCAGGCCTTGTCCTCCCCTCCTCTCTTCCAGCTTTCTCCTCCCCCACCACGCTCAGATTAAAGAAAGTCCTGCCCTGAAATGTCACCGATCCATGCTCTCCAGAGAGCTGCCTTACCCGCTGAGTTACTCCAGCATTTTGTGCCTTCTTTGTAAACCAGCACCTGCACTTCCCTGTTCTCCTTTTGCCATTGACCTTGTTATCTTTCCTTTTTATTTATAACTCTGCATTGTGTTTCTCTTTAATTTCACCTGCCTTTATTTTCTCATTCACCCTCATTGCTTTCCTTATTTTATTTTTCGTTTCATTTCTGCATTCTGTGTATTCCAGGAAGCTATTCTGCAGCGTTGAGATTGTTGCAGTGCCTTCAACACCCAGCACATTCAAAAGATTTGGAAATCTATTTAGTCTTATGATGGACCTCAATTATTGCTCTGAAACCCTAATTTTTCTGACAAGAATAATTTACTTCTATCCTTGTCGACTTCTGCACAATCTTATTTCAGTCTGGTACATTCAGCACCCTAATTTTCAAATGATATTTTGTTCTATTTTGCCCTTTTCAATTACTATGCTAAATTTCTAAGTTGTTTTCCACTGACACATTTTCATGTGCTTATTTTCATTTCTGAATGCTGAAGGGCCTGTCCACTGTACGAGTAATTCCTGAGCTCTCCCGAGTAAAAAAAAAAACAAACCGTGGGAAGCACGTAGAATGTACGTAGCAGGTACGTCGGAGCTCGGGACGTCTCTTAGCGGTCGTAATGCTAGCGGCAGGTACTCGGGAAACGCGGTAAGCTCGTGAAGACTCGTGAAGATTTTCCAACATGTTGAAAAAATGTCCACGAAGAGCCCCGAGTACCTACGCGTGGCTATTACTGTAAATCGCCGTGTTCAAATCAGGAGAAAAACTCAGGCGAGAATTCTTGAATTAGCTCATACAGTGAGACAGGCCCTTGAATCTGGTACCAAGCTCTCTCTGAAAGACATTTAAAGAAATTTGGAATGCTCCATTTACGATGGGGGGGCGGTACAGTGGTGCGGCGGCAGTGTTGCTGCTTACATCTCAAGAGACCTGGGTTTTGAACCTGACTCTGGATGCCATCCGTTTGGATGTTTTGCATGTTCTCCCTGTGACTGCGTGAGATCCATTCCTCGGTTGCTCAAGTTTCATCGTACACTCCAGAGACATGGCAGGATTGTAGTTAATTGGCTTCTGTAAATTGTCCCTAGTATGAATGAGGGATGTTGGTCGGCACGAACTCAGTGGTCGCAAGGTCCTGTTTCCACTCAGTATCTCTAAACTAATCTAAATGAACTAAACTTAGCTAAACTAAAACTAAACTAAAACTAAACAAAAATATACCACCGTACACTGTTTAGTCTTACGGTTTAAGTAATGATTTAATTGAGATCCACCATAATATCGATTTAAGCTGGAAAATTCTAATGCATCATTAATAGAAAGATTAAATGAGAACTTACCAGTTTTGAAGTTTGATCTTTATTATTTTATGAGACGTTGCGATGAGGGATTACGTGAAGAAGCCCGCCAGCCCGCATGCGCGTCAACCTTTAAAGCAGCAGTGTGAAATTTCATAGAAACTGAATTGCTGAACTGATTATAGGAAGATTCTTTCTTTTAAAAATCTTTTTATTGTTTTTTTTCCAAAGAAAACAAAAATAAAACATTAAAAAAAACAACAAAAAAACAGTGGAAGAAAAAAATAAATAGTGATAAACATAACAATTATATTGATTACATAGGGATCAGGATTACATTGATACAGGTATAACCTGATATGAGACCAGTGTCAAAATACACATTGAGTATAGACACTCCTGGTCTCTATGTAAATATAGTTAAATCTTTAAAAGAAAACTTATAAATGTAGAAAAAAAACACAAAAATAAAAAGACAAAAAGAAAAAGAAAAAAAGAAAAAGCAAAACCCCCCTAAACTAAAAAAAATAAAATAAAATAAAAAAAAAATTAATAATAATAAAATAAAACTAAAGATAAAATAAATAAATAAAAAACTAAACAAAGCAAAACAAAATCTGAACTTAAAAGTTCAACAATTTAAGTCTGTATGACGTCAAGCCCGTTCCACCATATAGAAATGAAATAGATTTTATAACGGATAAAGAGGGAGCAATTTATATTGTATGAAAGTGTTCAATACATTTTCCCCAAGTCTTATCAAATTCAACAAATTCAACCAAGGGTTCAACAATGTCACTCCTAATTTTTTTATGCTAAATTTAAACATGATATCGTTTCAGAATACCACTAGAGTGTGGTCGGAGGGTTTGGAATCTTTCGATTTAAATAAGATAGATCTTCTGGCGATTAATGTGATAAAAAAGCAATCAGCCGATGGGCAGAGCGGGACAAATGAATAGAAAATCTAACATTGGTAGCCCAAAAATTGCGTAATAGGATGAGGTTGTAAATCAATACCTAAGACTACAGAAATAGTATCAAAAATGTCTTTCCAATATTTTTCCAAAAGTGGGAGGACCAAAACATAATGGGTCAGTGAGGCCTCTTCAGTGTTACATCTGTCACAGTAGGGTTTATATGACCATAAAAAACAAGCCAACTTTATCCTTTGAATATGAGCTCTGTGAACCACTTGAATTGTATCAAAGCATGTCTTGCACACATTGAAGAGGTATTGACCTAAATGAAGAATCCTCTTCCAGTTCTCTATGGATAAAGAAGTTTGGAGTTCTCTTTCCCAGTCATTCTTAATTTTATCAAATGTATCTATTTGTAATTTCAAAATCAACTCATAAATAGTCATTATTAATCCTTGCTGATACGGGTTCAACTGTAAAACATTTTTCCAAAATTTTTATTTGATGTGGTAGCGGAAAAAAAGGGGTAGAGTAGCCTTCAAGAAGTGTCTAATTTGTATTATATCTAAAAAAAAATGTGAATTAGGTAAAGTTATATTTATTGGAGAGTTGTTCGAAAGACATAAATTGATATCGTATGAAATAAATACAGAAATTTAGGTAAATGAACCTTTTAATACCATTGATTTCGGCCAATTAGGGATAATTGGGGTAACCTCAAAAGAGCCTGAAAAAGGGATCTCTTATTATTTAGTAAATACAGAAGCCTGAGGTATATGATATATCAGCTTGATCCAAGAAGTAATTTTTGGACCAATCTTAAATTTTTCAAGTATATTGAATCAATAATCCCATCCTACTCAATCGAACGCTTTCTCGGCAAACAAGTGAGATGACACATTCTGGGTTTTATTATGTAATATACAATATTCATTTCTCCTAACGTTAAAGTATGAATAACGATGTTTTTTAATAAAACGGTTGCCTATCTTCAGAGATAATTTGCGGTAAAATCTCCTTTCCAATCTCATAGCTAATATTTTCTAGGAAAGAATTTTGAAATCTACATTTAACATTGTTATAGGTCGAATATGATGACACTTCAGTTGGTCTTTTCTTTTTTAAGAATTAAAGAAATAGAAGCTTCCTAAAAAAGATTGTGGTAATCTATCCTTAAAGGGAAAAGGGCTTTCTTTAAATACCTTACGTAGCCATGGAGACAATAAATTTGAAAATATAGATTCAAAATTCTACTGTAAAACCATCTAAACCGGAGCTTTACCAGAATTCCATTGAAAAAGATTGCTTTTCTGTAATTCTTCTTTTCCGTGATGGGTTCATCTAACAACAGAGACTCATTTTATGGGTAAATTTGGTAAGTTCAGTTTTTTAAAACTCATGCAATTGTATTTGGAGTCAGTAGGGAAGTATCTGAATTGGTCTAGGGAGGTATAAATAAATTCTTGAAAGGATTTATTTAATTTTTGTCATGGTCTACAGTTACTGTACCATCCCGTTTTCTCACTTTAGTAATCTGACGCTTGGCCGACACTGCTTTCAATTGATAAAGCAAGTAATTTATACCAGATTTTTTCGCCATGTATATAAAAATTGACTTTTGGTTTAAGTAACTGGTTCTCATTCGGTGATACTAATAACAAAGCATGTCTCAATTGAAGTTCAACTCTATTCTTGTAGAGCTCTAAACTAGGAGCTTTTGAATATTTTTTATCAATTTCTTTAATCTCGTCAGCCAATGTACCTATTTCATTTTGATTTTGTTTTTTTAATCCCGCGGAGTATGAAATAATTTGACCACGAATATATGCCTTAAAAGCATCCCACGACTACACAACCATTGGATATTTCTTAGTAGTAGAGTTTGGTAAAAAGTTAAAAAGCAATCTGATCTTTCAGTAAAATTTATAAAATTTAAGTCTTGAAGCAACAGTATCGGTTAAACGACATTGTTTAGCACTTAAACTTGGGGAATCAGTGATTGATTGATAGTTTCAAAGGTGCGTGGTCAGAGATAGCAATTGCATCATATTCACATGCAGTGACCGATGGAACTAGCGAGAATCTAATATAAAATAATCAATCCTAGAATAAGTGTGATGTACATGAGAGAAAAATGAAAATTCTTTGTCATTTGGGTGCAAAAAATCTCCAAACTTCTAACATTCCAGAGTCAAGTAAAAAAGAATTAATCAAATTAGCTGATTTATTTGGAAGCACATGATCAGATGTAGATCTGTCAATCACGGGGTTCAAACAACAACGTTGAAAATTCTCCACCCATTATTAAAAAGTGGTCATTTAAATTAGGAAAAGGATGCAATTCTTAACTGTTTTAAAAAATCAGGGTGATTCAATATTTGGTGCGTAGCATTTACCATATACATAGCAACTTTTTGCATGTAAAGAATACCAGTAAAACCAGAAATCTGCCATATGGATCAGAAATGTTTCATTGTGAACAAATGGAATGACAGGGGTCAATAAAAATAGAGACTCCTTTCACTTTAGCCTGTGAGTTGAATGAAACTGCTGTCCTCTCCACCAACTTAAAAAATCGTAAAATTGTCATCTTGCCTTACATGTGTTTTCTTGAGCAAAGGTAATCTGAGATTTTAGTCTGTGAAAACTTTGAAAATGTTTTCCCTCTTAATGGGATGGTTCAAGGCATTCACAATTTCCATGAAAGAAAATTCATAACTTTATCCATATGCGTGTAAAAATCATGTGGGATGTAATGGGTTAATTCTTGAAGCCCTAAAAGTTAAAGATACTGGAAGAAGAAAAGTCTAGGGCAGAGCCAGAAGTGACGACAATTTCAGGACATTTTTGTGTTCCAAACTTTGCACAAATGGAAAATACTAAATAGGGAACAAAAGGACCCCTCCCCCCGTAAAGCCCCCAAAACTGACCAATAGGCAGTCAGCAAGCTACCTAATCCCATCCGTCACCCCATCTCTCCTAGTAACAGTGCTCGGCATAGAGATAATAATGTTGACCACTAGTCAAAACACATTCCCCCATTATTCTCTTTAAGTGAGAAGAAAAAAATACAGACTACATATTATTATCCAAGGTCAGGATATGAAAAACAAACATGAACTGCATTCTTTAGTTTGTCTAATGACAGAGGAACACAAAATTAACAAAGAAATTCTTAAAAGAATATATATAAAAGAAAAACACTCGTCCATTAAAATTGTTAATCATTACCAAACGACAATATTGTCAAATAGGAAAACAGTAAACTCCAGTTATAACTTAATCAGCTATCGATTGGTCGCCTCCCTCCTCATAGCTCTCCAGAAAGCTAGAGGCTTCTTGAGGGATTGTTAAAAAATCGAAGGTTACCGTTGAAAAGTCGAATATGCAATTAGCTGGTGTATAATAAAACTGGCCGTAGCTTTTTCTTATACAAATCAGACATTAATTATAAAAGGACTTTTTATTTCCAAAGCTGTAACTATAATCAGGGACACCCCCCCCCCCCCAAAAACTTGCCTCCTTCATATTCAACCATACCCAAACTTTCTTGCTGCCTGGAGAAATTCTCCTTCATTTGCCAAAAAAGAAACCGAATAATCGAATGTCTCGGTTTATTACCGGATTTCTTCCCAATCTTGTGAGCGTTATTCAAAAATGGAAGGTTATAATGTGCTCAATGTTAAAAGTTTCCCTTTATCATTTTAGAAGCATTTTTATAAACCTTCTTGACCTTCTGGCAAACCTCAATTTGTAAATTCAAACAACGGGCTTCTTTCTGTTTTTTCTAGGTCCCCATATTTTTAGTCTTGTAATTGCTGAAGTGCTCGAATGTTTACATTCATCTCCGTTCCAGTTTTTCAATCTTCAAATCTCTCTCCTGTCCCAGGGTTTGCAAGATATCAATTTCATCCTTTTGTTCACGAAGTTCATCTTGTAACAAAGGCAGTCTTCCTTGGACTTCCTTCAATTTTGTCGAAACACCTTTCACCATTTCTTCCAAACTGCTAAATCTTTTTTTTTTTTTATTTTAATTTATTTATTATAGAAACAAAATAACAACCAGTTACATTATATTTCAATAGTAAAAATACATAGTCTTAATAATTGATTCATACTAATAATATTATGTTATACTGTATTATCCTTAATTATAAATTTCAAAGTTGTATATTTTATATAATTCGAGATATACATAATACTAATAATACATTCATAATATTAGCATTATACTCGTTACTATTAGTAATTTTCATTTTATCTCTTTTTTTTAGGTTATAAAGGCCAAATTTTATGATATTATTGATACAAAAAGTTAGTAAAAATTATATAATTTCCATTATTTCTTCCTAATGTTAAATATTTATCTTATCGCTAAATTTAAATTTAAAATTATTGTACCATTAAAAGTACATAATTTTAGTATAATTAAAAATATAAAATACTAAAAAATACTAATAATACTAATAATGTTCTCATAAATCTAAATAATATTTATATTTGTACTAATTTAAGATAAGTGTTTCTTTATTGTTTTTTAATTTTTTATATAGATATAAGAAAATAGAAAAAGTTAGGAATAGAATAAAGAATAAGAAAAAGGTTTGATGGAGAATAAAATAATTCGTCATTAATCCGTCCTTATAGTATATTCATGATTTATTATATGTATCTCTTCATCCATTCAAATTCCAGGTCTCAGTCAGGTTCTCGCGCCGAACCATTATGACCCTGTAATATTCAATATATGGAGACCCAAATCCATCTGAGAGATCCAGTTCTAAAATACCTATCCATAAGTAACCCTTTATTAAGCTCCTAAATCTCTCCTAAATGGCAGGGGTCTCCGACATTTTATATTCCACATTTTGATTGTTGGTTGGGAAAATGCAGGGCCTTTCCAAAATTTTAATATTATTTTTTCCCAATTATTAAACCATAGTCAATAAAAGTTCTTTGATTCATTATTATTAATTGGTCAGTTTCAATTATTCCAAGTATAATTTTAACTTTGGGTCAGGGGTTATATTTATATATTGATAACGAGTCGAGATTATTTTAAATATTTCCTTCCAGTATTCTACAATTTTTTATGCAGTTAGTAAATGAGTGTGTCAAATTTGATTTCTGAAATTTGACATTTGTCACATATTGGAGATATTTGTTGGAAAAAAAATTTATGTAATAAAAGAGGATTTAGAGTAATGTTTACTCTATGTAATATTTTAAACTGTATAAGAGAATGTTTAGCGTTTAATGAACAATAATGTATATGTTGTAAACTTTCATCCCATATTTCTGGTCTTATTTATTTGGCCTAATCCTTTTCCCAAGACTCTCTGTATATTTCTGTTGATGGGGTATCATTTTCAATAAAAATATTTATATATAATATGATATTCATTTTTTCCATATTGGATGTTTATTCAAACATTTCATCTAAAATTTATATTTTTCTATTTCTAAATTCATATATATTTGCCAGAGGCATAGTTTCTGATTTGTAAGTATCTGAAATATTCTTTATTATGAGCCATAAATTTGTTTGCAACTCTTGAAATGAAAGAAAAGTGTTTTCCTTATAAAAGATCACCATTTAGAAATTCCTTATTTTTCCATTGTAAAAAGCCTTATCAAAATTGAAGGTTTAAACATAAAATTTTTAACTAATCTTAAGACTTTGTGGTATAAAAGATTTTAGTTTTAATGCTTTCTTTTTTTGTTTCCATATGCGGATTCCATTTTCTATTATCGGATTTTCACTACTTAAACTTTCTAGCTACATTTAATATTAGCAAATATTTATAGAGCTAATTTTCTTTCTACTGGAGAACAATCTTCTTCTTCCATATTTAACTAACAATTTGGTTTATTGTCTATTTCTATCCTAACCAAAAATTCATGTTTTTAATATTAAACGCCCAGTAATAAAAACATCAAGTTTGTAACGCTAATCCTCCATTTATTTTAGATTTACATAAATGTTTTTTATTTATCTATGGGTCTTATAATCCCAAATGAAATTCGTAATTAAGGAATCTACTTTTAAAAAAAAATTTTTGGAAGATATATCGGGATTAATTGAAATAAATCCTATAATTGTGGGAGAAAAATCATTTTTTATTGCATTAATTTTCCCTATCATCGAGATAGGTAAAACTTTCCAATATGAAATATTCTTATAATTAATTTTTATTTAGTAAATGGGGGAAAAATAAGAAAAAAAAAAAAAATTAAAAAAAAAAAAAAAAAAAAAAAAAAAATAGAAAAAATTAAATCTTTTTTGTAACAAATTCCCCAAAAAAAAAAAAAAAAAAAAAAAAAAAAAAAAAAAAAAAAATAAAAAAAAAAAAAAAAAAAAAAAAAAAAAAAAAGAATATTTAATAAAAAAAAAAAAAAAAAAAAAATAAAGAATAAAATCTTTTTGACAATAAAATATCCCAAGGATATAATGTATTATTTTCATTTATGTGATCTTTAAAGGTAATTGTTGTAATATATGTAAACTTGAATCATTGTTATAGCATACGTTCACTTTATTCCTATTAATAATGTATTCGAAAAGTGATCGAATTCCGGTTTAGTTTTAAAAATTTCGAATACTTATTATCTGGTGAGTGAGATAAAGTAATAATCATCTCATTAAGGAAATTTTATTCTTAGTATGTGCGGTTATCATATCCTATAGTTCGGGTGTAGTCTAACCCTCGGAGCAAGTGGTTATATTGCTAATTGCAACAATAATAGGTGATAAAAGGGCAACCTTGCTACAACCTCGTGATTAAATTAAATTTCTTGATAACATTCGATTTGTGTTATTCTAGCTATTGGATTTGTAATAATAATTTATTCCAAGTAATAAAATCCTCTCTAGTTTAATGGCTCCATCACCGAAAATAAAATAAGGCATTCCACTTGTCAAAAGACTTTTCTGCACAAGTGAAATAACTACTAGTCTTTTTTATCACTTTATTCGAATATATATTATTAAAACAATCGTCGTAGATTAATATGAAGAATATCCTTTTTGGTATAAATTCCAGTTTGATCGGATGTATTAATTCATTAACAACTGAACTCAATCTCTTTGCTATATTGTTGTTAATATCTTTTGATCTTGTATTTAATAGAGCTATTGCTCTATTGATCCTGGTTCGTCCAAGTCTTATTTATTTTTAGGTATGAGTGGTTAATTAGATTTGTTCAATGTATCTGGAAGCTTCTGTTCTGTATATATCTGTTATATAATGATTTTAGTTTAGATATGGGGCTTATATTCATGAAATGTTTTATAAAATTCCGAACTATTCATCAGGTCCCGGTGTTTTACCGTTTTTAATGATCTAATAGATTCTTAATTTTCCTTTATTGAAAATATTAGCATGTTAATAATTTTCTATTTTTGTAAAATCGCAGTCCTTTCAAGTTACATTTTTTTATAAATGCATCTATTTCTGCTTTTTTATTACTGTGTTTTAGCAGTGATACATTTTTATATATTGCATAAATCTTTTTCATTAGATATCTTTAGGTTGTATTAATAAGTCACCGTTGTGTGATTTTATCCTATGTATAATTTTTTCAGCTTCAATTTGCCATATTTGTCGAGCCAGCAGTTTTTGGCTTATCCCCAAATTCAAATCTTGTAATTGTTTAGTATGTTTGGTAAAGTTTATCAAATTGATCTGTGTATATTTTATGTAATTTTATATTCAGTTTAACAATTTTATTTTGTAATATCGTATTCTGGTTTTATGTGCATCTGAATATCTAATTCCGTAATCTCCTTTTATAGATCTTGTTGTTCTTTCCGAATCTTGTTATTGTCAAATGATTGTTGAAGAATCATTATTCCTCGAAGATATGGCCTTGATTGTTTCCCACACTAAGGAACGCGATATCTCTGGTTGATCATTTATTTCACTAAAAAAATTTAATTTGAGTTTTTTGATATATTCCTGAGTGGCTTTGTTTTTTAAAAATTTGTGATTAAATTTCCACTGTCTTAAATTTTTATTTTAGTATTAATTTAAATGTTAAACGTTATGGGGCATGATCTGAGTTTATTATATTATATATTTAGATTCATAAGTAAGTTGAAACTAGTTTTGCATTCACCAAAAAATTATCTATTCTTGAGGTAAGTTTTAGGCACTGGGGTAAAAAGCATAGTCTCGTCCGGTAGGGTTTTCTGTTCTCCTCGCCTAACATCTTTATATTGGTCGTTTGCATATTGCATTTAGCAAATCATAGAATGTGATTTGTTTTTTCTTTGTTTTGTAGATCTGTCTAAGTAAGGATCTAATGTACAGTTGAATCTCACCACTTATCAATGTATATTGCGTTTAATTCCGGAATATTATTAAATCTTTTTTAAAAACAATGGGACTATCGTTATTTGTTTCCATATTATTAAACAAGAATCCCACTTTTTCTGTATTTAATTCTCTATCCAATAATATTTACTTCTTTTTCATTTCCTTGGTTGTTATATGTTTAATTAAAGTACCTTACGAATAAATAAGATTGCTACGCTCATTGATTTATGTGTAAAAGAAGAATGATATATTTTATCTATCAACATTTAGCTTTCAACCTGTTTTCCGCCTCTTTTTTTAGGTGGGTCTCTTGAATGTAAATTACATCAGCTTTACTTGCCTTTAAATATGTCAATACTTTTCCTCACTTTTATCGGTTCATTAAACCTTTAACATTCCAACTGCAGAATGTTATCCTCATTCCCCGTATTTCTTTTTAAGTCTGCATTTTAGATTTATGGGGATCTGCAGGATCTAAGGAATTCAGCGCGATAAACCCAACCTTACACCTGACCCTGAATGGATGTTAATTTAAATCTCTTTTTTGCCCCTCATGAAGTATATCTCCCTTGGTACATTATATTACTCCAATCAAACCAAAGATTACTATAGATATAAAAGAATAGATAAAAAATAAAATAGAGGTATTGTGTGTGTAGAAGTAAAAAGAACTACATCTAGAATCGATGTAGTTTGTGCCAGCCATATTAAGATGGCTATACATCTAAACGACTTCCGTCATCGATGTTATTAACACGACCAGCTCCTGGAATTAGGGAATTTATTATTCCTTAACAATATTTTTTAACGGGGGTATAATATTATATAATTTTTTTTTAAAAAAGGGAGGGGGAATGATGATAATAAAAAACAGGAAGGGGAGAGAGAAAGAAAAAAGAGGAAGAAATAAAAAAAATTCATCTTTAAAAAATATCAATATCTAAAGCTAACTTAAAAATCTAAATAATATTAGACATAAAAAATTACAAAGGCTATATAAAAAAGAGAATAACATACAATTATTCAGTTCAAAAAGGAAAAATTAGTTAACTATTAATTAGTAATAGTGATTAATAATAGTGAAACATTTCTATTTAATAAAAAAAAAGGTTTTTGGGAGCGAAAAACTAATAATAAAACCCGTTTATAATCTTAATGTGTGTGTTAATTATTTTATAAGTTAGTTATATGTTAGAACTAATTATCAATGTCCAGATATCCAGATGACGTTGTCGAATCTCGTTTTTATTCCTCTCCATTCCATTCGACATTGTCCTCCATCAAGTCAATATCATCTTGAAGAGTCTCAGTAAATATTAAAAGTCCATGTTGAATAACTTGAGATGGTTGATATAAAAGTCAGTTATATTACTTGCTTGTAGGTACTTCTTCAAGTCTTGAGCTGCTGAGCAAACTCCAATGCTGCGGTTGGGGTCTTGAAAAAGTATTCCACATTCTTATAAGAAACTCTTAAAGTTCGCTGGGTAGTTCAAATCCGTATCTCAGATTTTCTACTCCACGCATAAGACTTTTGGCTTCATTGAATGCTTTTCGTTTCCTGGCGACCTCTGGTGGCTTAGTCACGATAGATACTAATCCTTTGACCTTCAAATGTCAAGTTTTAGTTTTCGAAGCTTTCCGCATAATCTCTTCCAGAACAAAATCAAATTGTACCTTTATAATCATTTGTTCTGGGAGGAGCGTTGGGTATGGTCTGACGTCTACTGACTCTGTGAGCACGAGCTAATAAGGCATTTCTTCCAGAGATAGAACTTCTTGAGTAATTTTAGCAGTGAACTCTCGAGGGCCGTCGATATTCTCTAGACCCTCAGGAATCCTTACAATTCTCAGATTTTGCCTTCTCTGAAGTCCTTCTAGCTCAGTAATTTCTCTGCTGTTTTAGTCAGCATGCTCATCAGACGTTCGTTTTCTGTAAACAGGTTCGCTGTAGTCAAAGCATTCGTCTCAGCTGTTTGCTCAAGTTCTTTATTTCAGCCATCTGTTGTTCTGTATTTTCTTCAATAGGATTAATCCTATTATCGATTGTCTTTTTAAACTTTTCAGTTTCTTTATCCATCTTTTTCTCTCATGTCGTTAAACATTTCAATAAAATTCTTAGCTTTAATACATCCGACATTTTCTTAACCTTTTTTTCAATAATTTAACTTTGTTTTTCTTGTTTAAGTCTTTCAGTTGATTTTTCATCTGATTCAGCTGAGTATCATCAAACTATTTATGTGATTTATTTCTTCCTTTACATCTTTATTTCTCCCTTTAATTCTTCCTTTAAGCTAACCATTGATGAGAAATAAAAGATTTCAGTTCCTCACCTTCCCATTTTTTGTCCCTGGTTTTTTTGGACACATCTTCCAGGGATCGAGTCCTACTCGACTCCGAGGCTTCACTTGGGCCTTCTCCCGGTCTCTGCCGGGTTGTTCGACCTTTTACCTTGTCGGTAGGGCTCCGTGAGACCGACATAGTTCGTCGCGCGCCTGATGACGTCACTCGGCACAGTCGGTGAAGAACCAGCAAGCAGTTTGTTGCAGGCAGCCGGTAAGTCTTTTAAAACCCCCGTTTTTTACAATTTTTTTGCGGAGCTGGCTGGCGCTATACTCTAGGGCTCCATAGCGCCACCGGAAGTCCCCAAACTGCTAAATCTTATTTTCATTTGATTTTTCAGCTCATTTTTCAGTTCATCGTTCATTTTCGACATTGCTTCTATGATGCTGGAATCAGAAGCTGCAGCTGTGGTTGTGGCTTTCCCCTGTTCCTTCCTTGGGGAGCCTCCCTTTCTTCTTGTCTCCATCTTTTTCATAATTAAGGCGTGTAAAAGTGTTACCAACACTTTATGAAAAGTTAGACAATGTCTTGAAATCAAATAGTCACGAGTAACATTGATAGAGTGGTGAGTGGAAGTTAAAAGTTAAGGGAGCAAACAAATTTGCAACCTTTACAGCATGCTGCCACTAGGAGAGTCTATATAGGAAGATTCGAGAAACTAGAACTACCACATGATCTTTATGAGAATAGGGTTGGGAGTGGAGGGCACGTAATCCCTCATCGCAACATCTCGTAAAATAAAGATTTTACTTCGGAGTCACGTGAGTGACTACGTGAATAGAAGCCCGTACAGCCGTTGGTGCGTCATGACGTCAGACGCTGGTGCAGTCGGGCGGGGGAAGCAGCAGCGCTCCTCCGAGCGGTAAGTTTAAACCGCGGGTTACATGGAAATCTGGAGAATTCAGCGGGTGCAGCGGCATCTAAGGAGCGAAGGAGATGGGCGACGTTTCGGGTCGAGACCCTTCTTCAGACTTCACCCTCCATTCTCCAGCATCTGCAGTTTTCGTTAACAAGTTGAAACGAGGTAAGGTTTGTTGAAATACTTTACCACAGGTCTTTTTCTGCGACGGTTGGGAGTTTTTGTAGATATGTTGCAGAAAAGGGAAGAAGGTGTCGGCGAGGCGCTCCGGGGGTAGTAGAAGGAAGTGGCAGGAGAGTGTTGAGGATGGAGGCCCGTCTGGTACACCTGGTCCGGTGCTGGCTACACAGCCAGTGGTTGCGGACCCACTGCCAGGGGGCAGTGGAGGCTTGTCAGTAGGGTGGAAGGCCACTGGCAAGTCTCTGTGGCCCGTAAATGAGTCGGGCCTGGAGGTTATACCCTCCATAGGAGAGTCCGTTTGCTCACGGCTCTCCCACGTCGAGATCTATTTCAAAGAATGCTCGACAGGGACCAGCTCCGTGGGGAGGAGTGGTGCCAAAGCCAGGCTGATGGAGAGCTTGTGCTAGCAGCACCTGTTTCAGGGCTGCAGAACTATCCTGCCTGTGAGGAGGATGTTCCAGCTCCGTGAGGAGGAGTGATGCCCCAAGCCAAGCTGATGGAGAGCTTGTGCTAGCAGCACCTGTTTTCAGGGCTGCAGAACTATCCTGCCTGTGAGGAGGAATGTTCCAGCTCCGTGAGGAGGAGTGATGCCCAAGCCAGGCTGATGGAGAGCTTGTGCTAGCAGCACCTGTTTCAGGGCTGCAGAACTATCCTGCCTGTGAGGAGGATGTTCTATCAGGGCAGTTTGCTGGGGAGAGCAGTAAAGGTGTTCGGTGTGGAGGTAATTCCGAACATTGCTGGGAAGTTTGCTGAGTGTAGAGAGGCACGAAAGGCGATTGATGTAGAATTGGCTAAAGCCATTCAGTATATGCTCTCCCACCAGTTACAAGGAGCTAGCTATGGATGAAGTAGCAAAAAACTATAAAGCTCCTGTTAATTGAGATCTCCTGAAGGTACCGGTGGTTAGTCACCAAATTTGGTCATAGATGGGTTTACACTGCTAGGGCCCAGAGATGAAGTTTTAAAAAGTGCTTAAACTGTTGTCAGCAGGTATTACAGCTGTGGTGAAAGTTATTGATACAAAATGATATGGTTGAAGCACAGCAGGATGAACTGGAACTCCTTTGTAATGCATTTTGAAACCAGTGTACCACCACGAAATCTGTTGTTTGGTGGTAATTTTGCAAAAAGGGTCAAAGACTGTTATGAGGTTGTTATAACCATTGGCTCTCATTAAGCCAGCTGGAAGCAAGGCAAAAAAGGTTCTCTACAAGAAGTCGAGGACAACAAGGCCGCAAGGAAAGATGCTGGTAAGGAATATACCATTGACAGACAATGAATTAACTGATGTTTCCTGTTCAAATTGGGGAAGGTAAAAATTGTTTCTCAAACAATGGCAGCAGTTGACATCAGATTTGTTCATACTTAGTGTATTGAAGGGTGTGAAAAATTGGATTTTACTATAAGGACAGTCTACCTAGTCAACATTTTACCTAGTAGTAAACTTATTTTCAGATGAGGAAAATGTGCTTATTCAAGCAGAGATTCAGTCGTTACATGAGAAGGGGTAATTGAGCCTTCTGTCTATCAAAGTCAACAATTTCTGTCAAGTATATTTCCCAGATCTAAAAAAGACTGGGGGATGTAGAATTATTCTGGATTTATCGAATTTGACCAAATTTGTTTGTTATAGGCATTTCAAAAATGGAGAACTTTACCACGGGCAAACATCTAGTGTCCAAAGGGTATTATATGGCAACCATTGATTTAAAGAATGCATATTACGCAGTGTCTATTCATGGTGATGATAGAAGATAATTTGAAATTTATTTGGATGACTGAGCTGTGGCAATTCAGGACATTGCCGAATGGATTAACTTCAGCTCCTAGATTATTTACTAAATTGGTAAAACCTGTGTTTAGCATTGCCTTAGAGCTCAGGGGCATGTAGGTAATGGCCTATTTAGATGATTTCTGATTGTTGGAAAGACTCATGTTGAAACTCAATCATCAGTTTCAGTTTGTTAAAATCATTTTTGAACAAATGGGATTTGTTATTCACCCAGGTAAATCTAAAATATCACCAGTCCAAATTATTGATTATCTGGGATTTACCATTAATTCCAATCACATGTTGGTAACTTTGCCCAGGGACAAATTGAATCAGTTAATTGAGGACTGTGTTAATCTTGTTGGAGAACAACGGCCTTTGATTAGACAAGTAGCCAGTTTTATTGGGAAGTTGTTGCAGCTTTTCCAGCTGTGCAGTATTGTCCTCTGCATTATCAACAATTACAACCATCAAAGGAACAGGCACTGAGAATACAAAGGGGCTATTTTTGATAGGCCTATGCAGTTGTCAGTTGGGGCGATTGCTGACATACAATGGTGGATAGTACATGTTTCAAAAAATTTAAGGAAGGTTTCTTTGGAATCACCATCACTGATATTACAGACTGATGTGAGTGCACTGGGTTGGGGTGCAACAGATATGTCTTCTAGTTGTGGAGGCAGATGGAATGTGGATGAGACATCGCTTCCTCAATTAAGAGGGACTGATTATTTAGAGTTGTTGGGCACCTGGTATGGGCTCAAAGCTTATTGTTCTACAAGGAGGGATCTGCATGTGCAGCTCAGATTCACAACACCACAGCAGTGGCATATGTAAACCACATGGGTGGAGTTAAGTCACAGTCTTGTGATAGACTGGCTAACCAGATTTGGAGCTGGTGTATTGACCAAAATATCTGGCTTTCAGCACTTTATTTGCCAGGAAGAGGTCACGTCAGTTAATGACAACATTGAATGGATGTTAAATCAGGATGTGTTTAAACCAAATGATTGATCAGTATGCATTGCCAGATATTGACTTGTTTGCATCTCGATTAAATCATCAGTTACCTAGATATGTTTCATGGTAACCAGATACTGGGGCAGTAGCAGTGGATGCATTTTCGCTGCATTGGGGAAGGAATGTTTGTGTAATGTATTTCCTTCATTCTGGTCTCATCAGCAGATGTTTGCAAAAGATAAAAGGAGGACTCCGCTTCAGGGGTATTTGGTAGTGCCAGAATTGGCCTACACGAGCATGGTTTCCCGTTGTATTACAAATGGCTAAGGAGCCTTACATGCTTTTGCCCAAGAATAAAAATCTACTGGTAAATCCAGTCACTGGGGATCAACATCCTTTATAGGTCGTATTGATCTGTTAATTTGCAGATTATAAGGAGGCCATACCTGGGGAGAGGACTGTCTCATCGGACGGTGGATGTTCTCACGTCGGCCTGCAGGATAGAACACAGCAGCAATATATCACCTATATAAGGAAGTGGGAGCAATTCTGCCTACAGCAGGATATTGTATACCACACGTCAGGGATCACGGATGTATTGGAGTTTGTCAACTCTTTATTTTGACCAAAAAATTAAGTTACAGTGCAATTAATTCAGCCAGAAGTGCTCTGTCTTCTTATTTACCTATGAATGCAGAATTGCATACAGTAGGGACACATCCGTTAGTTCACGATTCATGAAGGGAGTTTCAATTCTAATCCTCCTAAACTCAGGTATGCCGGTATTTGCAATGTGAGTGAGGTTTTTATGCTTCTTCGCCAGTGGGCTCCGGTTACAAGCCTATCTATAGCCAAAGTAACTATGAAGGTGGTCATGCTTCTGGTGTTGGTTTCAGCCCAACGTGTACAAACATTGCAAAAGCACGGCTAGATAGAATGCATGTGTCGGCTGATGCATTATATTTATATCTATGATTTTGCTTAAACATAATAAAAGAGGCATGACAGGATGTAAGATGGTGTTTTCAGCATACCCCGCAGTGATCGCTTCTGTATAGTCTCACATTTATCTCTTTACATTGAGATTACTAAACCTCTGAGAGGAACAGAGTTGGCTTTGTTTATTAGTCACAAAAAACCACACTGTAAGGTGTCGGTGCAAACGATTGCAAGGTCCTCGCGGCCGCAGGATGGTCCAGTGAGCTAATTTTCAGAGGTTTTGTCACAAGCCGATTTCAAGGCTCGGGGTGTTTGCTGATTCTGGTGTCAGTA
The DNA here is from genome assembly GCA_035221665.1 of Okamejei kenojei. Classification (NCBI taxonomy): domain Eukaryota; kingdom Metazoa; phylum Chordata; class Chondrichthyes; order Rajiformes; family Rajidae; genus Okamejei; species Okamejei kenojei. The sequence goes on from CM069162.1 coordinate 33,089,247, forward strand.
CTGTTACATTTTTCCCCTGAGTTAGAGGGGTTTGTTATGATCTGTTTGTAAAATAAACTGTTATTCCATTTAACAAAATGTATTACTGATGCATGATTGATTGTTAACGACTTTTGAGTCAATCCAGCAGTTGTGAACGTCGGATTTGAGTCTGCGGCGTGAATTCACAGTGCTTTGAAGTCTTCACGTAGTCACTCACGTGACTCCGAAGTAAAATAGTAAGATTAAACGAGAACTTACCATTTGAAAGTTTGATCTTTATTTTATGAGGAGTCGAGTTGAGGGACTACGTGCCCTCCGCTCCCACCCTCATAGATCTCATCTGGTAGTTTCTAGTTTTATCATCTTACCGTTATTACTTCGGTCATTGTTAGCTGTGAATTCATTCCGCTGCTTTGAAGATTGACGCACCAACGGCTGTACGGGCTTCTATTCACGTAGTCCCTCAACTCGATTCCTCATAAAATAAAGATCAAACTTCAAACTGGTAAGTTCTCGTTTAATCTTACTATTAAACTTCAAACTGGTAAGTTCTCGTTTAATCTTTCTATTTTATTTCAAAGTCACGTGAGTGACTACGTGAAGCCTTTGAAGCTCTGTGATTTCATGCCGCGGACTCGAGTCCATGCAAACACACTGCATCAGTTGACCAGATATGATTGAAAAGATAGTGCATTCAGACATGACATAGATTTAAAACATGCTGATGCTTTTAATGAAAATTAAAATAATAATAGTGATCCCTTACATTCGGGAAAATAAATTTCATTTAAAACAGAACTCAAAATCGTGTTGGCAAAACGAACCTGGCCTGGCAATCTGTTTATTATAAAAGGTCTGGAAAGTCTGCTCATTCGACCATCCTGCTGTCACTAGGATGCGGTCCAGCGGAACCTCCATGAACCTTGCTGCTGATGTTGTTGCAGCCCTGGTGGAGTGAGATTTTCAAACATCAGTGTCCACTCCTGCGCAAGCCAATTACTGTCTTAACCACCTGGAGATGGTCTGCACTGATACCTTCTTTATATGGTTTTTTATGACTAATAAACATAGCCAGCTCAGTGCCTCTAAGGTTCTTTGAAGCCTCTATATATTGGTGAATATATGTGACAACACACAATCTACGGTCCATAGGATATGCCAAAAATTCCAGCTTTAGACCTAACACACCCGGTCTGCTTTGCTTGATTAACTCATTTATATAGAATGTTATCTTGTTTGCAGACCATAACCGTCCTGTCCAACCGCAGTTTATGCAAGGACTAGATTACGTTGCGCTGAAACCAGCGCCATGAGCATTATTACCTTATATATGTCAGCCGGACCAAAGATAATGATGTAGCTGGAGCCCAACCGCGAAGCAGTGTTAACACAACATTAACGTCCCAAAACTTCTGTGCACCTGGGCCTGGGAGGATTCATGTTAAAGATACCCTTCATGAATTTGGCTATCAAAGGGTGAGACCCAACAGAGTGGTGTCCCGATCCCAGCAGCAAGTATGATGACAAGGCACTTTTGGCAGAGTTTGATGGCACTATAACTAAATCTTTTATCAAAAAAACAACATTGAAAGACATTTCTAAAACATCAGTTACTCCGTGCCATATTATACTTATATTTGAATTGAAACAAAACACTTCCCATCTCTTGATGTAGGAAATGTACTGTTCTTGGTGCTTTCTCACCAAGCTGCAGTGATCACGTCCACGGTTTGGTCGGATAATCCGAGCCCCAGAAAAGGTATTCTTAAACTCTGCAAATCAATAAGTTGATTCTATCATGCAGAGGGTGAGACTCCCGAGACACGGGATGAATAAGCAAATCTTTGCGTTTATTAATAACCATATAAGGTTCTTTTATCATTCCCAACATTAACGGGAACCATGGCTGCGTGGGCTAGTCAGGCACTACTAAAATGCCAGAAGCGGAATCTTGCTTGATTTTTAGAAAGCACCGGCTGATGAGGCAGAATGGAGAAAGCATAAAAGAACATTCCTCCCCAGCGTAACGATAATGATTCAATCGCTACTGCCCCTGGGTCAGGCTCCCTTGCAACATATTTTGGCAACTGGTGATTAAGCCTAGATGCAAACAAATCAATATCCGGTGTTCCATACCGAGCAACAACGTCGTTAAACACTTTGTGATTTAACATCCATTCTGTGTTCTCATTAAATTTACGTGACCTAGTGTCTGCCTCTGTGTTAAACTTATCTGGCAAATAGGTAGCTGAAATCTGAATCCTTCATTCAATACACCAGCTCCAAATAAGGGTAGCCAAACTATCACAGGATACTGACTTGATTCCACCCATGTGATTAATATAAACGCTGTAGTGTTATCAATTTGCAGCTGAACATGCAAGTTCTGCATATTCCCACAATAAGCCTTTAACCCATAGAATGCCCCCAGCATCTCCAGGTAGTTGATACCATATACATGGATTATGGTAACTCGTGCATGTCCCATCTGTCCACCGCAACTAGAGATGGTATTAATAGCTCCCTATCCTTGAGCACTAGCATCAGTTTGTAGTGTAACTGAAGGTTTATTGACCAAAATATCACTGGAGCAGTGCCTGAATATTGGTCGTCCCACATTGTAACTCCTCAGATATAGCTCAGCCGGGGTAATAGCATAGATCTGTTAGAATGACATAAATGGTACTTGAGTGCTTGTTCCTTTGCACGCTGCAAATTTTGATAATGTAAAGGCCCAAATTGTGCAGCTGGAAAAGCAGCCACTATTTTGCCAATTATACTAGCCACCTGGTGGATAGATGGCTGCTCCATAACAATAAGGTTATTACAGGCTTCTATTAATTCCAATCTCTTGCACCAGGGTAGAGTCACAGAAATTTCAATAGAGTTAATGGTAAACCCTAAATAATCAATCACCCTAGTCGGTATCAATCTGGACTTAACTGGATGGATGAGAAACCCCAATATCTTAAATATGAGTTTTGTGGCTGAAACAGCTAAATTAGCCAAATACCAGCGTTTTTTCCTATAATTAGAATGTCATCCAGATAGGCCATAACAATGTGCTCTTGAGCTCTGAGCAACATAGCACAGTTTTAGTAATTTTGGCAAATAACCTGGGAGCTGACGTTAACCCATTGGGCAATGCTTTGAATTGCCATAGCTGCCTCATCCAGCTAAATTTCAAATATCTCCGGTGATCCCTGGAATTGGAACTGAATAATATGCATCTTTGAGATCGATGCATGCCATAAAGCACCCCTTGGAAATCAGTTGTTTAGCAGTAAAGACATTTTCCATCTTAAATGTCTATACTGCACGTATTAGTTAAGTGTGTTTAAATCAAGGATGATCCGACATCCTCCATCTTTCTTTTGCCTGGAGAATATATTGGAGACGAATCGATGATTTTCCTGACTTGATTTTTCAATTACCCCTTTTCTGTGTAATGCATGAATTTCTGCTTGTATATCCAAACCTTCTTGCTTGGAATGAATATACACCCGACCTGGTGTATGTTGTGTGGTGGGCGGCAAAGAATGAGGTAAAAACTCAATTTTGAACCCTTGTATACTGTACAGTATAAATAGATCTGAGGTTATCCACCGCCATGCGTGTAAAAACAAGTGCAATCTACCACCAACTTTGTAACTGGTCCACACACCCCCATGTTCCGGAAAGAACCAGACCCACCTACCTCCATGGTTACCGGTGGGTCTGATATCAGGCCCAACGGGCCCTAATAACCGGGTTCTGTTTCCGCCCTCGTGGTTTGGAGGGTTGAACTTCTAGGGTGCGAGGAGTGTGCGCATTTTCCATTACGGCCGGCCCAGCCTTGTCCTAAAAAAGAAGCCTCTGCCCAGGAAGATTAGGTTTCGAGGCTGCCACTAGCTTCAACAAACCGCTGCTTGCATATGGAGGCATAGGGGTGTTGTCGCCGAAAACTGTGAAGCTTTGACTCGTCGTAGGTGCTTTGATCAGCCCGACAGCTTTGCTTCTTCATCCAGGTCTTTCCTGTTGGCAGGTCTTCCCAAACAGAAGATTGGGCGGCTGGACATTACTCGATTTACACAGATCTGCAAACTTTGGTTTTAACACAGGCCTGATGGCGCTCTTTCAGAAGCAGCTCATTTCGAAATGTGCATTGCACATTAACGCCCAGGCATCCTGCTGGATGTCTGATAGTGGCCCGCCATCAACAGATCTGGCAAAAGCCGTGATGCCTGAAGCCAGCAATTTTTTAATTCGTTGGGAGTTTCATTTCCAGGGCCTTGATGCCACCTCCAATGTAGCCCCAAATGGAGCTGTTGACTGCCGGCGCTTTTAAGGATGCACAGTTTTCACAGCATATGGTATTTAGGCAGCTGTTTCAACCATGACTTGTTCTTGTAACTGGTGATGAGATAGTTGATACTGGGAAGCCAGATCTGCCTGAAGAGGCTTTTCCCCCTGTCTGTGAAGGTATTGCAAAACCTCGATGTCAGGGAAGGCAACTCCTGTGCGTGAGCCTCACGCATCTCAATGTATCCCAGTATGTTCCTTCTGAAATACCCCCGAATTCGAAGTCAGTCATATACAGACCCTGGTACCAACTCCCCCTCATCAGAGATGGAGGCACTAAGCAAGCCCTGACCAGGAGCTGCTGCAGGTATGAAGTAGGAGACCTGCGATATGTCCTCGTATCACGGACATATTATGATGGAGCATCCTCTCCATGAGGTGCTCCATCTGGGATAAACGCCCGAAGAACGTTATCCATAGTTGTAGGAGGGGAATCCTCCTGGCCTGACTCGTCTGAGACACAGGCCTCTCAGACTTTGTGTTTGGCTTTGCCCCCTTTCGAGGTTGCCAAAGTGCTTTGAGCAGCATCAAGTCTGAAAGTCACTGACCGCACTGTCAGCGACCACCCCGGCTACCCGCACCACCGCGGTCCCCCGTAGCTGGTTTCCCCGTGGGCCCCGTCTGGGTTTGTTCGCTTTGGACTTATCCAAACCAGCGACACTGTAAATAGAAAAGATATCCAAAACACACGACCTCAGACTAAGTTTAAAAAAACTTACTGTGAGGTATTTAAACTTAACCGCTGGAGGAGCGACGCTCCTCCCAGCCAGTCGTGCGCCATGCGTTAGACGTATTGACGCGCATGCGGGCTGGCGGGCTTCTTCACGTAGTCACTCACGTGACTTCGAAATAAAATGTACATGTTTAAATAGTCATTGCAGATTTTGATCATGCAGCCAACACAGAAAACATTGGTAGTGTGTGAGAAATGGGAATGGGACATTTTCTCTTGTTTGGAATAGGTTTTATTGTCGTCACTTGTGCAGCAAAACAGTGAAAAACTTTTGTTTTTTGAGTGTGTCTAGGCAAATCATGTGTAAATCAGGTAACACAAAAAGAGAAATAAACAGTGCAAAACACAGTGTTACAGCTACAGAGAAATTGCAAATTTTTAAAAAAGGTACAGGGACAGCAATGAGGTAGATTGGAAGACCGGCATTTCTTCCTTGCGCGTATGAGATCTCTGTTCAGATAGCGTCTTGAATCTGATGGTAGGTGCTTTCAAGTGTTTGTATTTTTTGCTCAATGGAGATAGGAGGAAGAGAGTATCACAGGCGCATGAGTGGTCTTTGATTAAGTTTGGCTGCATTCCTGAGGCAGTGTGAAGCATAGATGGAGTCAAAATGAGAAGGAGACTGGTTTGAGTGATATGAACTGGGTTGTGTTCACTACTTTCTGTAATTTCTTGCAGTTTTGGACAGGGTGCATGAGTGTTTGGCTTATCAAGTTAAGATGCATCTGGATTTGTTGCTTTCTATGGTACATCTGAGCAACTGATAACACTTTGTGAAAAAACCAAGATTCCGCCAGTCCCACTTAGAAGACCTCCATCGCGACTCTGGCGACCTTAAGCGACAAAAATAAATCAAGGTTGCGGTGACCTGCGACCTCCTACGACCTTCCACGACTATGTGTACTACCTCCTACGACTATGTTGAAGACCTCCCTCGACCTTAAGGCTCTGCAGAGAGTAGTGCATTCGGCCGAACGCACCCGCCGTTATGGAACTTCACTCGCCCCCCTCTACAGGGAACTATACATCAGAAGGTGCAACTCAGAGCCCAATAGATCATGGGAGGAACCCCTTCCACCGCCTGCAATGGACTGTTCCAGCTGCTACGGTCAGGGCAAACGCCTCCGTTGCCATGCTGTAAGAACAGAGAGGTTGAGAAGGAGTATCTTCCCAGAGGCCATTAGGACTGGAAACTCCTAACCCACCAGGGGGACTAACTTTACGTTACCATACTACCGTTTTTTCTTTGTTTGTTTTTTTAAAATTTTTTGCTGTTATTTTTTTCCCTTTTTCCTTCCTCCCACAAATGTAATATTAAAAGAACATGTGATTCTGTTCCATTTGTTTGTAGTTTTGTTTGTTTGTTAGTTTTTGCACAAAGTCTGCGAGCATCCAACTTTTCATTTCACTGCACATCTCGTATGTGTATGTGATGAATAAACTTGACTTGACTTGACTTGACTTGACTATGTACGTTTTACTCAAGGATAGTCTCTGGCAAATTGGTCCGTGAATGAGCACGACCCCCTTCCACCACAGAGGACCACACCGAAAACCAACAACGACCAGTGACGAATGTCTACAGCTCAAATGATCACCCGATAAAATGATGTAATGTCTGCATTTCTTTCTCACTAAAAAATGCCTCCCAGGTTTTTTTTTTTTAATCATTCAGGACCATGCAAGCAACGAAGGAACTAATTTGGAGGATGTTGGTAAAAAAAATAAAACTACTGCTATTTGCAGTACCCTTTGCTTCAGCAGTCTTTTAGAAAGGCAGAAGGAAAGAAGCAAGGTGAAGAGGAAGCACAAGAAGAGGTCTCAATGGGTGAATGGAGATGATGTGATGGACTGTTCCAAGTACACCAGATGACTGGAAGAGAGTGATGCTGGGCTTTGACAAAAGATGGAAATTTAAACACACAAGTGGATGACAAGCATGTCATTTTTGTCCCTGTCCCTGTACCCCTCATTTTCCTTTTCGTACAGGATGGCATTCTGGCTGGAACCATTCCTCAAGGTCCCCCTCCTGCTGCCTGGCGAAGGTGTAGGGCATAAACCTTCCTCCATCCTCTCCCTCACCACCAATGGGGCATCTGCCTCTGATGCTGTGCAGTCACAGGAAAGGGCTGGATTGCTGCCTTCAAATGAGGCAGTGAGAGGATGGGGTGGTGGTGGGGGGACATATACTACAACCACCCTGGTCTCCCCTCAAAGGGTCTCTCCTGCAGAGCTACCTCCGCCTACGCTTTTTCACCTCCTGTGGCATCACCTCCTGCCACTCCTCCTCCTGGGTGGGGGCAACACCAGCATGCAGGTTTTTTTTTTTTTTTTTGTAGGGTTGTGCCTCCTCCTGCACTGCTGCCGTTTTGGTGCCATCTCTAAAACACAAGTCTCCTCTCCAAAAACCTTCCAGCTATGAATGAACATGCTTTGGAGTGACAGAGGTGACGTGTTTCTGCTGTTTAAATTACCTTTTTTTTCTACTGACCTTTTTTTCACCCCAGAGCTATTACCTTCGACCACCTTCGACTACCTACGACTAGCATCACGACCTACTACGTCCGGCTTCGATTAGACCACGACAAAAAAAATCGATTTTCTCCCACGACGATCTATTTTTAGTCGTGATCAATATTTAACATTTTGAAAAAATACGCCGCGACCTAGCTGAAGCCTCGGCTACATGGAGACCACTCTCATCCATGAAGGAGCGTGACGAAGATGTATTACGGACCTCGTGGTGCCTTGCAGCGACTTTGGGGTCATGGGCAAACTCGCCAGAGGTCGCGGTGGTGGTTGCCCAAGTGGGCCAGGGGCTTTAATCATCTGAGGACGTACAGGTGTTGGTGGGCTTTATTGGCCACTCGACCAAGTGCAGACCCTTTGGGTCTGATCCACCATCGCGCGTTTGGAGGGGGGGGGGGGGGGCGGGCGGCGGGCGGCATGCGGCGTCACACACACTAACCACCCCCACACAACACTAACTACCCCCTTTCTTGATATTATATTAATGTTATTATTTTCTCCTTCTACCCCATAACCGCCCTATCCACTGACGCATAGCCCCCAACGCGAGGCACATCTAGAGAGGGAGGGCGGGGGGGGGTAGAGACGTGAGGCAGAGAGAGAATGGGGAGAGACAGAGAGAGAGGCTGAGACAGAAGGGCAAGAGACAGAAGGAGAGGGGGGTTGGAGGGGAGGAGGAGAGGGAGGGATAGGGGGAGGGGGGGGGTGGAGGGGAGGAAAGAGAGGGAAGAGAGAAAGGGGGAAAGGGGGGCTGTGAGGGGGGGAAGGAGGGAGAGGGGGTGCGAAGGGATGGGCAGAGATGGGGGGGAAGGGAGGGGGAAGGTGGAGGGAAGGGGGTAGGGGAGGGGGTGGAGGGCAAGGGATAGGGGGAGGGCTGGAGGGGGGGGAGTGGAGGGGAGGGTGAAAAGGGGAGGGTTTAGGGGAGGGAGCATGCACGTGCCATGATAATTACTCAAGGTAAGCAGTCAGTCGGCTTTAAAAAAAATCTTAAACCCGCGCATGCGCAGATTGTTCTTTGTCAAAAAATAAAAAATAAGTTAAACATTTCAATTTTCCCAAGGGTTCTCAAATCTCCTTCATTTTTAATTACTGAATGGGGTGGGGGACGGTAGGATGAAGGCAGGTGAGAGATGGTGGGAAAAATGCGAACACTCCGGGACGTTGAATCAGTTAGTTCATCTTATGGATGACAATAACTAATTCAAGAGACCAATTGGAGGGAGAGTTCCTTTCACAGCGTGTGGAGAGTCTTTGTCAGGGGTTAAAGATACGGGGAGGGCAGGATGTTGAGAAGGAGGGGGTCGGAAATCAGACCAGACTCACTCTGGTTTTTAATAGAGAGGCCCACAGGAGCCGTTGGAGGAAGTGAAGGAGGGGAGGAGCGACACCCGACCGGTAGGTAAAAATCGAGCGCGGGGCTTGCTTTTCCAGAGGCCCACAGGAGCCGTTTTTGGAGGAAGTGAAGGAGGGGGATGAGCGACACCCACCGGATAAGGGTTAAAAATCGAGCGCGGGGTTGCTTTCCAGAGGCCCACAGGAGCCGTTGGAGGAAGTGAGAAGGAGGGGGAGTAGCGACACCCGCCGGTAGGGTTAAGGTTAAAAATCGAGCGCGGGGCTTGCTTTTCCAGAGGCCCACAGGAGCCGTTGGAGGAAGTGAAGGAGGGGGAGGGAGCGACACCCGACCGGTTTTTAAGGTATAAAAAATCGAGCGCGAGGCTTGCTTTTCCAGAGGCCCACAGGAGCCGTTGGAGGAAGTGAAGGAGGGGGAGGAGCGACACCCGACCGGGTTTGGTAAGGTTAAAAATCGAGCGCGGGGCTTGTTTTTCCAGAGGCCCACAGGAGCCGTTGGAGGAAGTGAAGGAGGGGGAGGAGCGACCCGACCGGTATGGTGGTTAGGTTAAAAAACGACTTCTTCGCAGATAGGAGGGTGGGGGGCTTGTTTTTCCAGAGGCCACAGGAGCCGTTGGAGGAGTGAAGGAGGGGGTGGAGCGACACCCGACCGGTAAGGTATTTTAAAAATCGATCGAGGGGCTTGTTTTTCAGAGGCCCACAGGAGCCGGTGGAGGAAGTGAAGGTGGGGCGGAGGAACACCGACCGGGTAAAGGTTAAAATCGAGCGCGGGGCTGTTTTTCCAGAGGCCCACAGGAGCCGTTGGAGAATGAAGGAGGGGGGGAGGAGCGGATCACCCGGACCGGTAAGGTTAAAAATCGAGCGCGGGGCTTGTTTTTCCAGAGGCTTACCCAATCCATAACGTTCCATTTGGAGAAGTGGGTTTTTTTTTTGGGGTTTTGTTGAGGAAGCCGCTGATTGGTTGGAAGAGGACCCGAGGAAGCAGCTGATTGGGTTGCAACCCCGGGTTTACTTATTTTACATTTCTGCCTTCTGGGAGGTGAGGATTCTGGGAGTTAGGATTTAGTATTTAGTAGTAAAGTTTGAAAGGATAAGTTTTTGTGTTTTTTTTAGTAATTTGTGGGAAGTAAGGTTATGGCAGTAGAGATTGGTCCCCGTGGTTAGTTCAGCCTGCAACATGTGAGAGATCAGGGAGAGATGGTGGTGTCCCTGGTGACTACGTTGGCAGACAGTGTGTCCCGGCAGCTCTGGCCCAGACGGCATTTTTTTTTTATTTTTGGGCCGATTCTTTCAATTACTCCGGTTTTATCTGATTGGTTTATTTTTCTTTTCTTAGATAACGATTGGAACTGCGGCTGGATTCATTCTGGAGCACCCGATGCGGAGAAGAAAGTCGTGCGATAGCACGTACAGTGACTTGGCACACCGCCAGACAATAAGGTAGGAGGGACAAGAATGGTACAGGGGCCAATAGCCAGCCAAAGCAGTAGGCAGGCTGTGAAGGCGTCCCTGCGGGTCATCTCCCTTCCTACACAGGTATACCATTTTTGGATACTGTTGAGGGAGATGGCTCATCAGGGGAATGCAGCGCAGCCAGGGTCATGGCACAATGGGTTGGGCTCTGCAGCACATGAGGGAGGGGAAAATAAAAGAGGGGAAGGGCAATAATAATAGGGGATTCAATTGTCAGGGGGAATTGATTGGCGTTTCTGCGCGCAAACGAGACTCCAGGATGGTTAAGTTGACTTACCCTGGTGCAAAGGTCCGGGATGTCACGGAAACGGCTGCAGAACATTCTGGAGGGGGAGGGGAGGGTGAACAGCCTGTTGTCGTGGGGCTTGTGGCACCAAGATATAGGTAAAAAAAGGGTATGAGGTCTACAAGGGAATTTAGGAGCTAGGAGATAAATTAAAAGTAGGACCTCAAAGGTAGTAATCTCGATTAACTACAGTACCACGGGCCAGTCAGAGTGAAAATAGGAGGATAATGCAAATGAATACGTGGTGAGATAAGTGGTTGCATGGGGGGAGGGATTCAAATTTTTTAGGGCACTGGGACCAGTTCTGGGGGAGGTGGGACCGGTACAATCAGGACGGTTTGCACCTGGAATGGAATGGAACCAATGTTCTTGGGGGGAGTGTTTGCTAGTGCTGTCGGGGAGGATTTAAACTCATGTGGCAGGGGGAGATGGGGTACAAGAGAGAGAGGCAGGAGAGGGTGTACAATGATGGTAGAAGCATTAGGTAGCAAGGTGAAAGGTTTTTAAAAAGTGGCAGGCAGACAAAACCAGGGCAAAAAATCAAAAAGGGCCACTTTTCAGCAAAATTGTATAAGGGGTAAATGCGTTTGTAAAAGACAAGCATGAAGGCTTTGTGTTCATGCAAGAGTATTCGTAATAGGTGGACGAGTTGAACGTAGCCAGATTGTTATTAATGATTATGATATTAGTTGGGATCACGGAGACATGGCTCCAGGGTGACGTTAGGCTGGAGCACTGAACATCCAGGGATATCAATATTCAGGGGGATAGAGAGAAAGGAAAGAGGGGGGGTTAGCGTTTGCTGGTTAGAGAGGAGATTAAAAGCAATGGAAAGGTAGGACATTAGCTTGGAGGAGTGGAATGGTATGGGTTAGAGCTACAAAACACTAAGGGGCAGAAAACGCGGTGGGTGTTGTGTCAGGCCAACCTAACAGTAGCAGAGAGTTGGGGAGGCTGGTATCAAAACAGGAAATTAGAAATGCGTTGCGACAAAGGCAAAACAGTTATTAGATGGGTGCCTTCAATCTACTATAGATTGGGTTAATCAAATTGGCAGGGGTGTGAGGAAGAGGAATTTTTTTGGAATGTTAAGCGGGATAGTTATCTTAAAAAATCAAACATGTACAGGAAAAAACCAACGCGGAGAGCAGGCTATTTTAGACTGGGTTTTGAGTAATGAGGAAGGGGTAAACTTTAGCCTTCTTGTTGTCGTGCCCCCTTGGGCAAGAGTGACCATAATATGGTTGAAGTTTCTTCCATTAGGATGGAGAGTGGACATTGTTAATTCTGCAACATGGTTCTGGAAAACCTAAAGAAAGGTTAACTTTGGGGTTATGAACGTGAATTGGCCAAGATTGATGGCAATTAATTCTAAAAGGGTTGACGGTGGATATACAATGGAAGACATTTAAAGACTGCATGGATAATACCAAAAATTGTTCATTCCCAGATTTGGAAAAAGAATATATCGGGGAAGGTAGTGCATCCGTGGATAACAAGGGATAATCAGGGATAGTATAAAGCAAGGGATGATTGCGTACAAAGTAGCCAGAAAAGCAGCATACCAGGAGGACTGGGAGAAAATTCAGAGACCAGCAGAGGAGGACAAAGGGCTTATTGGAAAGGAAAATAGATTATGAAAGAAAACTGGCTGGGGAACATAAAAATGACAGCAAAAAGTTTTTTATAGATATGTGAAGAGAAAGAGGTTAGTTAAAACAAATGTAGGTCCCTTGCAGTCAGAAAACAGGTGCGTGATCATGGGAACAAGGATATGGCCGGACCAATTGAATAACTACTTTGGTTCCGTCTTTCACTAAGGAAGACATAACTAATCTGCTGAAATAGCAGGGGACTGTGGGTCAAAGGAGGAATTGAGTGAATCCAGGGTCAGTCGGGAAGTGGTGTTGTTGGGTAAATTGAATAGATTAAAGGCCGGATTAGATAAATAAAATCCCAGGGCCAGTATAGGCTGCATCCAAGAAGTTTTTTTTTTTTTTTTTTTTTTTTTTTTTTTTTTTATTTTTTTTTTTTTTTTTTTTTTTTTTTTTTTTTACTTAAGGAAGTAGCTCAGGAAATAGTGGATGCATTAGTGATAATCTTTCAAAACACTTTAGATTCGAAGGAGTAGTTCCTGAGGAATTGGCGGGTAGCAAATGTAACCCTCTTTTTAAGAAGGGAGGGAGTGAGAAAACGGGGAATTACAGACCAGTTAGTCTAACATGGTATGTGGGGAGGAAATGCTAGAGTCAGAATTATGATGGGATGCAGCACATTTGGAAAGTGGTGAAATCATGGGACAAAGTCAGCTTGGAATTCACCAAAAGGGTAAATCATGTCTGTCGATCTTGTGGAATTTTTCGAAGGATGTAATAGTAGCGAGGATAATAAGGGAGAACCAGTGGATTGTGGTTATCTGGACTTCCAGAAGGCTTTCGACAAGGTCCCACATAAGAGATTAGTATACAAAACTTAAGCATACGGGTATTAGGGGTTCAGTATGAGTGGATAGAGAACTGGGCTGGAAACAGGAAGCAAAGAGTAGGACGGTAAACGGTCCTTTTCACATTGGCAGGCAGTAATAGGGGGGACGCAGGGCTCAGTGCTGGGAACCCAGCTATTTACAATATTTTATTAATGATCTGGATGAGGGAATTGAAGGCAATATCTCCAAGTTTGCGGATGACACTAAGCTGGGGGCAGTGTTCGCCTGTGAGGGAGGGATGCCTTGGAGACTGCAAGGTGACTTGGATAGGCTGGGTGAGTGGGCAAAAATGTTGGCAGATGCAGGTCTATGTGGATAAAGGTGAGGTTATCCACTTGGTGGCAAAAACAGGGAAGCCGACTATTATTTAAATGGTGGGCGATTAGGAAAAGGGGAGATGCGCGAGACCTGGGTGTCATGGTACACAGTCATTGAAAGTAGGCATGCAGGAGGCATCAGGCAGTGAAAAAAAAACGGAATGGATGTTAGCTTTCCTAGCAAAAGGATTTGGAGGTACAGGAGCCAGGGAGGTTCTTACTTCAGTTGTGGCAGGGTCTTGGTTGAGACCACACCTGGGAGTATTGGTGCAGTTTTTTGTCTCCAAATCTGAGGAAGGACATTATGCCATAGAGGGAGTGCAGAGAAGGTTCACCAGACTGATTCTGGGATGTAGGACTGTCTTATGAAGAAAGATGGAATAGCTCGGTTTATACTCTCAGGAATTTAGGAGAATTTATTGGGGATCTTATAGAAACTTTACAAATTTCTTAATGGGTTGGACAGGCTAAATGCAGGAGATTGTTCCGATGTTGGGGAACTCCAGGACAAGGGGACACAGCTTAGGCTAAGGGGGAAAATCCTTTAAGACCGAGATGAGAAAGACTTTTCTTCACACAGAGAGTGGTGAGTCTCTGGAAAATCTCTGCCACAGAGGGTTGTTGAGGCCAGTTCATTGGCTATATTTAAGAGTTGAGTTGGATGTGGCTTGTGGGCTAAGGGGGATCAGAGGGTAGGAGAGAAGGCAGTAAGGGATATGAGTTGGATTGATCAGCCATGAATTCATATGAATGGCGGTGCGGAATAAAGGGCTGAATGGCCTACTCCTTGCAACCTAATTTCTTATGGTTCTATGTTTCTCTATTAAGTATGATGCTTTTATAAGTGTATGTCTAAGATTTTTATGTACTTTATGCTGTTTTAAGATGGATGCTTTTTTATGTAATTTGTACCTTGTCTGGACCTGAGTCCGAAATATGTTTATTATTATTACTAGACTAAGTGGGACGTTTGTGTCGCAGCAACGATGGGGGGTGGCACCCTACCCAATATTCACATCCTTAACAATTCCATATTGCTGGCCAGTGGAGGGGGGGGGGGGGGCTTCTAGTTGCGTAGTATGGTGTTGTGGGCTGAAGGGGACTGGTTTCCATAGGGCTTGTTTGGACATTGTGGGCCGAAGGATTATTGGGCTGTGGCAGCTCAGTCTTGAAGGCCTGGCAGTAAAATATCAGACATGGACAGGTG
>CM069163.1:0-52112 GCA_035221665.1 Okamejei kenojei
TGTATTCACATATCATCTACATCCACTACGTCTACCTAATAAACAACACGACGTATTGGACTGGTGCATATTACCTGATCTCATCGCTAGGGTGAATGCAAACAGTAAAGCACAGGAAACAGGATCACACGTAATCGCCGAACAGACCGCGGCCTGACCGGCTGACCAGACCGGTCCCACCAAACCTCGCATCACCTCCCTTCTCCCGACGGGAACAAGCGGGGATGCCGCATGTCTGGGGCTACGGTACAATAACCCTTGGCGACGAAGCAATGTGAAGAGCAAGGGCAGGAAGCCGGAGAAAGCCGGACTGCAAGCCGGAAGCTTTCAGGAGAGGACGAGGAGTTGGCCCCAAGGAACGAGCAAAGCACAGCCACGACAGTGCAGCGGGGGGCTATGGACCGCCGGAGGGAGAGCTCGTTCACGAGCCAGAGATGCCTTGCAGGACCGCGGTACAGACCCTTGCCTGCTAGACGGTAAAATGTGATCCCCGCTCGGCAGGAGGCCTTCCAGGACCTCGGATGAGTGACTTCACATGATGTCCACCAGGTAAGACATCCCTGAACCCACTGGCTGAATTCCCGGGCCGGTTTGGACTTGAAACTGGGAAGTTCCTGCCGCTACAGGATTGCCCTCATCCCGACATCACCACGGTCGTCCCCGTCCCTCACCCACCGTGTGTCCTTTGCCGTGATGGGCAAGGTCGAGCTGCTCTTCGCGAGATATGGCCACGGCATCCTGACGCACAGTACCGGACTCCACCCTTGGAGGATGTGCTAGCACAGGTCGACCCGGCCACCCGTTTCTCGTTCTTGATGCCAAGAGTTTGTTCTGGCAGATACCTCTAGACGAGCGACAATCCATCGCACCTGACGACCTTCACACCGCCCTTCGGCAGAATATCGCTTCCATCCGCATCGCCGTTCCCGTGTAACCCTGCACAGCCACAGCAGAAACCGTATCGCAACCTGACACGTGATGATCAGCGTCTGGTTTCCCATCTCCACACGATGATCATCCCCCGTCTGACCCTACTCTTCTCGAGCGAGCTGAGTGTGTTTTCCTTGCGGAGTGCAACTGCGTGTCCTACCATATCCCGCACAATGACGACCGCTGAACAAAAACTATGCCCAGATAGATAAAGAACTGCTGTCTGCTGTCTTTGCCCGCTCCCAAATCAAAACTATGTCCTGGGAAACGTGCTACACTGCCGAGTACGGACCAACCAGCCTCTGGTCACCATCCTCAACAAGCCGATACACGGTTGGCCTCCTCCCGCTCCAGCGCATGAGCTCCAGCTACAACGCTTCACTTTTACAGTGGTTTATCGCAAGGCAAAGGACATGTTTGTTGTTGACCATGCTGTCACGGGCGCCTCTCTCACCCACAACCCGTCATCCGTACGAGACATCCGATCTGAAAGTGCCTAATCGTAACTTCGTGCCCTCCGGTCAGTTGAAGCCCTGGCCAAGCCCACGGCAGGCAGACGCTTCGCTACAGCAGCTGGCCGCGATTCATCAAGCAGTTGGCCGAACAACGGTTCTTCCCTGCCCCACAGCTGGTGCATTACTTCTTGTTCTGACAGTTGGTGCAGCGTGATGGTGTGATGTGAAAGGGCACAAGGTGGTGGTGCCCGAAGCACACGAGAAACAATACATTCGAAACTGCTAATGCGTGCATCCGGGCCATAGGCTACCCTTTCCATCGCTCAGAGCCAGTTTTTCTGGCCAACATCCTCGCTAACTCCTTCCGGGATAGGGTCTCCGCGTGCCTACCTCCACTGCCTACTCGCTCCACAGCCACAGCGGCAGCCCCGCTCCTGCAGCAGCCATCTGCTGACCTGCCATGGTCCTGCGCTAGCAACTGACAATCCATCTGAATGGCACGGAAAGCACTTCCTGGTGCTTGTCACTCTTACTCCAGCTGGTTTGAAGTTGACCAGCCCCACTTGCTCCCCTCCCTCTCTTCTCCTAGGTCAACGAGAGACGTTGCGCCGCCACTTTGCCACCATCGGGACTCCGTCAGTCCGTGCAGTCGGACAACGGCAGCCTAGTTTCACCATGCCGAGTTCGCCTTTTGCCTCACGATGGAACTTTCGTCATGACACCGATCAGCCCGAATATCCCGCAGAGCAAGTGGACTGGCCGAGCGACCGCGGTCCGCAGTGCAAAGTATAGTGGGATAACTTGTCGCCTATCCCACTTCTGACACCATGTAAGAGAAGGTACACAGACACCCTTAAAGTCTTCACTACATTATTAAGCATACATTTATATATAGCCCTAGGCATTGTACTGGTCCTGGCAACGATCACTAGAGAGAGAGCTAGGGGCGTGATGGGTTACATTAATACTAACTTGGTGGGGGAGTGTGTTAGCATGGACATATGTTAACTATCAATAAAAGGTGTATACACATATCATCTACAGATGTGAGAAAGAACGCCCAAGAATCCGAAGCATACTAGCTCATCTGTGAACACGGTGGTTGGGTGTTTAAGGCCTGGGCATGTATGACTGCTAAAGGTACGGTCTCACTTATCTTCATTGATGAAACAACTGCTGATGGTAATAGCATAATGAATTTGAAGTGTATAGACATATCCTATCTGTCAAGTTTCAAACAAATGCCTCAAAACATTGGCCAGCAGTTCATTCTACAGCAAGAACAATGATCCCAAACGTTTACTGCTAAATCAATAATGGAGTTTTTCAAGAGCTAAAAAATGAGTGGGCCGTCAATCACAGCCACCCGATCTGAACCCAATGACACATTTTTTAATGCTGAAGAGAAAACTGAAGGTGGTGGAGGTAGCCTCCAAGAACAGAGCAAATAAGCTAAGATGGCTTGCAATACAGGCCTAGCAAAAGCATCACCGGAGAAGACACCAGCGAACTGGTGAAGTCCATGAACGCAGACTTCAAGCAGTCATTGCATGCAAAGGATGATGCAATCAAATACTAAACATGACTACTTTAATTCTACATGACATTGCTGTGTCCCAAACATTATGGTGCCCTGAAAGGGACTATGTATAAACACAGCTGTAATTTCTACATGGTGAAACAATAGTAATAAAAATGGCCTTTATTAAAATCTGCCAATGTGCAACTTTAACCACATTTGATTTTTCTAAATAAAATGATAGGTCTTTGTACGAAACATTAAGGAGGCACTGTATAAACTGTACCCCAAGTTCAGATTAAACATGTCCCTGCATAAGTCAGCATGGTGTTTTCATCTCGTTCTCAAATAGCCTCGTATATTGTTCATAACTAAACTCATATCCCCATTTAATTGTTTCCTGTACATGCATATTAAGTTTTTTTAGTTATTTATGTACAAGACTACCAACTGCCTCTCACAAGTGCACAAAGTATTTTGGACTCAAGGAACTGCCGAGCTGATCTACAAAAAAAGTCACAAAGTGCTGGAGTAACTCAGGTGGGTCAGGTAGCATTTCTGGAGAACATATATAGGTGACATTCGTTCAGGACCCTCTTCCCTCAGTCTTTTACGCAGAGTAGGGGAATCAAAAACATGAGGACATACGTTTAAAGTGAGTTGGACAAGATTTAAAGTGAGACACTTTTTCATTCAAGGGATGGGCGGGTATATGGAACAAGCTGCCCGAGGAGGTTATTGAGGCAGTTACTCTAACGCAGGGGTTTCACAACCAGGGGGGAATTCCCTCCAGGGGGGGAATTTCAGGTTTTCAGGAGGGAATTAGACCACAGATTAGCAAACTCAAACTTTAGAAATAAAGATTTTCAGTATTATAAGCATATTATTTGGAATGCACTTTTTTAGGCCAGACAATCTTGGAAAGGGGGGGATTGACATTCTGACATATGTGAAAGGGGTGCATGGGGCAAACAAGGTTGAGAAACCACTGCTCTAACGCTTTTTAAAAAAATAAATTTGGCCAAGTACATAGAAAAAAAAGATCTGTTTATTCCCACACTTGTTTTCTGTTCATCTAGCACACCTCAGTCCTACACCACTTTGTGCTCTGAACTTTATAACTTAATTGGGCACATTTTGAAGACCACCTTGAAATCTAAATCCATTTTCACATACCCTTCCACTTCTGTGGCTACAACCTCATTTTAAAAACTCCAGTAATATGGTTCAAGATTTTTACTTGCAATCAATCGAGTCATCTCCTAGTAGGATCCCTGTTAATCTGTAGTTCACAACATTTTCTCCCCCATGTTTCTTTAACAGTGGGTTATTTTTGCCTCCTCCTAATCTGTTGCATTATCTATCTATCTACCTATAAAAAGTCTGATCTTGTAATGTAGAATAGTGTGCGTTTTATTTGTTTGTGTGTTGTCACATCTTCTCGAGAAAATCTACGCGGTAATGGTAAAATGTGTACCTATTGCCGAGACATTTTTTCCCGTGATCCAAAATCGCCTTATCGAAATTTCATAGCTTTATTTTCTCGAGTTATTACTGAAAATGGTTCAAAAATCTGAACAAAAACTTTGAATTTAAAAACGACTTCCTTCCGCTGATGCGGTCACAATGTGTCTACATGATGCCGTCTTCTCGCGCTGCAAGTGATGTCACCCCCCCCCCGCCCCCCCCGTATATTTCAAAAGACGGTGATGAAGTTTGGGCCATCGACTGAAGACAAAGATCAAAGCTGAAGACTGCAAGCGCCCTATTCACGCTCTGGTCATCGTCTTTGGTCAACGCTCGCCCTGCCCGCGCCTCGGGTCCAGCCTCGGCTCGGCTCCCTCCTCACCTTCTCTATCCATGCCTGCAGGTTTGGGGGCTATGCGCGTGAGTGGGATAGGGCGGGGGATGTAAAGTAAAAGGAGCAAATATAATATATTATATCAAGGGGGTGGTTAGTGTGTGTGTCCCGGGGGTGGTTAGTTGTGGTGTGAACACACAAGGCCAGTCCCCTGCAACCTCACTTTGGAGGGATGGAACCAACGGTCCCACTTGGTCTGGTATATATTACTAAAACTTATCATCTTATTGTGACCCTGTCTCGGAACTACGCTCAAATGGTACATAATGGCATTGACAATTTTTGGACCAACCTACTCACAATTGTCCTGCTGGCATGTTTTAACAAAGTTTCGGTCAGCATGATGTTATATTTTACAAGTTTTATCACATTTTAAAATTTAACTTCTAATTGTAAAAAACTAATTCTAAAAAGACAGACATATCTGAGTCCTATCATTTGAAACATTGCAACGGGGATGGGGCAGGGCAAGGAAATTTGAAATTTTTTCTTTAGTTTAATAACTGGGCGGTGGAAGATGAGGGGGATGGAGTGCTGGGGGATTAGGGGAAATGAGCCTCAACCTCGCAGTTGGGGGGCTATGGGTGAGTTGGAATAGTCTGTGTTGGGGGAACGGTTTTGCGTAGGGTACCGAGGCTTCCCGTGTGACAGGGGACCCAATGGGTCCCCACTTAGTCTAGTAAATTTGTTAATCCATGAAATCGTGTGAATGATTGTGCAAACACAATCCTCCATTGGCATACCTTTTTCCAAAGTCTTAGGAGAAGATTCCGAACCTGAGAGATGGACTTTCAATCTTTAATTTCTCCGACACAGAGCCCAACACAACTCAAGTTTCCACGAAGAAAGTATTTTTCTGTTTAGCTCCTCATTCATATCAGTACTTTGTTGTCCCCACTTTTTTGGGGATCCAGAAAAACAACCCTCGGCCCCCAAGTCCATGCTAACATTCAACATCCATTCACAACGCCAAAAAACTTTCATACCACTCCTACATCACTCGGGGCAGAGGCCAATTAACCTACAAACTTGTGTCCTGGTCCGAGAACATTGATGCTATTATAAAGAAAGCACACACTTCCTAGCGAAAGGATTGAGTATATTTGTGAGCAGAGAGGTTACTACTTCAGGTTGTATGGGTCCTTGTGAGACCACACCTGGAGTATTGCGTACAGTTCTGGTCGCCAAATCGAGGAAGGTCATTATTGCCATAGAGGGAGTGCAAGAAGGGTGGTGGTTTCACCAGATCTGATTCCTGGATGTCAGGACTGGTCTTATGAAGAAAAGACTGGATAGACTCGGTTTATACTCTCTAGAATATAGGAGCATTGAGAGGGGAACTCATAGAAACTTACAAAATACTTGAAGGGGTCCGGACAGGCTAGATGCAGAAGATTGTTTCCGATTTGGGGAAGTCTTGACAAGGGGTCACCGCTTAATGATAAGGGGGAAATCCTTTAAGATCGAGATAGAAAGACTTTGTTTCACACAGAGAGTTGTGAGTCTCTGGAACTCTCTGCCACAGAGGGTAGTTGAGGCCAGTTCATTGGTTATATTTAAGAGAAGGCAGGTACGGGATAATGAGTTGGATGATCAGCCATGATCATATTGAATGGCGGTGCAGGCTCGAAGGGCCGAATGGCCTACTCCTGCACCTACTTTCTATGTTTCAATCAGCGCGCCTAATTTCCTTAGAAGATCTACGGAGCAGTCCAGTATTCAAGGAGGACTCCTCTAACTTCCACATCGTCACAGTAGAGAGCATGCTTAACTAGGGTTAGCATCGTGGCTTGGTTCGGCAACTTGAGTGCCCAGTGAGCGAAAAAGACTACAAAAAGTTAGTAAACACTGCCCAGTTCCATCATCGCTCTGAGACCTCCTACCATCGAGGGGGATCTATCATAGTCGCTGCTCAAAAAACGGCTTGGTAGCATCATCAAGGCAGTGAGCAGTGGCTTTACCAGACTGCTCTAATGTATCGCCCTATTGAAAGGTAGTTTGTAATCTTTCATCCCATAAAAGAACTGATCAAAGTTTGTTTAATTCCTGTACCATCTCCTTATTTTCCAGTAGAATAGTCTCTTGTTCTATTCTTAGCTTATCTTATTTTCAATTTGTCATAAACTTACTTTTTACGCTTCTCTCTCTTCACTAGGGTTATTATGCATGAGCCTTTCTCTTTTCCTTAAGTGTTTTTGTGTATGAAATATAAAATCGTTCCAAATATTAGAGTCCTCAATTATTTTAAAAGACTCCTTCCTCTAACATTAAAGTCTCATCCTCTTGGTTGATACCAAATATCCTATCAGTGAGGCTCTTAAATACTTGTTTTTAGGTCATCCCTCTGGGCCGCTCTTGCTTCCAGGGAATTATGCCTGGCCTAAACAATCTTTCCTAGAATTAAGTACTCAAACCTAGCTCCATCTTTGTGAATCTTATCTGTAATGATCTTCAGCAAATGATATCTTCCAATATAGTGCGGCTACCTAAACTGCATACTACAATCCAAAACCCAGACCAACTATCTAAAATATAAAGATTAAACGAGAACTTACCAAGTTGAGGGTTGATCTGTATTTTAACGAGAGTCGCGTGAGGATTTCGTGAAACCCCGCCAGCACCAAGCGCGGGCATCCCTTCAAAGCACGGTGTTGGAATTCACAGAAACAAATCATGACTACAAAATAGTAAGAGGAAAAACTAGGAACCTCCTAGTTGACCTTAGATGAAGGGAGGAGAGACGGTGGCACGAAATCCCTCACCGCAACTTCCTCGTAAAATACAGATCAACCTTCAAAACTTGGTAAGTTCTCATTTAATGCGTTACTATTTTACTTCGGAAGTCCACCTAGTGACTTCCGTGATGATTTTCAAAGCTCTGTGTGATTTCACAGCTTTGGACAACGTCCATGCTTATCACTCTGCATCTGCGCCAAGTCTGATGGAGAAAGGCTTTTAATGGAGTTCAGTCGAAACAGGCTGAAAAATCAACACAATTTATTAATCAAATAAAAAACAAAATAACCCCTAATTCGGGACAGACATCATGAGCGTCCCAGATAGCTTCTCGAATGTCCGCAGGGCGACCAGTGGCTTGTTGTAGAAACCGTTGAAGGTTTCTACACTGAGCCCACCCGCGGTAGGAGAGAATGTGGTCCATTGGCACCTCCATGGCCCTCCGCCGCTGATGTGGATGCAGCCCTGGTGGAATGAGAGACTTAAAAATGTCAGTAGCAACTGCTGCATCCAAACACCACCCAGAGTCACCTGGCGATAGTCTGTGCATCACCTCGATGAATGGCGGAGGTTTAAATGACTGATGAGGACTCCCTGTTCCTTCATCCTGATAACTCCTGTAACTCGATGTAGTGGTGGAGATGGGTGACTATGCAGAGAGTTGCATCTACGGGTACGCCCGAATTCCAACTGCAGCCCATGCGCCCCTGGCCTGTGCTCTTCATAAATTCTTCGACAAAAAATTATTCGACCATCAGGGTGCCACCATGCTGTCCAGCTCTAGCAGTTTTTGTAACTTCTGGAGACTCGCTGGTCTGTAGTCAGTGCCATCAGCATCACCAACCTGAGGGTGAGCTGTTTCAGTGCTAGCTCATTCCATGGAGCCCAGCTCCATAGTTAGTCAGCATGATCCCAACAACCCAACGTTACTGTATATCTGGCGCGCGGAGGTTGTTGTGAACACTCCCCTCATTAGTTCTAGACACCAGGTGGTTGGAGCTGATACCTATAATCCAGGTAATGAGGACAGCGCACGTCCTGGCGACTGTTAATGGCACTGTAAGCTGAGGCCAGCATCGAAATGGAGGCCAGCTAGAAACTCCAGACATCAGGTATCGTTGCCCAAGTTGGAAGGCTTGTTAGTGTCCGGGCACAGAAGCCTCCCACTTCCTGATTATGGTGAGGGTATTGTTTCCGAGTTGATTCTACGCATGATGCGCGATAAGTTCTATGGCTCGTGAATGAGATGCCTGCCTGGATGAGTGGTCTTTTTCAGAACCTGCAGCCAACAAGTTTAAATGAACCGTGGCAAAGGATGACTAACCCCCGTAATGGGGTGAGTAATCATTTGGGGTGTTTCCCAATCGCCATCCAATGGTTGTTTTAAAATTTTAACGACCCATCGTTTACCATGGTTTGTGTAGGCAGTCGGGAATGATCAATATGCCAGTTGCAGAGTGCTAATTTAATTTTCTGCAATACCCGAAAAAAAAAAAAAAACCCCCCCCCCCTGATGAGGCAAAATGGTGAAAAACGTAGCAAACCATTTTCCCCCAATGGATATAGAAACGCATCCATTGCTATTGCCGCCCCAGGTGCTGGTTCCCATGACACATACGTTGGTATCTGATGGTTTCATGACCTGGACGCAAATAGGTCAATATCTGTGGTCCCAAAGTGAGCAATAAGTATCTCCAAAAATTTGGGGGGTTCAACATCCACACGATGTTGCATTGAAGACTCGTGACTGGTGTCCGCCACTGTATTAAGCTTCCAGGCAAATGAGTCGCAGTAATCCAAATATTTTCTTTCAATGCACCAGTGCCAATTGTATTAGCCAATTCATCACAAGATAGCGACCTGATACCACCCATATGATTGTGTAAGCCACCACTGTAGTATTATCTAGTTTTGAAGGCGGACATGTAAATCCCGTGAATTAGTACAGTAAAGCCCGCAGTCCATGAAATGCCCCAGCATTTCTATATAGTTTATCCCGTGTGACTCTAGGAATGTTAGACTCATGAGAGTTCCATCTGCCACCACAACTGGACATCGTATCAGTTTGCTCCCATAGCCTTGTGCGCTATGGTTGCGTCAGTTTGTAGCACAACATCAGGGTTCCTCACTATGATGGGTCTATGACACTCTCTAATATTGTCAACCCACCATTGTAGCTCGTTTCTAGCTTCCGGTGGTAACCGAATTGGCCGATCAAAGTGCCCAGCATTTGTTTTTAATGCTGATGATATTTGATCTTTGTAAATTTCGGGTAGTGTAACGGTCCGAATCGTGCAGTCTGGGAACGTACTACCAAATTTGCCTATAACTTTTGCTGTTTTGCCGAATGGTCAGTACCATGGCGCAAGCAAGATGTGGCCACTCTTCTATTATAGCAGTAGCTTTTATTAGTTGGGATGGTAATCTTCATTAAATTGGTGTCTAGGGTGAACCCCAAATAATCCATAAACCCGTACCGGGTGCAGTTTTGATTTGTCTGGATGGATTACAAACCCCAGCTTCTCGAACAGAGCCTTGGTTGCAGCCCACTCCTTGAATTGCCAATTGGAGGGTCTGACCACTATAGGATATCATCCAAATATGCCAATAGTATATAATTTGTTGTTGGGAGAAGAGCCAATATAGGTTTTACCAATTTGGTAAAACAGCCTAGGGCTGTGGTGATTCCATTGGCAATCGCCTTGTATTCCCACAATTGACCCTTCCAGACAAACTTCAAAACTTTCCTGTGAGCCTCAGCGATGGGCACTGTAATAGTATGCATCTTTCAAAATCGATGCATGCCATAAAGTACCCTGGGTTAAAGCATCCTGCCTAGCTGTTTCAAAAGTATCCATTTTGAAATGGGTGTAGTGTACAAAAAGTGTTCAACTCAGTTAAGTCTATTATAATCCGACATCCCCCAAAATTTTTTTCTTTTTTAATTCTGGTGAAGATGTTAGACACAAACTCAATAGGTCATGCTTGGTTTTGCCAATTACTCCTTTTGCTGCTAGCCGAAATAATTTCAGCATGTCCTGCCTCCACCTCTTTTTGGGATAGAGTAAAATTCCCTATGAGGCGAAGGCTGGGTAGGGGGATTTATACCTCCCAATAAATTCTATAACATACCCTTGAACACTTTGTAGAAATAAAACTCATCTGTGGTGACAGTTTTCCATATGTCCAAGAAAACCCGCAATCGCCGCCACCTATTCGTGCAGGAGGGGATGCTACGGCGTAGAGAGGAACCCAGACCCCCTTACCTCCATGGTTAAAACCGGCGGTTTTTCCGTACGTACGGTGTTTTTTGGGTGGACGTTGTGGAGGTTGACGGGGCGGCGGCCGCATCTTCCGTAGCAGGCCGCTGTCCTAGCCCCTAATAAAAGGTCGTTGTGTTTGTTTGAGATGGAGGTAGGTAGGATCTTTGTGCCCTGTCTGGCAGCCGTGGTTTACCAAGATGTGTTTGGCTGTTGCCGGTGATATGGGTGAAGTCTGGCCATGGAGGTTTCATGAGGCCAGTCTGTTTTGGCTCCTCGTCCAGTTCCTTCACTGTTTGGATAGTCTCCCAAACAACTGATGCGGCGGTGGAGCGGTTGATGGTCGGCACAACCCCGCGTATTTGGGTTGAGTGTGGGCTTTATGGAGCTCTTTACGCCAGGGCAGTGTATCTCATACTGGGCGTTGCATAGGAGTGTCCAGTGCTTCTTGCTTTCACGATGGACACATTATCCCTGGTGCCCCGTCCAGGTCCTAGCAAACTGCGTTTATGCCGCGGGTTGAGCAACCTTTTAAGATACGCTGGGGCGACAGACATACTGCATCTCTGGGTGGCCTGTTACTCCAAGTGTCCCCAGATCTGGGCATTAACCAAGGGCAACACTGAGGTTGATGCAGTTCTCGGGGCGGTTTTTTTATTTTCTCCAAGGTATCATTGAGAACCTGACTCTGAAGTTGGTGCGTAGTCAGGTAATCATGGTGTCCCGCCAATTTGTGGTGCAGAGGTTTCACCTGTCTGGGTGGTAGCGACAAACTTACTCACCACATCCAGCATATCCCCCTCATGCTCTGGCTCAGCGGTCACTGGCTGTCCCGGGTCGTCTTCAAACACAGCAGCTAGGCAATCACTCATGCTTCTGGCTGGAGACAATGAGATGCTGAGTGGGTCCTCGCACGGCTAGTGGATGCCCGCGAGTCCCGCTCTATCTCGATCCCGGTCCCGCTGGAGGAGTTGCATCCACTAAGAGCTCCAACCGCTCTATGCGACCGTCCCTGCTATGTGCAGCGGACAAGCCGACTTCCCAGGCCCTGCGAACTCACTGGGCTTCCACCATCAGACCACCACCTCCGTAAGGGCTGTCCTAGGGTCCAATGGCAGAGTTAGTCGTGACCTACAGCCCAAATATGGATCATACGACCCCCGCACGGACTCTCCGCTAGTCTGTCTTCTCCCAGACTGTGGCGGCCCACCAGTCTGATATGAAGGCAGGTGAGTTGAATCGGCGCCGGCCCCCGGAACCTGGCTCCCCGGGAGTCCGTGCAGCTTACCTCCACACTTGCCCATCTTTTTGGCGTGGAGGCGCATGTGGTCGGAGGTCCCGCTCCCAAAGCTGAGCTGACCGACCGCCTACTGCTGCCCACCTCCGCCCTTGACCGCAGCTGACGGGTGTTTTGTCGGCGGTATCTGCTCCAGCAGGCCTACTCGACGCACAGTGGTGTTTGCCAGACTGCACTACGGCAGATCTCCCTGCAGTGGTACGTTTTGCACTTTTGTTTTGCAGGGCTCCCCCTGTCGTGCAGCTGTCCCCCGGCCCAGCCCCTTCGGGTCCTTCTGGAACAAAAATGGGGAGAGGTTGCTTGTGAAAAGCGAGACCCCTTGCCCACGTAACCTGTTTCGCTCCTCTTTCTTGCGGGAAGGGGGGCTCGGTCTCGATCCGTCGCATCCAGCTCCGGAGTGGTAAACCATTCGGGTGAGTCGCCCCTAAAGTAGCGGGAGCGCCCCGACTTCTGCATTCCTGCCCCCACATGCATCGAAGCTGCCGGTGTTGCTTGCAGCTCCGGGGACAAGGGCGTTTTGGCTGGTCGAAGCTCGGCTCCTCGACAGCGTCCGCCTTCCTCTTGCCCTTGTCCATCCTGTGGAGTAAAGGTAAGTACGTACCTACTGGCCTTATGAAGGAGCCCGAGGAGAGAGCGCACTCCCCCCCCAGCCTGCCGATGCAAAATGGCCGCGACGATATGCCCGCGCATGCGTGCTGGCGGGCGTTTCACGAAGTCACTCACGTGACTCCGAAGTAAAATATACTGTTGGGGGCCCTTGAACAGAGTCAAGGGAGGAGGTGTAGGTGTTGCATCTCTTGCAGTTGCAGAGGAAGGTACCTGGGGAGCTGGTGGTTTGAGTGGGAAGGGATGATTTAGCTAGGGAGTTATGGAAGGAACGGTCAATGGAAAGCGGAAAGGGGTTGAGATGAGAAGTTGTGACTAGTGGTGGAATCCTGTTGGAGGTGGAATCCTGTTGGAGGATTATGTGCTATAAACGACAGCTGATAAGGTGAAAGGGGAGGAGTAGGGAACTATGTCCCTGTTGCGACAGGGGGGAGGAGGGGAAGCAAAAGTGGAGCTGCAAGGGTTACCGAGGAGACATGGTTGTCAATGTATGATAGCAGAGGGAAAACCCAGTTCCCTAAAAATAAGGACATCTCAGAGTGTTCTGGTACGGAACACCTTATTTTGGGCGCAGATGTGACAAATAAATGAGGAATTTGGGAGTAGGGATAAATTATTTGATGGAGGCAGGGGTGGGAAGATCTGTAGTGGGAGTCATTAGATTTTATAATAGACTAGACCAAGTGGGACCCCGTTGGGTCCCATCCCCTCAACGCGTGGTTGGGGGGGGGTGGGGGGCTGCCTGCGGCATCACATAACGCACTAACCTACGCCCCCCCCAAACACACACACTAACCATGGCTGCCACACACACAGACACACACTATCCACCCCCCTTGATATTAATATTAATTTATTTTGTATCATACCCTCCTTTTACCCCATCCCCGCCACAAAATCCACTCATGCATAGCCCCCAACTTGCAGGCGCGTCTAGAGCGGGAGGGGGGGTAGAGGAGAGGGCCAGAGAGAGGGGGCAGAGATAGAGAGGCAGAGAGAGAGGGGCAGAGCAGAGAGAGGGGGGAAGAGGGGGCTAGGGGAGAAAGAGGAGGGTGGGGAGGAGGGCGAGAGGGGTGAGGGGGAGTGGAAGAGAGGCCGGGCAGGGGGGGTTGGAAGAGAGACCCGTGGGGGTGGTGGGTGAAGAGAGGCCATGGGGAAAAGAGAGGCCAGGGGGGGGGGGGGAGAGGAGTTGACGCGGAGAGCAGACTAACGGTGGGGGAGGAGGGAGAGGAGGAGGTGGGATAGGAGGGGGGGGAGAGGAGGAGGGGAGAGAGCAGTGTCGGGGGAGAGGTGGTGGGGTGAGAGGGCTGCGTATTTTGAATAACGAGGGGCGGACATACCTGCCAACCATTCCGATTTGGGCGGAATTCTTCCGATTTTTCCATCCCAATTCCGAATTCCGATTTTTTGTCTCAATATTCCGAGAAAAAAAATCGGAAAAAAAAACACACAGAAACTTTCTATGTGTTTTTTTTTCCGATTTTTTTTCTCGGAATATTGAGACAAAAAAATCGGAATTGGGATGGAACGTCTAGACTCAGAAGCGCAGGGGAGAAGTAGGATGCGAGTCAGGTGGGCACCGGGGAGGAGGGTGGAGAGGGAGAAATCAACGATCATCCCGTGGGGTAGTAAGCCAAATACGTTCATTATCACTTCAGGGCAGGAAGAAGGCGATGAAGGTGGGCAGGGAGAGATGGTCCGGTCCGTCACCAGACGGGCAACACTCACCGGTCACCTCACCTCAGCGCCGCCGCCGCCGGGACTGTCAGCCCGGCGAGTGGACCGCGAGCGCGTCAGGTCGGGTCGGGGCCCAGCCCCGTTCCCGCCTCACCAACACCAGACACAGCCGCCGATGGCACCCAGCTTGCTCAGTGCTCGGGCGGGTAACGGAGCAGAGCAGAGCAGGGCCGTCTGGCTGGCTGGCGTCGGGCCCTGGCCGGGCATTGGGGGCGGCGTGGAGCGCGGCGTGCAGGAATGATTGCCTGACCACGGTAGGGGCGTTCCGGTGCCTTCAGCTTGATGACCATCGCCGTTGTGGCAACCGACTACTCTGCTGTACTCCTCGCGGGGCGTGTGCCGGAGTAAGGGCGGCGGTGGGGGACAACGACACGGTCCACAAGAACGAGGAGGTGATTGACCCACTCGGGGCTCTGGAGGACCTGCTGTCTGGAAGGTAGGTGGCGGCGGAGCCCGTTTCCCCTGGATCCTTGGGCCCTGGCCCGGGCTACCTGACAGTCCCTTCGGCCCACAGCATCGGGACCGCCCCGCGCGGGTCTCCCGGGACCACCGAACCCTCCACTCCCTCGGACCCCCGACCTCCACATGCCCCGGGACCGCCCGACCCTCCACTCCCCGGGGACCCCGACCCTCCACTCCCCGGGGCCCCGACCCTCCACTCCCCGGGGCCCCGACCTCCACTCCCCGGGGCCCGACCCTCCACTCCCCGGGGCCACGACCCCCCACTCCCCCGGGCCACGACCCCCCCACTCCCCGGGGCCACGACCCCCCACTCCCCGGGGCCACGACCCCCCACTCCCCGGGAACTCTGGACGTCCTCTCCTCCCCCTCCCCCCCCCCCCCCAGGGACCCCCGGCCCTTCTCCCATCTGAGCCCCGCCATCTCCCCCCTGTGTCTTCCGTTCCAGCCCCTCCAAATCCCTGCCCCATGCGCGGTTCCCATGTATTCCGATACCAGAATAAACACCCCAGTCCAAGGACAAACGCACTGGTAGCCGTGTCCGGGAGAAGCGATACCTTGCTGGCGTGTTAACCCCCGTTGAAGCGCCTCTCGCACCTCTCACAGCGAGTAGCACCAACACAGCATTGTAACGCGGGAAATACTTCCCCAGCAGCAGCTGAAATCTCCACCCTGCTCTTTGACACATCTCCGGAATTGTTGTGACCTTTCTGGCAAATATACAAACAAGGGGGGGTTCTCATGTTAACTGTCAGAGCGCAGCAGGGGGAAGTAAGCGGTAGATGAATAATAATCAGAACATGAAAACATAAAGATGCCCACATCTCTCCCTCCTCCCTCCGCCCCCCCCCACCCCAGACCCCGGGCTTTATTTACCATTCAAGAGAACACGATTGAAAGTACCACTGCCCTGGTACTAAACCCACTTGCTTTGACATGCTTATGCAACAAAATCAATTGATCGCTCTCGCGAAATATGTTCTGCGCTCAAGTCCCTGCATCTCAAATTTCCAAAGATTCACTTCTGTTCGGGAAGAAAGAATGCCTTGCCACTGCCGACCGCATTTCCCACGGCTCACACGCTAACCCTGTTTGGTGAGTACCCCAGCCGCAGCACCATCAACGCGGCTCCTCTCTCCCAACCAGCTGTGCAATCTAGTGTGTTTCAATGTGATCACTCCATTCTTTCTTGCAGAACACCAGAAAGCTTGGAGTTCGCTGTAACATGACTAAACAAACAAGCCGTCAAGTGAGAATCATTTGAAAAGGGACTTTCAGCTTCCCAAGACAAAAATGACAAATTATTTTTGGTCTGTATTGCCAAAAATGAAATACATCCAATTTTGAAACGTGTCACTCGGGGCCCCCCCCCCCTGAGCCAGGAATGTGAAGGGTATAGTGGGAAGTATTATCATATGGTATTAAAAAAAAAGAAAATGTTTTTTTTTTAAAGTAAAACGAGACAGATGCTGGGAATCTGAAATAAAACAAAAAATGCTAGAAGATCAGACAACATCTGACATCAGACAGGGAGTTAATGTTTCAGTTTTGGTGCGTTTCCCATCCAGAAACGAGAACGTTAGAAAGAGATCCCTCAGCGTGGAAGTTGCCTGCCTCAGCGCCAGAGCCGGGGTTACTCATGAAAACGGGCCGGTCTTACGAGTTTGTTAAATTGTTCTCCCCAGTGACCGCTTGGGTTTTTCTCAGAGTGCTCCTGTTTCCTCCCACATTCCAGGTCGTGCAGGTTTCAGGTTAAATGCTTCTGTAAATGTCCCTAGGTTGCAGTTAATTGCCTTCGGTAAATTGTCCCTAGGATGGTACACAGAACTCAGTGGACAGGGTATTGATTGGCACGGAGTCGCTGGGCCGAAGGGCCTGTTTCTACGCCTGTATCTCGAAACAAAAAGAAAACATGTTTTAAGATGCAGACAGGGTGGAGAGAAGATGGTAAGGTCTTGAACATCAGAATAAAACAGAAAATGCCGAAAATGCTCAGCAGGTCAGGCATGCATCTGTAAAATGAAAGAAATAGTTCATAGTGAACACAAGTAGCTGTAGATTCTGGAATCATGAGGAGAAAAAAACAAAGTGCTGGAGGATAGACACAAAATACTGATGTAGCTCAGTGGTGACGGGCAGCATCTCTGGAGAAAATGGGATAGGTGACGTTTTGGTTGGACCTTTCTTCAGACTGATTTTGTGAGTCTTTGCTGGAAGCCGAGGGAAATTCAGGACGTATCAGGGCAGCACAGATGACCTCAAGCAGGAGGTTTCCTGATAGGCTGATTGTTTGGCTAGAACAGTGACTAGATGCAGAAGATTGGTTCCGATGTTTGGGGAAGTCCAGGACAAGGGGTCACAGCTTAAGGAATAAGGGGAAATCCTTTAAGACCGAGATGAGAAAGACTTTTTGTCACACATGAGAGTGGGTGAGTCTCTGGAACTCTCTGCCACAGAGGGTAGTTGAGGCCATTTCATTGGCAATAAATAAGATGAGTTGGATGTGGCCCTTGTGGCTAATGGGATCAGAGGGTAATGGAAGAGAAGGCAGGTACGGGATACTGAGTTGGATGATCAGCCATGATCATATTGAATGGCGGTGCTGGCTTGAAGGGCTAATGGCCTACTCCTGGCACCTAATTTTCTATGTTCTATGTTCACATCACAAACTGAGAGTTGACGAAGAAACTGCAGATGCTGGAGAATCGAGGGTTACATAAAATTGCAGGAGAAACTCCAGGCGGTTACAGCAGCATCTCAGGAGCGAAGGAGAGTATGGCACGTTTTGGGTCGAGACCCTTTCTTCAGACTGAGAGAGGGTCTCGACCCGAAACTGTCGCCTATCTCCTTCGCTCCTTAGATGCTGCTGCACCCGCTGAGTTTCTCCAGCATTTTGTGTAACCCCCCTGAGGTCACTTTCCCGCCCTCACTGACGTCACGTACCCCGCCCCTTACTGACGTCACTTGCCCCGCCCCTTACTGACGTCACCTTCCCCGCCCCTTACTGACGTCACGTGCCCCGCCCTCACTGACGTCAGACTAATAGGATTCCGATTTTTCAATCTCACAAGTTGGCAGGTATGGGCGGAGGGAGAAGTGGTGGGGACGTCACTCACAGCATGCAGATCCAAGACGGCAGCACGCAGACCCATTTTAAATTTTTTTTTTTAATTGTTTATTTGCACCATCAAAGAAGACAGACAATCAATTTATAATACCATGCAGTGCTGGGAGGGAGGGAAGCCCAGAGGGCTTATACAAAGTCCGCTCCCGTCTGAAAATGAGCGTTAATGGCAAATCAAGGGGTAGGAGAAATAAAAAAGACAATAATAAACAATAATACAGTTTAAGAATGTAAATTAAAAATATGAAATTAAAAATATGAAAATAAATAAAATAATAAGGTATAGAGATAAGGGTCAACAGAAGTAGATTGAGCTCATAAATAGCATTACAAAAAGCTGGAGGTCAGAACTCAGGACATGATGAGAAACTTTTTAAGCTCAATCATAAAGGTGGCTAAGGAGGTGTGAGACTTTAATGACAGAGGCAGGGTATTCCAAAATTTAGGACCTTTAAAAGTAATGCAATGTTGGTGTTTGGATGTTCGACAAAACGGAAGGTGAAGATCATTTATTCTTCTGGTTGGGTAATGGTGAATATTAGAAGAAAGGGTGAAAAGATCATGAAGAGAAACAGGCAAATCATGTTTACATTTAAGATATTTGAAAATAAAAATACATATTTGGAATGCATTCAGTTTATCTACAGACAAAATTGAGTACTTCTTGAAGAGAGGGGCAGAAGGTTCTTGTGAATTTGAATGAGAAATTAATCTCATAAATTTCTTCTGTATGATGAGCAGCTTAGAAAGATAGGAAGGATAGGTCATCAGCGAAAAGCCAGTCCGTTTTTTTTCAACGTGTTTTCAGATTTTTGAACATTTACATTAATAACGAGAAATAAAGCATAGATTTTTCAGATAAGGCAAATTTGGACTCCAGGGGGAAAATCTCTACGGGAATATGTAAAAATATTACCGTTAGCGAGTCGTGTGTTTGAGAAGATGTGATCACACACAAACAAATACGCACACAGAGACACGCACGCACACACACACACACACACACACACACACACACACACACACACACACACACACACACACACACACACGCACACACGCACACACGCACGCACACACACACACACACACATCCACATACAAGATCAGACTTTTAATAGTTACTAGACGAAGGAGGACCCATTGGGTCCCGTCCCCTCAACGCGCTTTGGGGTGGGGCAGGCCTGCGTTGTCACACACACACTAACCCACACCCCACCACACACACACACACACACACACACACACACACACACACACTAACCAACCCCCTTGATATTGGAGAGGAGGGGGAGGAGAGAGTGGCGATCGGGCAGCAGGCAGCGGGGAGAGGGCAGTGGGGCGGGTGTCAACCAACGGACTGCGAGTTCAGCGGCTTCAATCCAGAGCCTGGAGGGGGGGGGGAAGGGGTCGTCACAGGAGAGGGCGGATTCCCGATCGCAATATTCCCTTGCTCTCGGCTGGCGGCTGCAGGCTCCAGTCTCCAGTCTGCAAGGCCCGAGTAGAGGAGGGAGCGATCGGGAGGTGGTGTCACTCGCAGCGCATGGAACACAGTGCAGGCTGTGCTCTGCAGATCCATTGTGACGTCATCAGCGAAAGAACATCCGCGAAAGAGACAGTTTATTTTCAAAGTAATTTCAGATTTTTGATTAATAACTCAAGAAATAAAGCATTCATTTTTCAGATAAGGCGATTTTTGACTTCACGGGATATGTAAAGATTTTACCGTTAGCGCGTCGTTTTTTCGAGAAGATGTGATCACACACAACACACGAAATCCAAAAATCCACGTGAACAAGTTCAGAGTTTTATAGTTATAAAGGATATGGATGTCAGTTGATACTGTATCTCCTGTGATGGAGACTGAGATCAAGAAAGGGGAGGGAGACGTCAGAGATGTTACAAATGCATTTGAGTACAGAATGGAAATTGGTAGTGAAGTTAATGAAGTCAGTGAGTTCTACATTGGTGCAGGAGGTAGCCCCGATGCAGTTGTCAATGTAGCGGAGATATAGTTGGGTATGGTGCCAGTGTACACCTGTAACAGGGATTGTTCAATGTACCTTACTAAGAGCAGGCATAGCTGGGGCCCATGTGAGTGCCCATGGCTTCACCTTTGATTTGGAGGAAGTGGGAGTTGAAAGAGAAGCTGTTGAGAGTTAGGACCAGCTCCGCCAGACGTTAATAGAGGGAAATTGGCTGGTTCTGCGGTCAAGGAAGAAACGGAGAGCTTTAAGGCTTCTTGGTGGGGGATGGAGGTGTAGAGTGACTGAAAGTCCATAGTAAAGATGAGGGAATGGGAGTATGGTAAACAGACAATAGACACTAGGTGCAGGAGTAGGCCATTCGGCCCTTCGAGCCAGCACTGCCATTCAATGTGAGCATCCCCAATCAGTACCCGTTCCTGCCTTCTCCCCATGTCCCCTGACTCCGCTAACTTCAAGAGCCTTATCTAGCTCTCTCTTGAAAGTATCCGGAGAACCGGCCTCCACCGCCCTCTGAGGCAGAGAATTCCACAACTCTCTGTGTTTCCTCGTCTCTGTTCTAAATGGCTTACCCCTTATTCTTAAACTGTGGCCCCTGGTTCCGGACTCCCCCAACACCGGGAACATGTTTCCTGCCTCTAGCGTGTCCAAACCCTTAACAATCTAATGCCCCTGTCCCACTTAGGAAACCTGAACGGAAACCTCTGGAGACTTTGTGCCCCAACCAAGGTTTCCATGCGGTTCCTGGAGATTTTTGTCAGTTTCGACCATTAGGGAGACTGACAAAAACCTCCAGGTTTCCTAAGTGGGACAGGGGCATTATATATTTCAATAAGATATCCCTACTCATCCTTCTTAACTCCAGAGTGTACAAGCCCAGCCGCTCCATTCTCTCAGCATATGACAGTCCTGCCATCCCAGGAATTAACCTTGTAAACCTACGCTGCACTCCCTCAATACTAAGCATGTCCTTCCTCAAATTAGGGGACTATAACTGCACACAATACTCCAGGTGTGGTCTCACTAGGGCCCTGTAACAACTGCAAAAGATCCATTTTGCTCCTAAACACGACTCCTCTTATTATAAAGGCCAACATGCCATCACTGCCTGCTGTACTTGCATGCTTACTTTCATAGACTGATGAACAAGGACCCCCAGATCCCGTTGTACTTCCCCTTTTTCCCAACTTGATGCCATTTAGATAGTAATCTGCCTTCCTGTTTTTGATACCAAAAGTGTATAACCTCACATTTATCCACATTAAACTTCATCTGCCCATGCATCTGCCCACCACCCCCAACCTGTCCCAAGTCACCCTGCCTGCATTCTCATAGCATCCTCCCTCACAGTTCACACTGCCACCCAGCTTTGTGTCATCTGCAAATTTGCTAATGTTACTTTGAATCCCTTCATCCAAATCGTTGATGGAAGTAATTGAAAAGACCGAAGGGCATGTGAGGTGTCTTAAACATAGGTTGGGAGGGATTGGACCAGGGGAGTAGGGATGGAGTCGAGGTACGTGGAAATGGTTTCAGTGGCAGGAGCAGACAGACACAATCGGTCTGCCAGGACAGTGTGTTTATGGATTTTGGGGGAGAAGGTAAAACCGGGGCCGTATGGGGCTGGGGAACGATAAGATGGGGGCTGTGGAGGACAGTCAGCTGGAAGTGATAAAAATCTGACATAGTCTATGAAATGATGGCCTGGTGCTCATCTGTGCTTGCCCTTCCTTGGTTGAGAGAAGACAGTAAAAAGCATGGTAGAGATAGTAGATGGGACTTGTTGTTGGCATGGGAAAATTTGGCCGCAGGGCCTGTTTCCACAGTGTAATGACACTATGACTCTAGATCTGTAATGATGAGTTTTATTTTTTTTCTTTTGGCCCATTCCCCAAAATATTTATTCCCTGCTTTCATTATTTCAGCAAAATGGGGATCAGTTTGAAATATATTGGTATATTTCTAAACTTTTGCATCATAAGCAATATATTAAAGTTACCTGATTTTACCAATAGATGGCAGCAATGTAAAACATACAACTTCTAATGTGAATTTTCATTTAAGTCTAAATAATGTTTTTGTAGTGTGTCAACCTGGCAAATGATACTGTACAACTTTACCAGAAGGTGGTGCTCTATATCAATTTTAAGATCATTTAAAAGGTAGGAATCAAGTTAGAATATTTTATTGGAAAGAATTTGCTGGGAAAAATGTCAAGTTCTCACCACAACAAAAGAGATTTTCTGCCTTGTTATTTTATATCATTATTCAGTGGACTGGTATCAGTTGTACACTGATCTTAATAGCAACAATAATTCAATAACAGTTTAACCTAAAAAAAATAAAGAAGTGGACAAATGGATTGGCAACTGACTTTTGGGGCAGCACCCTTCTTTAGACTTATAAAAGGGTCTGAAGAAGGGTTCTGACCCAATTGGCCTCCCCTGATGCTGCCTGATCAGCTGAGTTCCTCCAGCATTTTGTGTTTTGCTCAAGATTCCAGCATCTTCATTCTCTTGTGTCTTGAAATAAATCTAGTTTGGTTCTTGCATCCATAGATAAAACTAGAATTTTAAATGTATTCATCATGATTTTTAAAAAAAAATTGTGAGTTCTTAGTTGATTTAATCGGTTTGGTTATGGTGACCATTTTATTACCTTCATCCATTTTAAGTCTCCATTGCAGTCTGATCCCACATTGTTTTCACCAGGGTTGATTTGCTTAACATTTGGATTTTTAATGGAGAAGTCAAGTCAAGTCACGTTTATTTCTATAGCACATTTAAAAAACAACTCTCGTTGACCAAAGTGCTTTACATTTGTTATAAGAGTGGTATACACAAGCAGGCTACATACATATATACAAATAGCCCTCACTCAGAGGACGTCAGGAAAGGCTTGGGAGAACAGATACGTTTTTAGTCTAGACTTAAAGGAGTCGATGGAGGGGGCAGTTCTAATGGGGAGGGGGATGCTGTTCCACAGTCTAGGAGCTGCGACCGCGAAGGCGCGGTCGCCCCTGAGCTTATGCTTAGACTGCGGGACCTTCAGCAATCCCAAGTCAGCCGATCTGAGGGACCTGGAGGTGGTGTCGTGGGTGAGAAGACTTTTAATGTAGGTGGGTGCAAACCATTGAGGGCTTTGTAGACAAAGAGGAGGGTCTTGAAATTTATTCTGAACCGCACAGGGAGCCAGTGGAGAGAGGCCAGGATCGGGGTGATGTAGTCCCTTTTTCGGGTGCCCGTCAGGAGTCTCGCTGCGGCGTTTTGGACCAGTTGCAGGCGGGACAGGGAATAGATTCATAACTTAATCGCCCATCTCCTTCACTCCTTAGATGCTGCTGCACCCGCTGAGTTTCTACAGCCTTTTGTGTACCCTCGATTCTCCAGCATCCGCAGTTCCTTCTTTAACACTCTTCCAAATCTTTATCAGCTTTAGGGATAAGTGTAATTGTAGATTCATTTAATGATTCTGGTAACTTTCCTTGTTCATAAGCATATTTATATATTGTATGTAAGCGTGGAGAGATCAGATCATAAAACTTCTTATAAAATTCAACACTTAAGCCATCAGGGCCTGCGGCTTTTCCGTTATTACATGATCCAATTGATTCTTCAATATCTTTTACTGATATATCAGCATTTAATAGTAAGATTAAACGAGAACTTACCAGTTCGAAGTTTGATCATTATTTTATGAGGAGTAACGATGAGGGATTACGTGAAGAAGCCCCGCCTGGCGCTTGATCGGCATACTTCAAAGCAGCGGCATGAAAAACACAGAACATAATAGCCGGAGTAAGATAGTAAGGCTCAACATAGATTTAGAACTACCAGATGATCATTTATTTTATGAGGGTCGGGAGTGGAGGGCACGTAATCCCTCATCGTTACTCCTCATAAAATAACGATCAAACTTCGAACTGGTAAGTTCTCGGTTAATCTTACTATTTTACTTCGGAGTCACGTGAGTGACTACGTGAAGATTTTGTAGCTTCAGTGTTTTTTATGTCGTAGACTAATTCCATACGACAATCTGGGTCAATCAACACAGTAATGAGCAAATAACACATTTTTTCCCAAACATTGCCTCAGTTTATGTGATAAATTTTTTCCCATTATAAAAGAATGAAAGTAATGCCCTTTCCATTGAAAGGCAAATTTATCACCAAAATATCAATTGATAATATAATTTGATATTAGAAACAAAGCAACAATTACAGAGAACCCAACACTCCGTGTCCAATCCTGACACCATGACTGGTTCCTTGTAACTTTAATATTTATTTTACACCCTCCTGCGGTCTTGAATCTTTGCTCGAGCGGCCCATCCTGTGCCATTCTACCTCCTTAATGGAGTGATTTTCCACATCTCAATGTCTAGTTCCACTGAGTTTTAAACATGTTTTAACCATCTCGAATATAATTATCTAGAACCACCAGTTTTTACTGATACTTAATGTGGTTTTTGTGTGTAATAAGCAGTGCTGTCTCACCACCACAGAGAATTACCTACTTTAACATATTGAGTCAATGTTGACCCACACACAATTTTTGGCCGACAGGATATGCTTAAATTTTACCTTGGTTCCAGCTCTTCTTGGTCTGCTTTGTTTGGTAAATTCATAAATATATAAGATAATGTAATCTGTAGCCACATGCAATTATATAACGTAACATTTGCAATGTTTGCACTCTTATGCTGACACTAAATTCATGAGCATTATCACTTTCAATGTTAATCTTTTGAATCATTGATAGAATTTTAGTCCATTGCCCAAGGCAAATCAGGACTATGCTGATCTCCCAACGACTTTTTTATATCGGGTTATTACGAATGAGCCCAATCAATTCTTGGTCAGCAATTTGTCCTAAATTGGACGATAAACACTATGAGCTCTATTATTGGCTCTATCACTTAGATGCTGAGAAAAAATGCAATCCACAAGGAACTCCCATATATCTAATATGATAAAATAACTTACTGTCTGCAAAAGACTTCCAATTTGTTTTAAACAAATTATTTTTTTTAAAAACAATTTCTCCAAATTGCAGGTATAACATTCCTTTTGTACATAATTGTTATATTGTTATATTAGTTAAAACATTCACAGACCTCTTTGACCGTCAAACTGTTATAATGATCTGGTCGAACCTGCAGATAACCAAATTCATATCTTCATGCCCTGGATGAATTTGTACAACAATAAATTACTGCAACTATGAGTCAACATAACTGGTTCAAACATCTCTTCTCAACATTAATGAGAACCATGAAGGTCCGGTTTGGGCCACCAAAGCATCCCTGGCAGCGTCCTGCTACATTTTCATCAGACACTGCCCTATCAGACAAAAATGAGGAACATAAAAGTTCAAACATCTCTTCTCAACATTAATGAGAACCATAAAGGTCCGGTTTGGGCCACCAAAGCATCCCTGGCAGCGTCCTGCTACATTTTCATCAGACACTGCCCTATCAGACAAAAATGAGGAACATAAAAGAACATCTTTCCTCATGTAATTTAGCGAAATGCATCCACCGCTCCTGCTCTCGGTTTTCCCACGAGAACATTTAAGAGATCGGTGATTTAATCTGGATACAAACAGATTAATAGTAAGTAATCCATATTACTGACAATGTTTTTCCCCTGATTTGTTGTCTGCGACAACATTGTCTCTTGCTTAGAGATAAACAGCTGAACTAAAACATTTTTAGAGTACACCACATATGGTTACC
Organism: Okamejei kenojei; assembly: GCA_035221665.1. Classification (NCBI taxonomy): domain Eukaryota; kingdom Metazoa; phylum Chordata; class Chondrichthyes; order Rajiformes; family Rajidae; genus Okamejei; species Okamejei kenojei. The sequence continues at coordinate 25,706 of CM069163.1, forward strand.
CAGATAATCACTTGATAATGATCTTACTTGACTCACGTGATTGATATATTCCACAGCCGTGGTATTGTTCACCTGATATGACATGCACACTTTCATAATAGAATAATAGGCATTTAATTCATAAAAAGCTCCTGATACTCCAATAATTAATACAAATGTTTGGAGAAAAATTTTCTTAGGACAATCCATTTGCAATTCCCTGGTGTTATTGCCCGTAGTCCCCTAAACAAGGGACGTATCAAATATTAATTTGATTAAGAATAGATATTATACTTATCTTAACCCAAATAATCACAGAAGCTATGCATCATCCGATAATACTTGCTTCAGCTTGTAACAGCTGCTAAGCTTATATATTTAAAGCAGCTTGTGGAACCTTTTCTATCCACCACTTTAATTCTGATAACGTATCCTTTGGTACTTGCATAGGCCTGTCAAAAGGCCTGCATACTCTTATAATGCTTGTGTTTTCCCTTTTTTTGGAGCTTTTTTACTCTTTAAGCTCCTTCTCTGATAGAGGGACAAAGTTTGTCAACAAAGCAATGAGGCATTTGTATCCCGGAAAACATTTTTCCGCCTCATATGGTGCTGAATTACCTAAACCCAGAATAGTAATTTGAGGAATGTTTATGAATGCCTAAAGCATAGTTTTTATTGGGTGGGTCAGAACCCTTGCCTCTCAATAGGCTTGTAATTGCTGCACTAATTTGCAGCTGACTCCTGATCAACCTTCCAACTTAAAATGTGATCAAGATAAACCACAACCATGTCCTTATTAGTGCAAGTGCTGATCTTCTTATCAGTACAATTGTTGTTCCAGTAATTATTGAACAGCCTAGAACTGAGTTTAATCCATTAGACAATATCTTAACTTGCACAGCTGACCCATTCGAATTAATTTCAAGCACCTGTAATATGATAATAAATTGGTACTAAATACCAATCCTTCGAGTCTTATAGTAATGATTAACAATTTGTTAATAACAACTGTTTTTTTCATGTTGAAGATGTCCATTTTAATAAAATGTTTTTTACACTGTAAAAGTGCATTTAAAATGATGTTTTTGTATGGCTTTAACCACCACATCTTTTTCCCTGGGGAAATTTATGATACAAATTTACATACCTCTTCTTTATTGGAGATATTTTGGGTGCAAACCTAAAATCAATGTTTAGGTTTTCCTATACAGGTGAACCAATTCCTTCTGCAAATTGTTTTTGTAGTCCTTTGTTATGCCATATCATTGATCATAACACACACCTGTAATCTCCACAATTGGAGATTTCATCAACTTCTTCTATAACAAGTTTTTGCACCTCTTCAAATGTACATGAAGCCTTCTCTTCCCAATCATATGGGTTCACATAAGGCTGTTGGATAAATATTTATTTATCATAATCCTGTCTTTGTTTTGATCCATTATCAAATCTTTACATTGGATCATAATTTTGCCAAAGTTTAATGACCAATAGTCTTTCCTTTGTAATCAATGTCTTTGATTTATCCTGAGGCAGGTTTACTCCATAATAATCAGGAGTTTAACATAACTTGATCTGTTTTGAACTGCAAATCTAAAGTGCAAAATTGGTCCCAATAACAATTACATATATGTATATATATATATATATATATATATCTATTATATTATATTATATATTTTATCCCATTGAGCTCCACAAACTGATGGCAATTTGTCTTTTTATTTAAAATATTTTAGTTATTGGACAATGTTTCATTTATTTTACATAAATAGTGATGCCACGCACCAGCTTGAAATACTTTGAAAACGTATTTCCTTATGTCTCCACATAATTGAGACATGGGTACCATAAACGGATTCTCCGTTGATACCTTAATAAAACATAAAAGTTTTATCAATAATTCTGCTGTTTCAACCATAACAGCTTTGGTGAGAGACCAAATATTTTTGGTTTCCATGGATACTTTCCATGGCCTCATTCCTTCATTCAGGTATCGTACCTAATACACCTGTATATCTATATTTGTGCTGTGGTGGGTACTTTATGACCAGCCACCACTATCAATGCACTTTTAGGGTCAGTTTTTTCCATATTCTTTTACTGCCCTGTTTACTCCTGAGTTTTTCCTCAAGGAGACTACCTCCAAAACAATCCGAGGTAGATATTCCCATATTGATAAATTCCACCATATATATTAATATATGGAAACCCCTCAGGGTCTGTTTTTGGGAATATTCTGGGTCTTTTAAACCCTTTGGTTGATTTTTTTAAATTTTGGAGTCTTTCTCCATTAATTTTAAGCCATAAAGCTTTTTTGCCTGGAGGCCTTTTTATTAACTTTTTAAATCATGGCCTCTCTGACTCTTTTAAAATTATTTACATCTGGAGTTTTTCTTTTTCTTTTTAACTTTTAAACTCTTTTATTTTTGTTTTTTTTCCCTCCTCATAGCCAAAAGTTTGTGGAGCGACTAAAGTCTCCCTAACGGTAATTTTAACGGCCACCAGTATCGGAACCGGCTCCGCACTTAATCTCCCGTCCCGATCGCTGAGTATTCCCCTTGGACGCTTTTTAAACTCAGTTTTTTCCACCCGGAGTATTTTCTTTTCATTTTAACTTTTACTTTATTTTTTGCTTTCAAATTCCATTTCTTTTTAACTCCTGGTGGCTCTATACACCAGCCACGGAGTTTGGATATGCCCTGTAAGTATTTCAACTGCACTTACCTGCGTACTTACCACTGTCGAGGAGCTGCCTCTGCAGCTCTCGCTCTGCCGTCAGCGTCGACGTCATGCCGATCAAGCGCCAGGCGGGGCTTCTTCACTTAGTCACTCACGTGACTCCGAAATAAAACAAGTCTCTACCTTCCTGATCCAAACTGTTAATATGACATTCTTGCAAGAATGTTTCCATTCCATCTGATTGTCCTGCTACTGTAGATAAGTAAAGATTTTGATAATATTGTAAAAATGTATCATTGATATCTTTTGGTAAAGTCAATATTTCTCCTTGTTCAGATCTAATTTTATGTATCATTTTCTCCTCATCTAATTTTCTAAGCTGGTGTGCCAGTAATTTTTGTGGTTTATCCCCAAATTCAAAGTGTACTTGTTTAGTCTGTTGAAAAAGTGACTCAAAATATCATAATATTATTATCTCGGATCATGCTCCATTAACATTTAAGATAAAATTAAAAGACATAACTATATAAAACCTCTAACTGGAGACTCAAACCCCCAAATATTAAGTGATAGGACAATGTTATGATTACTTGGTAAAACAGATTAAATTATTTTTTTTGAAACTAATGACAAACCTGGAATTTCCACTATCACTGCTTTGGGATACATTTAAAGCATTTATGCGTGGTGCGATAATATCAGCACACGCATACTTTAATAAGGAAAATCGAAAGACTCAACAAAAGTTTGGAAAATGAAATAAAACAATTAGATATTGAAAATGCAATATCCCCTTCAAAGTGGCTAAGGAATAAAATTGCATCATTAAAATATAAGCTAAATAAAATACTACTGAAATCAGATTATTAAACTTTTTCAACAGACTAAACAAGTACACTTTGAATTTGGGGATAAACCACAAAAATTAATATTCTAATTTAGTGTTCCTAATTTTGGTTCTGTTTGGGTCAATAAAGACTCTTGAATCACATTGGTTAGAGAGATGTTGTTTGCCGTATTCATCTAAATATCATATCTTCTACAGTGGGGAACTACATTGTTTCTGTTTTCCTATGTACATGGGGAGGAAAATTATAATGGGCTATGAGCAGAGTGAAGGCAAGTGAAATTACCTTAGATAGGCTAATCTTAGTTGGCTTACACCAAGGTTAGACTGCAATGAGGAAATCCTCTCTCTCACCCCTTTCTTTCTCTTCTCTCTCTCTCTCTCTCTCTCTCTCTCTCTTCTTCTCCCTCCTCTCCCCTCTCACCTCTCCTCCCCTCCTCTCCCATCTCTCCCTCTCTCCCTCTCTCCCTCTCTCCCTCTCTCCCTCTTCCCTCTCTCCCTCCCTCCCTCCCTCCCTCTCTCCCTCCCTCCCTCCCTCCCTCCCCCTCTCTCCCTCTCCCCCTCCCCCTCCCCCTCCCCCTCCCCCTCCCCCTCCCTCTCTCTCATTTCAATTTAAAAAAATGTAAAACTTTTTTTTTTAGGGCACGGTAACACTCTAATCTGCTTTCACTTTTGGTTTCTTTATCCCAATGTACCAAATACGTTTCTTTACATTGTTTGAAATTGAGTTCACTCTAACTAGTGATTGGAGATTTGGTTTAGTATATTACTAAAACTCTCATCTTGTTTCTATATATATTCTATATTTCTACGTGCCTATATTTGTGCAAAAACGGTACACGAGAGCGCTACAAAATTTGCACCACCTTATTCACCATTGTCCTCTGATGTCAATTAAACAAGTTTTGTTCAGATTCATGGTATATTTTACATTATTGACATTTTTAACTCTGCAAAAAACATTTTATTTTCACTTTATTAACACTTCAGCAGTGTTCCATTCCACAATTACATCACAATGGGGTCTCATTTACATAAACTGCCCGTCACCAGTCTTCCACCCCATAATGACATCACAATGGGATTTCATTTACATAAACTGCCTATCATCAGTCTTCCACCCCACAATGACATCACAATGGGATCTCAAAACTCCATTTTTAAAAACACAGCGGCATTCTACCTCACAATGACGTCAAGGGAGGGGAGAGATGTTATGGAGGGTGGGAGGGAGTGACTGAGGGTAGGGGAAAAGAGGGAGGGAGAGGTGAGGGAGGGATTGGGGGAGGGGCGGAGGAGAGGGGAAAGAAGAGGCAGGGTGAAGAGGAGGGGGAGGAAGTGGGAGGATGAGGGGGAATGGAGGAGGATAGGGGTAGGAAGAGGGATGGCGAGGTGCACTTGGGGAGGGTTGCCACGACTTGCGTCACAACGGGAACGCGTCAGCCGCGTCTGCACAGTTGGGGGCTATGGGTGAGTGGTGGAATATTGCGTTGAGGGACCAGGCCTCCCGTGCGACAGTGACCCAACGGGTTCCACTTGGTTTAGTATATTACTAAAACTCTCATTTTGTTTGTACGCGTGTGCGTGATATCCCTAAACTCCGCCAAAACGGTAGACAATAGTGCTACAATTTTTGGCCCACCTTACTCACCATTGTCCTGGGTTGTAAATGAAACAAGTTTTGTTTAAATTGATGTTATATTTTACAAGTTATTGACATTTTAAACTTTACCAAAATCACTTTTCAAACCACTTTTCCACTTGCCCTGCCTGCCAGCCAGGGAGAGGAGGGAGTGGAGAAGGAGAGGAGGAGAAATGTTATTTAAACATTGTGTTCAATGGGGGAATGAGATAGGGGATAGGTGAGGAGTAGGGGAGCAGGGAAATAGATAGAGGGAGAGGAGGGGGTAGGGAGGGGAGAGGATGGAGGGAGGGAGTGAGTGACTGAGGGTAGGGGAAAGGAGAGGGAGGGAGGGAGTGGGTGAGGGTAGGAGGTGAGGGGAAAGAAGAGGGAGGGTGAAGAGGAGGGGGAGGGAATGCTGGGGATGAGGGGAAATGAGCTGTGCCAGCGCAGTTGGGGCTATGGGTGCATGGTGGAATATTTTTTTGGGGCAACGGGTGTGTGGTGGACTATAGCATTGGGGAACGGGGCCCAACGGCTTGTTTGTGCCTTTGTACCTATATTTGCGCAAAAAAGGTACACCATAGCGCTACAATTTCTGCATCACCTTACCATTGTCCTGTGATGTGTAAAAAATAAGTTTTGTTCAGATTGATACCATATTTTACAACTTGTTCACGTTTTATGTGCCATCACAATGGGATCTCATTTACGTAAACTGCCCGTCAGCAGTGTACCACACCACAATTACATCACAATGGGATCTCATTTACATCAAATAAAAAATAGCAGCTTCCACCTCACAAGGAGGGGAGAGGGGTTATGGAGGGAAGGAAGGAGTGACTGAGGGTAGGGGAAAGGAGAAGGAGGGAGTGCTGAGGGAGGGAGTGGGGGAGGGGAGGCGGCAAGGGGAAAAGAGGGAGGGTGAAGAGGAGGGGGGAAGAGGGATTGTGAGGTAATGAAGATGGGGAGGGAGAAAAGAGTGGAGGGGAGGGACTGGGTGAGGGAGGTAGCAGAGGAGGGTTGGTGGAGGGTGGGGAGAGGGAGGATAATAGAGGAGGGGAATAGAGGACTGAAGAGGGAGAGTGAGATGCGTTCACGTTATTGCCATTTTAAACTAAAAACATCAGCCGTGACTGCACAGTTGGGGGCTATGGGTGACTGGGGGAATATTGCATTGGGGGAACGGGGCCCAACGGATCCCACTTGGTCCAGTTGTCCTATCATAACACGCTTCCACACTGTATCTCTAAGTAAAGTATAATGTAATGTCAATTGACCTCCACAGTTTCTACCTGATCTGCTGAGTATTGCATAATATTCCAATATATAACAACTTCCATTGTTCTAGTAGTCATTTTTTATATTGTCAGTTCATAAATGTAGAAATCAAGGCATAAACCTTTTATGTGGTCGGCTAGTTAATCAGGCAGCTCTATACGACTACTGTTGAGATCACAGAAAATAAATGATTTGACTGAATAACAAATTTAATAAACGTAATTGTCTTCAGCTGGATAATTGTTGCCAGAATAACCCTGTTGCAGTCTGTTTAGTCAATCCACTATATATATTGTAAGGTCATCCATAAATATCTGTGCCAAGAAATGAATTCCAGTTTAAAAAAACAATGACATAATTATGAATTAGATTCCATTGATTGATTGAAAGTTACAGCATGAAAACAGGCCCTTTGGCCCAATGAGTCCATGCCGACCATCGATCACCCTATCGCACTAGTTCTATGCTATCCCACTTTTACACCCATTCCCAACGCACTATGGGCAATTTATAGATGCTAATTAATCAACAACCCCACATGTCTTTGATATGAAAGGAAACCGGAGCACCGGGACAAAACCACACGACACAGGGAGAATGTGTAAGCTCCATGCAGATAAGGTCCCACATAGGAGATTAGTGGGCAAAAGTAGAGCACATGGTATTGGGGGTAGGAAGACAGGAAACAAAGAGTAGGGATTAACGCGTCCTTTTCAGAATGGCAGGCAGTGACTAGTGGGGTACCGCAAGGCTCGGTGCTGGGACCGCAGCTATTTACATTATATATTAATGATTTGAATGGGAGGGGGGGGGGGGGGTGGGGGGGGAAGGGGGGGGGGGGATTAAAAGTAACATTAGCAAACTTTTGCAGATGACACAAAGCTGGGTAGGAGTGTGAACTGTGAGGAGGATACTATGAGGATGCAGGGTGACTTGGACAGGTTAAGTGAGTGCGCAGATGCATGGCAGATGCAGTTTAATGTGGATGAATGTGAGGTTATCCATTTTGGTGGCAAAAACAGGAAGGCAGATTATTATCTAAATGGTGTCAAGTTGGGAAGAGGGGAGGTACAATGGGATCTGGAGATCCTTGTTCATCAGTCACTGAAAGTAAGCATGCAGGTACAGCAGGCAATGAAGAAAGCGAATGGCATGTTGGCCTTCATAACATAGAAACATAGGAAATAGGTGCAGGAGGACGCCATTCAATATGATCATGGCTGATCGTCCGCTATCAATAACCCGTGCCTGCGTTCTCCCCATATCCCTTGACTCCAGTAGCCCCTAGTGGGTCAAGTGGGACAGGCCCTATCAATAGAGCTCTTAAAGATAGCGGACAGTCAAGGGGAGAAGACAGGAACGGGGTACTGATTGTGGATGATCAGCCATGATCCGCATTGAATGGCGCTGCGGGCTCAAAGGGCCTACTCCTGCACCTATTTATCTATGTTTCTATGTACAGGGCCCTAGTGAGACCACACCTGAGTATTGTGTGCAGTTTTTGTCTCCAAATTTGAGGAAGGACAATCTTGCTATTGCAGAGATTGCCAAGTGTCCCGGATTCGCCGTATTTTGTCCCGGCGAAATAACTTTTTTTTACGGTGTTCCGGCAGCGCCAAACATGCTGTATACGGAACACCGCCGCGCCGGTGTTCCCTCCCGTGCTCGAGAACGCCGGCGCCATGTGTCCCCGGTTTGCCAGCCCGGGCCCGCGCGATCAGCGGCATTTTGCCGGGCCCTAAAGTGACCGCGCGCGCGTGCGCAGTGGGGGAGGGTTGCCGGGCCCTAGTGACCGCTGCGTGCGCAGTGGGGGAGGGTTGCCGGGCCCTAGTGACCGCGGCGTAGCGCAGTGGGGGAGGGTTGCCGGGCCACAGTGGCCGCGCGTGCGCAGTGGGGGGAGGGTTGCCGGGCCTGGCGCGATTTCGAGCCACGCCATGCCCGGGCCCAGAGCCCGGGCGGCGCCGGCCCGCGCGATCAGCGGCACTTTCTTGCCGCCAGCCGGCCGCTCGCGGCAGCCCCATCACCGGGCCTCCCACCCAGTGCGCAGGCGCAGACCCGCCGGCAACCATGCCAAGTGCGCATGTGCCGCACCCCCCGCCCGCCGGCAGCCCGCTGATCTGCACCAGTGCGCAGGCGCATTAGCCGCCGGCAACAACCCCAGGTGAGTGTTACGGAGAGAAATGCATTTAACCCCATTTGTTACGGACAAATGGGTTAAATGTTACTGTGAACTAAATTTAGGGTTGGCATCTCTGCTATTGAGGGAGTGCAGCTTAGGTTCATAAGGTTAATTCCCGGGATGGCGGGACTATTATATGTTGATAGAATGTAGCGTCTGGGCTTGTATACTCTGGAATTTAGGATGAGAGGGGATCTTATTGAAACATATAAGATTATTAAGGTTTGGACATGCTAGAGGCAGGAAACATGTTCCCGTTGTTGGGGATTCCAGAACCAGGGGCCACAGTTTAAGAAGAAAGGGTAAGCCATTTAGAACGGAGATGAAGAAATACTTTTTCACAGACAGTTGTGAGTCTGTGGACATTCTCGCCTCAGAGGGCGGTGGGGAGCCGGTTTTCTGGATACTTTTCAATAGAGAGTCAAGGGCCTGTCCCACTTGGCGATTTTTTTGGCGCGTGCCGGCGTCATATCTGTGTCGGATTTCAAAATCCAGCGGCGCAAAAAAAAATGTTGCGACACTTGAAAAAACGCTGCGCATCATACGTCATCACGTCGCAAAATTTTTGGTGATCTGATACGTCAGTCAATGATGCCGGCAGTCGCCGATAAATGTGAGACAGGCCCTTCAGATGGAACTCTTAAAGATAACGGAGTCAAGGGATATCGGGAGAAGACAGGAACGTGGTACTGATTGTGGATGATCAGCCATGATCACATTGAATGGCGGTGCTGGCTCGAAGGGCCTACTCCTGCACCTATTGTATATTGCCTATTGTCTATTGACAGTGCTCAAGTTCAGGATCAAACCTGGGTTTCTGGCACTGTGGAGTAGCAGCTCTACCAGATGAGTGAGTGAACAAAGAGAAATTAATGGATAACGTGAGCTTAAAAAAAAAGTGAAAATATGAGGATATCCACTTTAGACAAAAAGATAGGTAATTGTATTTTACAATGGTGATTTATTAGCTGTGGAAGAGTAGATTAATTTAGCTGGCCAATATTAGAAACTGCTACAAATGGACCAGAACAAAAATAATTTAAAAGGTTTATGAAGTGTTGGGCTTTATCCATTGGGACTAAAAAGCAAAAGAATAACACTAGAATGTTAGACCCCTTCTAGACTCTGGATTCTACATCTTGTTCTAGAGGGATCACATCTCACAAAGGAAATAGTGCCATTGGCAAGGTTGCTATGTATACAGTGGCTTGCAAAAGTATTCATACCCCTTGAACTTTTCCAAGTTTTGTCACGTTACAACCACAAACGTAAATATATTTTATTGGGATTTTATGTGATAGAGGAACACAAAGTGGTGCATAATTGTGAAGTGGATGGAAATTTTGTTACAAATAAAAAACTGAAAAGTGTGGCGTGTGAAAGTATTCAGCCCCCCTGAGTCAATACTTTGTAGAACCACCTTTCGCTGCAATTACAGCTGCAAGTCTTTTGGGGTATGTCTCTACCAGCTTTGCAGATGTAGAGACTGAAATTTTTGCCCATTCTTCAGTCAGATTGGATGGAGCGCGTCTGTGAACAGCAATTTTCAAGTCTTGCAAGAGATTCTCAATTGGATTATGGTCTGGATTTTGACTGGGTCATTCTAACACATAAATATGCTTGGATCTAAACCATTCCATTGTAGCTCTGGCTGTATGTTTAGGGTCGTTGACCTGCTGGAAGGTGAGCCTCCGCCCCAGTCTCAAGTCTTTTGCGGACTCTAACAGGTTTTCTTCCAAGATTGCTCTGTATTTGGCTCCATCCATCTTCCCATCAATTCTGACCAGCTTCACTGTCCCTGCTGAAGAAAAGCATCCGCACAGCATGATGCTGCCACCACCATGTTTCACAGTGGGGATGGTGTGTTCAGGGTGATGTGCAGTGTTAGTTTTACGCCACACATAGTGTTTTGCATTTAGGCCAAAAACTTCAATGTTGGTCTAATCAGACCAGAGCACCTTCCTCCACATGTTTGTTGTGTCCCCCACATGGCTTGTGGCAAACTGCAAACGGGACCTCTTATGGCTTTGTTTCAACAATGGCTTTCTTCTTGCCACTCTTCCATAAAGGACCGATTTGTGGAGTGCACAACTAATAGTTGTCCTGTGGACAGATTCTCCCACCTGAGCTGTGGATCTCTGCAGCTCCTCCAGAGTTACCATGGGCCTCTTGGCCGCTTCTCTGATCAATGCTCTCCTTGCCCGGCCTGTCAGTTTAGGTGGACAGCCATGTCCTTGGTAGGTTTTGCAGTTGTGCCATACTCTTTCCATTTTCGGATGATGGATTGAACAGTGCTCCATGAGATGTTCAAAGCTTGGGATATTTTTTTATAACCTAACCCTGCTTTAAAGTTCTCCACAACTTTATCCCTGACCTGTCTGGTGTGTTTCTCGGGCTTCATGATGCTGTTTGTTCACTAATGTTCTCTAACAAACCTCTGAGGCCTTCATAGAACAGCTGTATTTATACTGAGATTAGTTTACGCACACGTGGACTTTATTTACTAATTAGGTGACTTCTGAAGGCAATTGGTTGTACTGGATTTTATTTAGTGGTATCAGAGTAAAGGGGGCTGAATACTTTTGCACGCCACACTTTTCAGTTTTTTATTTGTAAAAAAATTTGAAAACCATGTATCATTTCCTTTCCACTTCACAATTATGCGCCACTTTGTGTTGGTCTATCACATTAAAATTCCAATAAAATACATTTACGTTTGTGGTTGTAACGTGACAAAATGTGGAAAAGTTCAAGAGGTAACAATACTTTTGCGAAAAAGCCGCTGTATATTGCCCAAATGTTACTATAACTGATAAAGCATGAGACACACTGGTATTGTACACGTGTCTCTATTACTTCTTCAGTGTCTATTGGATGGACTTTACTTGCCTTCCCCCAAATACAATTAAACTCAATAACTGGATTCCCTTGGGGGCACCTGACTGCCAGTGTAGCAGACTCTTGCAAATTGTTAGATGTTAGTTTTAATTAATAATCCATTACACTTTAAAAATGTACTTTTTTTTTAACATGCTTACAGAGTATGTAATAACTTTTTTTAATTGAAACAATTTGTTTAAAGAGAGAGGGAAGTAGAACTTAGTGAGTTCCAACTTTTATATTTCACCTTTAAATGTACAAGCACTGGCCCTGGCTCCACTGCCAAATTTACCCAAGTACTTGATCCTAGTGTTCCGGATTTCATTCCAGCTCATGGCGTTGCGGTCCAGACCTTGGCCCTAGCTGCACACCCCCCAGTGGACTGATGAGTGAGCCACTGGGATGTCCGAACACTCGGTTACTGATTTTTACTGATATACTAGACTAAGTGGAACCCGTTGGGTCCCTGTCACAGGGAAAAGAAAAGGGAAAAAAAGGGGGGAAGGAAAAGATGAAGGGGAAGATGGAAAAAGGAGGAAAAAAAAAAAAAGGGGGGGGGGGGAGGGGGGAAAGGGAAAGAAAAAAAAAAAAAAAAGGAGGCTTGTCCCCCAACACAGTATTCCACCATTAAATGTAACATCTCTAAGATTATGGATGACACAAAGCTGGGATGCTAATGCTATGAGGATGCTATGAGGCTGCAGAGTGACTTGGATAGTTTGGGGGAGTGGGCAGAAGCATGGCAGATGCAGTATAATGTGGCTAAATGTGAGGTTATCCACTTTGGTGGCAAGAATAGGAATGCAGATTATTATCTGAATGGTGTCATATTAGGAGAAGGGGAGATACAACGAGACCTGGGTGTGCTTGGACATCAGTCACTGAAAGTAAGCATGCAGGTATAGCAGGCAGTGAAGAAAGCCAATGGCATGTTGGCCTTCATTACGAGAGGATTTGAGTTTAGCAGCAAGGAGGTCCTACGGCAGTTGTACAGGGATCTGGTGAGACCGTACCTGGATTATCGTGTTTAATTTTGATCTATTAGTTGAGGAAGGACATTATTGCTATTAAGGGAGTGCAGCGTAGGTTCACCAGGTTAATTCCCAGGATGGCAGGACTGACGTATGATGTAAGAATGGGTCGACTGGGCTTGTATTCGCTGGAATTTAGAAGGAGAGGGGATCTTATAGAGGATTGGACTAGGTACATGCAGGAAAAATGTTCCAGATGTTGGGGAAGTCCAGAACCAGGGGTCCACAGTTTAAGCAGAAGGGTTAGGCGTTTAGGACTGAGATGAGGAAAAATGTTTTTCACCCAAGTTGTGAATCTGTGGAATTCTCCACACAAAGAAGGCATTGGAGGCCAATTAACTGGATGTTTTCAAGAGAAGCAGTTAGACTTCGCTCTTAGCTGCTAAGGGAATCAAGCGATATGGGGAAAAAAGCTGGAATAGGTACTGATTTGGATGATCACCATGATCATATTGAATGGCGGTGTGCTGGCTCGAAGGGCCGAATGGCCTGCTCCTGCACCTATTGTCTATGTTTCTATGTCTATATTCTGCCCTAATTTGACAAAAGGAAGCGACTGACAATTTTGTCAAAAATTGAGTTATTGCTTGTTTTTAGGGTATTTGAGATATGCTCTACACAATGGTGAACAAAATAAATCTTCCTCTGAGTACAATTTGAAAATACTTAATACAGAGAAGTAAGAAATTCCATCACAGAGAGCTGACAGAAAAACATGTTTTTCCTCATTTACAAGAAAACGCCTTTCTGTCAGTTGCTTACTTTTTGTCAAAGTAGGGCAGTATTCCCCACTACCCCCCTCTACTCCCCCCTCCTCTCCCTCTATTCCCTCATCACCCTCCTCACCCTCCTCCCTCTACTTCTCCCTCTCCTCCTACTCTCCTCCTCCCCGCACAGCGGGCGCTGGACAACTGTCCCTCCGCCGGGATCAGATTCACCGCTTTCCATTTGGCAACATCACCGTGCCGCTTAGGGTCCCTCCGAAAATTGTGTCCGGTTAGAGACTTCCGTCGGCCACCCACAACGTCCCTCAGCTCCAGTAAATACGTGATGGCGCAGGAATGGGCGAACGTCCCAGTAGTGACAGGAGTACAATTTACCACCGATCGGAACAAAACTTGTTGCACCTACAGCACAGGAGAACGGTGAGTGAGCTGGCGAAAAATCGTAGCGTTATTGCGTAACGTTTTGCGCAAATAGTAAAACCTGTAAACCGGAAGAGCACAAATCAAGCCTTTAAGGCCCTGATCCCACGATGCACGTTTACCCAAGAGCTCTCCCGAGTTAAAAAAAAATCAAACTCGTATTTGTGAACTCCTACAACCTTCCATTGCGAGTGTGTTCATAAACAAACTCCTACGAGCTCCTACGAGTATTCTAACTACGGTATTCCGTAGGAGATGACATTCTCATTCTACGGTCTCCTACGTTCCTCTCCCGTGAAAGTACTCTTAAACCAACTACGAGCAATACCCACTAGTGAAAATTTATCACATGATTCCCCCTCCACTTTAGGCCCTATATCCTCCATCCCTTTGGCCCCCAAGAGAGACGATCGCAGCGGGAGAGAGAGAGAGTGCAACATGCATTAACAAATCAACAATTCGTTTCCACGCTCTGCGTTGCTCATATAATGCCGTCCCTCAGCCCGTGTTACATTCACACTTGTAAACCACACACCGCCCGGGGACTAGGGAGAAATGTTTAGATTCCGCAGTAGGAACAGAGAGAGAAAGAGAGAGAGAAAGCTGAGATCACTCAGCGGGTGAGTAGAGCAGCATCTCTGGAGAGAAAAAATAAGGTGACGTGTCTGCTCAAGACCCTTCTTCAGACTGAGAGTCAGGGGAGAGGGAAATTAATAAAGATCCAGAGATCCAGAGATGCTGCCTTACCCACGCTTACTCCAGCTTTTTTTATGTCTATCCTTAGGTTTAAACCCGGCGCCTGCAGTTTCTTCCTGCACACAGAGAGAGAGAGAATGAGAGAGAGAAGAGAAGATAAATGGTGAGAGTGGGAGACAGAGGAAGAAGGAGAGAGAGAGAACGAGAGAGAGAAATATCAATAGAGAGAGCGAGAGAAAGAAAGAGAAAGAGAGAGAGAGAGAGAGAGAGATCGAGAGAGAGAGAGAAATAGAGAGTGCGAGACTGGGGAAAAGAGGGGGGGAGAGGGGGAAAGAAAAGAATAGAGAGAGAGAAAGAGATAGGGAGAGATGAGAGAGAGAGATAGATAGATAGAGAGAGAGAGAGAGAGAAAGAAGAGGGTGAGAGAGGGGTGAAAGAGAGAAAGAGAGAGAGAAAGGGAGACATGAACTAATAGATAGAGAGAAGAGAAAGGGATCTGAGAGAGAAAGAGAGAGCGAAGAGAGACAGAGAGAAAGGTGAGAGAGGAGGGATAGAGAGAGCACTCAAAGGGAAGAGATAGAGAGAGAGAGTAGAGAGCAACCAGTTCGAGGGAGAGAGGAGAAGAGAGACGTTGAAAAAGATGAGAGAGAGAGAGAGAAGCAACGAGTGAGATGAAGAGAGAGTAGAGAGTGAGGGAGAGATATATGACACCTTTCCAACCGAGTACCTTGTGTGCTTGCTTTTAAATTCTGACTGTGACAGGTCAACTTTCCCAATCATCCAAACCTTGATCAACTTTGAGATCCGCACACTTCTAGAAGACCAGACATCGGGCACTTCCATGTCCATGAATCACCGATGATACAGGTGGTTCTGCAAGGCAAATCAGTCCAGACCTCAATGACTGCCTGTCTCCACCCCCTCACCTCCCAACCCCCCCCCGGACGAGCCCCCCCGGACTACTCAATGACTGCCTGTCTCCATCCCCCACCTCCCCACCCCTCCTCCTCGGACTATCCAATCACCAGCAAATTTGCAACGGACACCACTGCACCTTATATGTATTACTTGTTTATTCGTAAGTTCGCCCTTCGGAGATACCAACTGCATTTTGTTGTCTCTGTATTGTACTGCACAATGACAATAAAGATTGAATTGAATTGAATAGTAAGATTAAACGAGAACTTACCAGTTTGAAGTTTGATCTTTATTTTATGAGGAGTCGAGTTGAGGGACTACGTGAATAGAAGCCCGTACAGCCGTTGGTGCGTCAATCTTCAAAGCAGCGGAGTGAATTCACAGCTAACAATGACTGAAGTATAATGGTAAGATGATAAAACTAGAACTACCAGATGAGATCTATGATGGTGTGGGAGCGGAGGGCACGTAGCTCCCTCAACTCGACTCCTCATAAAAATAAAGATCAAACTTTCAAACAGGTAAGTTTCTCGTTTAATCTTACTATTTTACTTCGGAGTCACGTGAGTGACTACGTGAAGACTTCAAAGCACTGTGAATTCACGCCGCAGACCCAAATCCGACGTTCACACTGCCTGGATTGACTCAAAAGTCGTTAACAATCAATCATGCATCAGTAACACATTTGTTAAAATGAATAACAGTTTTATTTACAAACAAATCATAACAACCCCTCTAACTCAGGGGAAAGTGTAACAGAATCAGCAAACACCCCGAGCCTTGAAATCGGCTTGTGATAAAACCTCTGAAAAGTTAGCTCACTGGACCATCCCACGGCCCGCGAGGATATGGTCTATTGGCACGTCCATCGCCCTTGCCGCGGAACTTGATGCCGCCCTGGTGGAATGAGACTTTGAAATATTAATCAGTATAATTCCAGCACTTGCCAGGACCTGCTTTAGCCACCTTGAAATTGTTTTGCACCGACACCTTTCTGTGTGGTTTTTTGTGACTAATAAACAACCCGACTCTGTTCCTCTCAGAGGTTTAGTAAATCTCAATGTAACGAGATAAAATGTGAGACAGCACACAAGCGATCATCTGCGGGGTATGCTGAAAACACAATCTTACATCCTGTCATGCCTCTTCTATTATGTTTAAGCAAATCATAGACATAAAATATAATGGCATCTTCTGCCGACACATGCATTCTATCTACCGTAGCTTTTGCAACGTTAGTACACTTTTTGAGCTGAAACAACGCCAGAAGCATACCACCTTAACAGTTAATTTGCTATAGATAGGCTTGTAACCGGAGCCCACTGGCGAAGAACCATAAGAACCTCACTCACATTCCAAATCCCGGCATACCTGGGTTTAGCTGATTAGAATTGAAAACTCCCTTCAAAATCGTGAAACCTAACGGATGTGTTTCCTACGTATTAACTCTGCAATTCATAGGTGAATAAGAAGACAGAGCACTTCTGGCTGAATTGATCGCACTGTAACTTAATTTTTTGGTCAAAATAAAGAGTTGACAAAACCACCAATACGTCCGTGATCCCATGCAGTGTAATATACATTAGTCTGCTGTAGGCAGAAATTGCTCCCACTTCCTTATATAGGTGATATATTGCTGCTGTGTACTACCCTGCAGGCCGACGTGAGAACATCCCCAGTCCGATGAGGCAACCTCCTCCCCAGGTATGGCCTCCTTAAAATCTGCAAATTAACAGATTAATACGCTCATGTAAAGGATGCTGATCCCCCAGTGACTGGATTTACCAGAGATTTTTATTCTTGAGAATAACATGTAAGTGCTCCCTACCATTTGTAATACGAACGGAATCCATGCTTGTGTAGGCCATCTGGCACGACCAATACCCTGAAGCGAGTCCTCCTGATCTTTTGCAAACATCTGCTGATGAGACAGAATGGAGGAAATACCTACATCAAGACTTCCTCCCCAATGCCGAAAACGCATCCACTGCTTCTGCCACCAGGATCTGGTTTCCCATAAACATATCTAGGTCACGATGATTTAAATCGAGATAGCCAACAAGTCAATATCAGACCAATCCATACTGATACAATCATTTGGTTAAATACATCCTGATTTAACAACCATTCAATGTTGTCATTAAACTGACTTGACCTAGTAGTCAGCTACAGTGTTGTAATCTTCCGGGCAAACAAGTGCTGAAAGCCAGATATAATGGTCAAACACCAGCCACCAATCTGGTTAGCCAGTCTGTCACAAGACTGTGACTTAACTATCCAACCAATGTGTTTACATATGCCACTGCGTGGTGTTGTCAATCTGGAACTGCACATGCAAGTCCCTGCTTGTGAGAACAATAAGCTTTGAGCCATACCAGGTGCCCCACGACTCCTAAATAATTAATCCCTCTTAATGAAGAAGCGATGTCTCATCCACATTCCCTCTCCTTCCACAACTAGAAGACATATCTGTTCGCACCCCAACCCATTGCACTACATCAGTCTTTAATATCAGTGACGGTGGTTCCACCAAAACCTTCCCTAAAAACTTTTGTGAAACATGTACAATCCACCAGGTATGTCAGCAATCACCCAGCTGATAGACTGCATAGCCTATCAAAATGGCCCCTTTGTATTCGTTAGTGCCTGTTCCTTTGATGTTGTAATTGTTTGATAATGCAGAGGACCATAACTGCACAGCTGGAAATGCTGCAACAAACTTCCCAATTAAACCTGGCTACTTGTCTAATTGACGCCGTTGTTCTCCAACGTGATTAACACAGTCCTCAATTAACTGATTCAATTTAGCCCTGGGCAAAGTTACCAACAATCTGATTGGAATTAATGTAATTCACAGATCATCCAATAAGTTTTGGACTGTGATAATTTAGATTTCTATCTGGTGAAATAACAAATCCCATTTGTTCAAAAGTGATTTTATACACAACTGAAACTGATGATTGAGTTCAGCATGAGTCTTTCCAACAATCAGAATATCATCTAAGTAGGCCATTACCACATGCCCCTGAGCTCTAAGTAATGCTAACACAGGTTTTATACCAATTTAGTAAATAGTATCAAGGAGCGAAGTTAATCCATCCCGGCAAATCGCCCTGAATTGGGCTGCACAGCTGAGTCATCCCAAAACATAAATTTCTCAAATATCTTCTATCATCACCATGAATAGCCACTGCGTAATACGCATTCCTTTAAATCAATGGGTTGACATATAACACCTTTGGACACTTAGATGTTTGCCGAGGTAAGGTCCTCCATTTTGAAATCCTATAACAAACAAATTTGTTCAAACTCGCGATAAATCCAGAATAATTCTACATCCCCCAGTCTTTATAGATACAGCAGGAAATATACTTGACAGAAATTTGTTGACTTTGATAGACAGAAAGCTCAATTACCCCTTTCTTATGTAACTACTGAACCTCTGCTTGAATAAGCAACATTTCCTCATCTGAAAAAATAAGTTTACGACTAGGAAAATGTTGATTAGGTAGACTGTCCTTAGAGTAACATTCAATTTTCACCCCTTCAATACTACTAAGTATGAACAAATCTGAATGTCAACTGCTGCCATTGTTTTGAAAACAATTTTAACCTTCCAATTTGAACAGGCAACATCAGTTAATTCATTGTCTCGTCAATGTTATATTCCTTACCTGCATCTTTCCTTGCCGGACCTTGTTTTCTCGACCTCTTGTAGACGAAACTTATTTGCCTTGCTTGCCAGCTGGCTTAATGAGGGCCATGGCTTTCAACATCCTTCATGACAGTCCTATTGGACCAGCACACTAGTGTCACCACTCCCCTCATGATTTTGTACATCTCTATAAGATCACCCCTCAGTTCTTCTTTTTTACGTTCCAAGTGATAAAGTCTTTTTTAGCCTGCTCAATAAACCCTCTCCCCTTTAGCTCAACCCCTTCTTTCGCAGCAGTTTACCACGCCACACAACAGATTTCGGTTTGGTCGGTTTGCACAAACTCGCCAAATTCGGATTCTAGCACTCGGCCTAAAAGCCGCCCTCCTAATATTATTAATTTCAAACAATCAGTGAGCACTCACAGCGACAGGACATCCCCTACTCGTCTGGTCCGTCTCTTCTTGCGTATCAATAACTTTCACCGCAGCTAAATAATAACTCTTGCTGACAAACAGAACATACAGCACGAAGAACTTCTAAAACTTCAGTCTCCGGGCACTAGCAGGCCATACACCATCTTGACCAAAATTGTTGTGTATATGATCTTTCAATCCACCCGTACCCATTTCAGAATCACAACGATACAATCTCAACGTATCCTATTTATAGCATTTTATTTTAGCAAGCGAACTTCATGCCATAGCTAGCTCTATGAACGCCCGGTGGGAGAGCATCATACTTAATTGCTTCGCCAATTCCTACATCAATCCCTCTTCTGCCTCTCTCTCACGGCATCCAAGCTTATCACCTTTCCCAGCAAATTGTTAAGGTGATTCTACCTATCTCCAACGAACTCTCTTTTACTCGCCTTCTCAGGCACGAGCCACGCCCCGCAAGAATCAGTGTCACTAAACTGCCATCTTGATAGAACATCCTCCTCACAAGGCCAAGAAAGTTACTGCAGTGCCCTCGAAACAGGTGCTGCTAGCACAAAGCTTCTCCATCACCTGGCTTGGGCACATTCCGCCTCATGGAGCTGGAGTCCACTGTCGAGCATTTCTTATTGTAATAAAATCTCGACTGGGAGAGCGTGAGCACAACGGACTCTCCTATTGCGAGGATATATACCTCCAGCCCGACTCATCAATGGGCCCACAGAGACTTCGCCAGTGAGGGCCCTTCCGCCCTACTAGCAAGCCCTACCACTGCCCCCCGGCAGTGGGTCCTGCAACCACTGGCTGTGTAGCCATCACCGTACAGGTCTCTAACAGACGGGCCTCCATCCCTCAACACTCCTCCTGGCCACTTTTCCATCTACCCCCGGAGCGCCTCGCCAACACCTTCTTCACTTCTGAAACATATCTAACAAGAACTCCAAACCGACGCAAGAAAAGACCTGTGGTAACATTTTTGTCTTAAAACCTTACCTCCGTTTAAAACATTACACACTGCTTGAGGAGCGCTGCTGCTCCAACCGGCCGACTGCACCAACGTCTGACGTCATGACGCACCAACGGCTGTACGGGCTTCTACATTCACGTATGTCACTCCACGTGACTCCGAAGTAAAATTCTGAACCTTGGTAAGCCATCAAAAAGGCCAAAAGGGACTTCATTCTCCATTGCTGGCGGATGTGACAGATAGCTCGGCAGCTGTGGCGGGACAGAATGCAATCAACTAACAAGTGCGAAAATCAGGAGGCAGGCTCGAATGTCCGCGACATACTCCCTGGTGAGCTCATTGCGTTTTACACTCGCTTTGATTGCCTTCGCCGAGCCCCATTCGCTCTTGCATGGTTATTCAGTCTCAGTCCAGGGGCCGACTTCAGGAAAATCCTTCAGAGGGGTGAACCCTCGAAAAAGCGCCTGGACTGATGGTATACCCGTCGTGCCTCTAAAAACCTGTGGCGGCACCTCAACTGCTGGAGTTTTTTACGGACATTTTTTAAAACTCTCACTCTGAGAGGTCTGAGGTTCCCCACCTGCTTCAAAAGGGCATCATTCACACTAGGGCCCAATGAAGAGCAAGGTGACGTGCCTCAATGACTATCGACCTGTGGCACTACCCTGTGGTGGATGAAGTGCTTCGAGAGGTTTGATCATGGCGAGCAAATCAACTCCTACCTCAACAAAAACCATGGACCCACTGCAGTTCGCTTACCGCCACAACAATCAACGGTGGATGCGATTCTCGCTGGCTCTCCACTCCGCTCTGACACCTGTTACAACAAAAATCATATGTCAGGCTGTTCACACTGCATCGCGCGATTACAGCTCGTCATTTAATACTATCATCCCCTCCAAGCTGGTTACCAAACTCGCAGAACAGGGTCACTGCGCATCCCTCTGCAATTGGATCCTGGACTTCCATCATTCACAGACCACAGTCTGTTCGTATTGGTGGAAATAGTGTCAGACACTCATAACAATCAGCACGGGATGCGATCCTCAAAGGCTAGCGTGTAGCCCAGCTCCCTGTCCCATACTCACTCTACAATCTCATGACTGCGTAACCTCTTCATAGTGCGAACTCCATCCATTCAAAGTTCACTGACGACACCACTGTTGTGGGATGTCTATCACTGGATGGGGATGAGTTGGGAGTACAGAAGAGAGATTAGAGATCAACTGTCCATATGGTGCCAGCACATTAACCTGACCCTCAACACCACAAAACCAGAACTGATTGTGGACTTTGGAAAGAGACAGGAATGGGGACCCACAAACCCGTTTATATACAACGGTTCGATGGTTGAAAGGGTCAGAGCTTCAAATTCCTGGCGTCTCACATCTCTGACATATCTATCCTGGTCCGAAAACACTGATGCAATATCACCAAGAAGCACCATCAGCGCCTCTACTTCCTGAGAAGATTACTGCGGGATGGAGAGTCGTCTGTCAAGGAGGACTCTCTCTAACTCCTTCACAGGTTGTACAGTAGAGAGCTTACTGACCGGTTGCATCGTGACTTGTTCGGCAACACTTAGCGCCTGGAGAGGAAAAGACTACAAAAAGTAGTAAGCACTGCCCAGTCCATCATCGGCTCTGGACACCTCCTTCATCGAGGGATTTAATCGCATCGCTGCCTCAAAAAGGCGGTAGTATCATCAACGACCCACACCATCCAGCCACACAGTCATCTCCCTGCTCCCTTCCAAGTAAGGTACGAGGAGCCTGAAGACTTCCACAACCAGGTTCAGGAATATCTACTCCCCGCAGCATCAGCAATAAACCTGGCTCGGACAAATCTCTGAAACATTAATAAGCCTCATTATCCTGTTTATTTGCACTTTATCAGTTATTTTATTCATGCGTGTATATAATTCTTATATAATGTATATGGACACACTGATCGTTTTATAGTCAATGCCTACTAACATAGTGGCTTGCAAAAGTTTTCATACCCCTTGAACTTTTCCACATTTGTCACGTTCTACAACCTACAAACAGTAAATGTATTCTTATTGGGAATTTTATAATGTTGATAGACCAACACAAAGTGGCGCATAATTGTGAAGTGGAATGAAATGATACATGGTTTTCCTACTTCTTTTTATTCACAAATAAAAAAACTGAAAGGTGTGGCGTGCAACTACTTCAGCCCCTTTACTCTATACCCTAAATAAAATCCAGGCAACCAATTTGCCTTCACGAAGTCACCTAATTAGTAACAATAGAGTCCAACCTGTGAGTGTAAAACTACTCTCAGTATAAATACAGATGTTCTAGTCAGTCCTCAGAGGTTTG
This sequence comes from Okamejei kenojei, assembly GCA_035221665.1. NCBI lineage: Eukaryota > Metazoa > Chordata > Chondrichthyes > Rajiformes > Rajidae > Okamejei > Okamejei kenojei. The sequence continues at coordinate 48,369 of CM069163.1, forward strand.
TTAGAGAACATTAGCGAACAAACAGCATCATGAAGCCCAAGAACACAAGGTCAGGGATAAAGTTAGTGAGAAGTTTAAAGCAAGGTTCGTTTAACAAAACAATATCCCAAGCTTTGAACATCTCATGAGCACTGTTCAATCCTTCATCCGAAATTGAAGAGTATGGCACAACTGCATAACCTACCAAGACATGGCCGTCCACTTAAATTGACAGGCCGGCAAGGAGAGCCATTGATCAGAGAAGCAGCCAAGAGGCCCATGTAACACAGGGAGGTGCTGAGCAAAAAGAGACCACAGCTCAGTGGGAAATCCGTCACAGGACAACTATTAGTTTGCACTCCATCAAATCGAGGCCTTGTGAAGAGTGGCCAAGAAGAAAGCCTCATTGTTGAAACAAAGCCATAAGAAGTCCCATTTGGGCAGTATGCACAAGCCATGTGGGGGACACAGCAAACATGTGGGGAAGGTGCTCTGGTCTGATGAGACCAAAATTCAAGTTTTTGGCTTAAATGCAAAACCTATGTGTTGGGGCGGAAAACTAACACTGCACATCACCCTGAACACACCATCCCCACTGTGAAACATGATGGTGGCCAGCATCATGCTGTGGGGAATGCTTTTCTCTCAGCAGGGACAGGGAAACTGGACAGATTTTAGATGGGAAGATGGATGGAGCCAAATACAGGACAATCCTTTGGAAGATAAAACATGTTAGAGGTCTGCCAAAAGGACTTGAGACTTGGGGTGGAGGTTCACCTTCCAGCCCACAGGACAACGACCCGTAAACATACAGCCAGACGCTACAATGGAATGGTTCAGATCAAAGAATATTCATTGTGTTAGAATGGCCCATTCAAAGTCCAGACCTAAATCCCAAATTGAGAATCCTCTGGCAAGACTTCTGAAAATTGCTGTTCCACAGACTCTCCCTCCACAATCTGACGAGCTTGAAGCTTTTTGACAAGAAGATTGCGGGCAAACAAATGTCAGTCTCTAGATGTGCAAAGCCTGGTAGAGGCATACCCCAAAAGACTTGCAGCTGTAATTCAGCGAAAAGGTGGTTCTACAAAAGTTTTGACTCTGGGGGGCTGAATACTTTTTTGCACGCCACACAACTTTCAGTATTTTATTGTAAGTAAAATTTGAAACCATGTATCATTTTCCTTCACTTCCAATTATGACACACTTGTGTGCGCATCACATAAAATCCCAACAAAAACATTTACCTTTGAGTGGTTGTAACTGACAAAATGTGGAAAATGTTTAAGGGGTATGAATACTTTTGGCAAGCCAACTGTACGTTCTGTTGTGCTGAAGCAAAGCCAAGAATTTAATTGTCCTATCAGGGACACATGACAAACAACTCACTTGAACTTGAACTTCAACTTCGTCATTATTGTGGCTTTACACTGGGAATATATCAGGAGTCAGTGAGAAAAGTACTTTCTGGTTTCTCTTCAAACTCTCTCATCGACGGACTGGCCACCCTTCGTGCCAAGAGGTTACATCTGCTCAGATCCACGTTTCTTCTTCTTGACAAACAAAGGAGACAGCTCTTGCAGTGGAATCACCCAGTTTTAATCTGATCTGTCTATCCATATCTCCCGTTGTGCCTCGGGCGAAACAGACTGAGCAAAAGGCCAGAACCCAGGAGCGTTTTACCCGCAGTGCTCTGCCTGACATCAGTGCGCTCATACTAGAGAGATGTTATTTATTCCTGGAAACTTTTCAATCTGTGGTTTTTTGCGCTTCTTTCATCTCATCTCACAAACCCTCCACAACAGCTCTAACCCCACACCCCGTCACTTTACTACACACACACACACACCATAATACACATTATATATACACACACATTATACATACACACTCTAACCACATACAGACTCATTACACAAATTCACATAATATACACACATTATACACACAATACCTATATAAACAGACACACACTCATAGCCACACACTCATACTTATACCTATTATATATAAATATATTAATATCACACATATATAGTACTCACACACACATACACTATATATACAAATCATGACTCCCAGGATGACTATTATCTTTATCGTGCTGACATTAGCTGATTACTGGCATCTGCTCCGTTGTACTCATGCAACTGGAACAAAAAACAATCCTTTCTCCTCATACACTCTGTAGGTCTAAATACCACAAGCCATAGTGATTTTAAATGAATTGAACAATGTCATTTTTTCATCTAATTTTAAAACAGCGCGCATTTGGGCGGAATTCTTTCGTTTTCTCACTTCATTGATGGCGAGTTATCTATCGAGTCATACTAACGGTCTGCCACGAAGTAAAATAAGACATTAAAAGGTAACCATTTCTATTACTTTTGTGAACCTTTTTCTCTACAGTATTTGAAACAAACTTCACAAGGTACGGGGTTTCCCGAGTACCTGCCGTTAGCATTACAACGAGCCTGCTCTACCGAGACATTCCACGAACTCCTACGGACCCGCTACAGGCGACAATTCTACGAGTTCAATCGAGGGAAAACATGGGAAACTCGTGACTTGCCTCGTACAGTGGGACAAGTTATGTTATGTCATTAGATTCTTTCCTCAGGGATATGGAAATTATCTACTTGCGGGTTTTTCATATGATAACAAAATTTAATGGGGTAAATAGAGAATAACTATTTCTCTGGCAGGATATAACAGTTATATCAACAATATAATATTACTAAACTAATCAATAACCTGCTCACTAATGTTAGGAAAGGAACTGCAGATGGCTGGTTTAAATCGAAGGTAGACACAAAATTCTGGATAACTCAGCGGGACAGGAAGCATCTCTGGAGAGAAGGAATGGGTGATGTTTCAGGTCGAGACACATCTCTCAGACTGATGTCGGGAATGGCGATACAGAGATAAATGAAGTCGGACACAGTAAAGACTGATAGGAGAACTGGGAGGAGGAGTTGGATGGAAGAGAGGGAAAACAAGGGCTGACTTGAAGTTAGGACAGCAGTAAATGATCATTACCGCTGCGGCGGTGCACGCTCCGCAGCGAAAAATGAGGTGTTGTTCCTCCATACTTTGCAACTGGGCCTCACTCTGACAATGGAGGAGCAGACAAGAAGGAGGAAAGCATCCCCAATTGCTTACCCCTCATGCTCGGAATTATGGTCCATGATTGTTGGAAACAATCATCCTAGCTCCCAGGACTCATTGCAGGAATGCGTCTCAGTCGACAATTTCTTATACCCAACCATCTTCAGCTGCTTCATTTATTACTTCCATCCATAAATCAAGAATGAGGGATGTTGATAAATCATTGCACCATTTTTCCGTTCCATTCATGACTTCCAAGCAAATTAAGCAGTTTCACACATGCATGCAGTAGGACCTATGCAACATTGAAACATGTTAGACGTGGCAAGTTAAATATACACGCTTGAAAATACACAATGATCAGACTCCAAGAAAGAATCTAAAAATCTAACCATGACATTCAATGGAATTATCACATTATTAGGATCTCCCATCACCAACATCCTGGAAGCCACCCTTCATAAACATACAACTGGATGAGACCACATCAAACCAGACTACAAAATAACGGTCAGAGTTTTGGAATCCTGCATTAAGTTACTGATGTCCCGACAAACCCCAAAGCCCTTCTGCCAACTACAATGCCACTCAAGAGGATGAGAGTATAACTTGTGGATGAGTGCAGCCACAAGAAGCACAACATACCATCTCTCTATG
>CM069163.1:52612-98566 GCA_035221665.1 Okamejei kenojei
AGCCAATAATAGATTATTAATGTTAGAGGATCTGGCTGGTGCTCGTCTGTGGGGTCATGGTACAGGGTAAAGTTAGGACGGAGGTGTCCAGAGTTGGGAATGGCCTCAAAACTTGTAGAGATTCAGCGCTCCAGACTACCACGGCAACTCCCCTGTCATCGCCCTCCTATACTCGTTTTTCATTACCCGCAATTTATCCAACAAGTGTGACTCCGTCGGTGAATTTAAAGATGGAGTTGGATTCATACTGCCTCATCTGGCATGGTTGGCATCAGCCAGCATTATACAAGGACTAAGGTAATCATAACCCTCTCTACAAGTCCAGCAGGTATGTGTGACTTCAACGCTCTCACAGTCCCATCCACTTGCTGGAGTCATAACTACTTCACAATCTAAAGTCGGTCCTCCCACATAATTAACGCATAACATACACCAAGAACTCCACTGGGAGAGGTCAATTTGTATATTAAAAATGACTGCTGCTAACATGAAGTCAGCGGTCTCATGCTGGAATTCAGATGGCAGTTTACTATCCTGGTAAAGACGCATGAAATTCAGGCCAACATGTCATATTATTTATATATTTAAACTAAATACCTCATCTGAAGTTCAATGCCTCTGGAGCACAACTGTACCCGGTTTGATAATTGACTCAGGACTAAGTTGGACGTTGGGTCCCATGTTCACACAGGGAGGGCTGCTCCCCCAACGCAATATTCCTCCTCTCCACCAATACCCAATATGGTGGCCAGTGGACGGAGGGGTGCTTTCTGGAGCACTGGTATGGGTGTTGTTGGTGCAGGGATTCTGGTCTCCAGAGGGCATAAACCATATATTATATACAGATAACTATTACAGCACGGAAACAGGCCCTCTCGGCCCTTCCAGTCCGTGCCGGACATTTGTTTTCCCTAGTCCCATCTACTGCATCAGGACAACCCCTCCCTTTCCCTTCCCGGACCATAGACTATCACTTTAGTTCTTAAATGTTAAAATCGTTCCTGCCTCCACCTATGTTTTTCTGCTGGAAGCTCCATTCCACTCTGTGCCACCACCCTCTGAGTAAAGACAGTTCCCCCTCACGTTACCCGAAACTTCTGTCCCTTCATTTATATGTCTGGACATCTTGTTTGAATCTTCCCTACCCAAAATGGGAAAAACGTATCCAGGCATCTCTGTCTTTACCTTTCATCATTTTAAAAGACCTCATATCAAGGCTCCCTTTACATTCTGCGCTCCAAAGAATTAAGACTAACTTGTTCAACCCTTTCTCTGTAAACATATGTTGCTGGAACACTGGGCAACATTTAGTAAAAATCTCCTCCGTAACTCTCTCTATTTTGTTGACATCCTTTCCTATAACTAGGCGACCAAAATGGTACACCATTACTCCAGAATTGGTCCCTAACAATGCATTGTACCAATTTTATCATTACTGCCCTCTACTATATTCAATGCTTCTGATTTATTAAAGGCAGAACACCAAGGATTTCTGTACCACCCTATCTACATGCGATTTTCCACTTCAGGGAACTATGCACAGTTATTCCTAGATCCCTCTGTGCCACAGCATTCCTCAATTCCTACCATTTACATGTACTTCCTTATATGATTTGTCCTGCCAAGATGTAGCACTTCCACTTAACACGCTTTAACTCCATCTGCCATCTTTCAGCCCTCTTTTCCAAAATGGCCCAAATCTCTCTGTAGACTTTGAAATTCTACTTCTTTATCAACTAAACCACCTATCTTAGTATCTCTGCATTCTTACTTATCCAATTTTCACCCCTTCATCAGATCATTGTTGTACTTGACAAACAAACAGTAGACCCAACACAGATCCTGAGGACCCCACTGGTCACCGGCTTCCAAACTGACAAACAGAAATTCCTCAATTACTCTCTGACATTCTCCATTCAGCACACTGTTGAATCCATCTTGCTACGCCGCTTTAACACCCAAAGATTGAACCTTTTAAACCAACTTCCTTGGAGGAACCTTGTCAAAGGCCTTACTGAAATCCATATAACAACATCAACCGCATTTTCCATCATCAATTTTCCCTAGTTCCGCTTCAAAAATTCAAGAGGTTTGTCCAATACATGCCCTTCCAGCACAAATCCATGTTGACTGTTCCTGATCAGACCCGGTTTATCCAGGATGCTTATTAGATATTATCTCTAAGTATCCTTTCATTAATTTGACCCACCACTGTCGTCAAACTATTAGGTATATATTTGCTAGGTTTATTCTTTGAAACCCTTTTTTATACAATGGAGCAAATGGCAGTACGCCAAGCCTCCTGCACTTTTCCCGTTCTAATGACATTTGAAATATTTCTGTATTAGCTCCTGCTATTATTTCTACACTAACTTCCTCATGTCCTAGGGAATATCCTAGTCAGGACTGAGTGGACTTATCCACTTTATAATTTTTCAAAAAGTGTCAGTACTTCTCCTCTTTGAATCTATAGTTTCCATAGCTACTCGACTTTTTCCCCTTATCTCACAGAGTTCATATTCCTTCTCCTTGGTGAATACCGAAGATAAAAGAAATGGTTCAATATCTCCCCCATCTCTTTTGGCTCTGCAGTTGGCTGTCCATTCTGGTTCTTAATGTCCAATTTTTTCCCTCGTTTTCCCTTTGTATTAATATGCCCGTTGTAACCCTTTGGGTTTACTTTTCACCTTTCTTGCCAAAGCAACCTTATATCTTCTTTTAGCCTTCCTAATTTCTTTCTTAAGATTCTTTGTTACATTATTTTATTACTCCTCTAGCACCTCATTTACTCCATGCCTCCTATAAGTGTGTTGATATCTCTTTTTTCGAAACAAGTGTCCAATTTCCTTGAAAACCATGGCTCTATTCCAATTTTTATATGTCTTTCACCTACCAGGACTTAAAGATTCTGTACTCTTACAATTTCCCTTTAAATGTCCTCCGTTTCTCTTCTACATCCTCCCCACATGAAACAAAGTGTCCCATTCCACTCCTTTATAATCCTTACCGCATTCCCTTAAAGTTAGCCTTTCTCAATCAAAAAATCTCCACCCTAGGTCCAGTTCTGACTCTTCCATAATTTTATTGAAAATTTGTATGGACGCGTGGGGTGGCAGCTCAGTCCTCAAGCATGATGTGCGGGCAGCTCACTCACAGCTGGTGGGCTGGCAGTTGACTCACAGCTTTCCTTGAAATTCCATTTCAAACAGGGTGCAAGGCCACCAAATTCAAGTGCAGTTTCATACCACTTCAAGCAGGGTGCAAGGCCACCAGAATTCAATTGCGGTTTCATACCATTTCAAAGAGTGGTGCAAGCCACCAAATTCAAATGCAGGTTTCATACCATATTCATGCAGGGGTGCAAGGCCACCACATTGAAATGCAGTTTTTATACCATTTCAAGCAGGGTAAAACCACCATAAAAATGACACAAAACACCACATTCACAGTTCAGTAGGCATTCAGTGTGTTTCAGTTGATTTACAGCTCAGAGTTGTGACCTCTCCTCCCCCATCATGCAGAGACTGAGCCACACCCACACTTCCGGGTTTTATAAAACCCTCCCCTCCCACCGTAAAAGGTGTGGCCTTCATGGCGTGATTCACAGGAGAGAGATCACAGCATAGTTTTAAAACACCAATAACACTTTTATTATTTATTGATGGGAATAATCCTCTGCACCTGATGAGCGGAGGGGGGCTGAGTAAGATGGCCAAAAATCACAACTGTAAGTGATAGCGTTTTTTTAATATATAGTGCAAACAGGAATTGTTCAAGTTTAGCCAAAACAGCCATTTGTAGTGCACTTTTCACTTCAACCCAAAACCGCTCCAATCAGCCATTTGCAGTGCATTTCCACTTCAACCCAAAACAGCCATTTGCAGTGCATTTCCACTTCAACCCAAACCCCCCCATAACAACCATTTGCAGTGCTTTTCTACTTCAACCTAAACCCCCTGTATGCGCTCCCTCTGCTGGTGTTAATGTGTACTAACCTGTATCTCTGATTCCCATTAGTACCTCCACCTGCTTGGCTGCGACTGTACTGATTGGTCTCCTGGCCCAGCTGCATCACGTGAGCCTGATGACAGAGCCTCAGCTTAAGAGACCATGTGACTGGCAGTCTCTCTCTGTCTCCTCGACTCCCTCAGAGTGCTGGCAGTATTCTGGTGTTAGGTTCAGTTTGTTTTTGCTTGCATAGTGTTCTTTATGTAACCTTCATTCTGTATTAACTTATTTTGCTTGGAAGGAATGGACTAGCTTTATTGTTTACGTGGTTTTGTTTTCATGTTTATTTTCACACACAGGCAGGTTTAGAGTATCTGGTCCGACGGCCCATTGAGTGGTCGGCCAGAGCACCCCTTATCTTTTGTTTGCTAGCTTCCCTCCGACCCCTCTTTGTTTGTTTGATCCAGGTTTAGTTCCTTTGTTAGTGAAAAATAAATAATTTTTTCCATTTGACCCTGGTGTTGTGTTATGTTATGGCCTCTAAGGTATTTGATTTTTGGCGGCCGTAACAGCCATTTGCAGTGCATCTTTCTACTTCCAACCCAAACCCCCCCAAACAGGTATTTGCAGTGCATTTGTACTTGAAACCAACTATATATACATTTTCAAACCACATTAAGGGCACTCAAAGTTGAGTAGACATGTGTTTAGTGGTATTCAGAGAGACGTGACCCGCTCGCTTCCCTCCATTTTGCAGAGACTGAGTGAGGCAAACCACCTCCGGGTTTATAGTCCATCCCCCCTCCCACCAGCAGGGGCAGCAGAGAGAATGCAAAAAATTAAAAACACTAATTTTTCATCATTCACCATCTGATTTTTCATCGATGGGAAAGATCCGCAGGTCCAGGAAGGCGGAGGGGGGACTCTGAGCAAGTTGGCCAAAAATGCCGGCTGTAGGTGGCGGCATTCTCTCAGAAATCACAGCACAGCGAGCCAAAAGTGGTCAAGATCAGACTTTTAGTAATATAGATAGATGCATTGCTCTGGAACACAGGCAGATGTTACAGTTGATTTCAATATTAGTCTGTGATCAACTGAATTAAACTTCCCCATTACTGTTCCATTGCGACCAGTAGCTGAATTGAAAGTTGTACAATGGGTGAGGACAGTATGAATCCTAGTGTGTGACTTCATACACTGTCCTGCTCGTGATGGCAAAGATGGTCATTCCTGTGACACAGCGCAATTCAAGTAGGAACAAATATGGAATTAGCAGAAAGAACATTATTGCTATGAGGGCGGTCACGGTGGCACAGCAGCAGAGTTGCTACCTACAGCGAATGCAGTGCCGGAGACCCAGGTTCAATCCTGACTATGGGTACGTTCCCCCATGGGATTTCGCCAAGATCTTCAGTTCTCCTCCCACACTCCAAAAACGTACAGGTTTATAGGTTAATTAGCTTGGTAAATGTAAAAATTGTTAATGTGCGGGGATCACTGGTTGGCACGGACCCGTGGGCTGAAAGGTCTGTTTCCACGCTGTATCTCTACATTAAACTAAAGGTGGGCAAGAGGAACTTCCCATATGTTTAAACTTTCTAGTATAAGCAAGTGAAGTTTGCTTGGTTACAAGGATCCACAAGAAACTAGTAGAAAGGATTAAAATAAGCTTACTCAAGCTCTCCATTGACCACTGTTCCAGGTGTGGACTCCTATATATCGGCGAGACCAAGTGCAGACTGGGCGATTGTTTTGCTGTACACATTTTCGTTCAGTCTACTCTAACTTCAAGTAACTCTTGCATCCCCTCTGTCTCTGTCCCTCCCCCACCATAGTCGTCGTACAAGTTTCACTGTCATCCCGTTGAGTTTAACTATCTGTATAACACCTTATCAGCTCGCCCACAGCCAACAATGGACCATTGTGGGCTCCATCGTATCTTGATCATCGTTACTTTTTTGCATATATTTAATTCATTTGTCCAATATCTCTCTATAACACTGTCTATATCCCTCATTTCCATTTCCCCAGACTCTCTGAAGAACGGTCTCGGGCCGAAACATCACCTATTCCTTTTGTCATGACAGACAGAGAAGATTTGCAAGGATTTGTTTGTTTATACGGTGGTAGGTGTCTGGAATGTGTAGCTAGGGGGAGTGATGCTGTCATAACCCGCTGACATAAATCCAGCTTTTTGTGTCTTTTTCCCAGTCATATTGACTGTAATATGATCCACAGAGTGCAGCTATGACGTAAATGTCAGGCAGGAAACAATGAAAAGGTAAACAGGAAACTTACCTCAATGAGGCACATATAAAGATAAACAAGTAAGTGATTCCACAAATGGGGGTAGTTGGTTCTCAAACTGAGTTGGTTTTAATTGACTTATATTCCATGTACCTTTGGGTCATGAGAAAGTATATATTTGGTCCAGTTGCACCATGCTGTAAAAAAAGGCATTTGAAATTTCAAAATTACATTTATATGGAGCACAGCAATTTTGTATAAAGTTCTGAACATTTCAATGACATTTATTGTCATCATGTGCCTTAAAAGAATCAAGAACCAGAGGGCATGGGTTCAAGGTGAGAGGGGAAAGATGTAACAGGAACTGATCAGATACATTTTCACAGAGAGTGGAGGCTGTATGGAACGAGCTGCCAGAGGAGGTAGTTGAGGCAGGTACTATAACAAAATTTAAAAGACATTTGAAGAGGTACATGGGTAGATTTAGCGGATGTGGGCCAAACGCAGGCCACACGTGCGACTAAGTTTTAGATGGGGCATCTTGGTCAGCATTGACAAGTTGGGCCAAAGAGTCTGTTTTTGTGCTGTGTGACTATGCTTTAGATTCTCAGATTGCAAGCTTCTGTTTCACAGTAATGTGAGAATATCACACACATGGTGATGTTTATAGGGAACGAGCTGCAGAGAAAGTGATTGAGGAAGGTACAATAATAACATTTAAAAGGCATTTGGACAGGCACATGTATAGGAAAGAGGGATATGGATTAATGGCTTCAACAATGGAAGAGCAGCCATATTGTCTGAGCATTTAAACTAACTGCTAAATAATGAAGGAAAGGCTGGCAGATGAGGTGAGACGGAATGCAAAGAAATATGAAGTTAAATACTTTGCCAGAATGAACAAAGAGAGACAATGGGCCAAAACTTAAGAACATTAGAAACAGCAGCAGGAGTTGGCAATGGCCCTCAAGCTTATTCCAGCATTGACTAAGTTCATGGGTTTATTTAGTTTAGTTTAGTTTAGTTTAGAGATACAGTGCGGAAACAGGCCCTTTTGGCCCACCGTACGCGTTCAACCAGCGATCCCCACACATTAACAATATCCAAAACCATTAGGGACAATTTTTTACATTTACCAAGCCAATTATGTTTCTATGTTTCTAATTAACCTACATACCTGTACGTCTTTGGAGTGCGGGAGGAAACCGAAGATCTCGGAGAAAAACCCACGCAGGTCACGGGAGAAAGGACAAACTCCGTACAGACAGCACGCGTAGTCAGAATCGAACCCGGGTCTCCGACGCTGAATTCGCTGTAAGGCAGCAACTCTACCGCTGCAACCATCGCGCTGCCACTGGTGCCTTCCAGTCCTGGCCTGAGTGCCGCTCCTCCGTGCTCTCCCTATGGCCCTTAAATCCCCTTGAAAATGTACAGGTATGTAGCTTAATTGCCTTGGTAAATTTCAAATATAAATATAAATATTTTAAAAGTAGTTTTATAAACAGGAACTAACATTTATATAAATTTAGTGTGGTTAATGATTGAATACCATGTCCAGTACATTATAAAGGTGCACAACATAGAAACATAGAACATAGAAACATAGAAAATGGGTGCAGGAGGAAGCCATTCGGCCCTCCGAGCCAGCACCGCCATTCATTGTGTTCATGGCTGATCGTCCCCCGCCTGCCTTCTCCCCATATCCCTTGACTCCACTAGGCCCTAGAGCTCTATCTCTCTTAAATCCATCCAGTGACTTGGCCTCCACTGCCCTCTGTGGCAGGGAATTCCATAAATTTACAACTCTCTGGGTGGAAAGGTTTTTTTCTCACCTCAGTCTTAAATGACCTCCCCTTTATTCGAAGACTGTGGCCCCTGGTTCTGGACTTGCCCAAAATTGGGAACATTTTTCCTGCATCTAGCTGGTCCAAGTGGTGAGTGTTGCCAGACATTCCAAGGGAGGAAGGTGCGTGGTTACCATGGCAAATATGTTGATATCTAGAGTGGATTGGAAGACTTGGCAAGTCTTTCTTCACAATCTACTCTCATATAACCACATATGCATCCCATCTGAACCTGTTAAAATATAGAACAGTACAGCAAAGATTGATAAGAGATGAGCAGCACAGAAAGAGCCACTTTAGCTCACCAAGCCTGCAATGACTATTTCCGCCAAATATGTTACCATTATAAACAAACCCTATCGGCTTACCTAAAGTCTATATTTTCTCTATCATGACTGACTAAATGCTTCTTACATGTTACTATCACCACTTCCCCTTGCTACACATTCCAGACACCTACCCTCATATAAACAAAACATTCCTTGCAAATCTTCTTTAAACTTTCTCCCTCTCATGTTAAGCCTTTGCTCTCACATATTTGACATTTCCATCCTGGAAAAAAAGGCTCGGACCACCTACCGTCTCTTTCCTTCTCCTAATTGTATATACTTCTACCATGTCATCTCTCAGCCACCAGTGAAAATAATGCAAGTTGCCCAACCTCACCTTGTAGCTAATGTCACCAGACAACATTCTGGAGATCCTCTTTTACACCCTCTCCAAAGCTCCATAACCAGGCACAAAATGCTGGAGTAACTCTGTGGGGCAGGCAGCATATCTGGAGAGATGGAATGGGTGACATTTCAGGTCGAGACCCATCTTCAGACTCGAAACGTAACCCATTCGTTCTCTTCAGAGATACTGCTTGCCCCGCTGAGTTACTCCAGCATTTTGTGTCTGGTTATGGAGCATTGGAGAGGGTGTAAAAGAGGATATTGATGTAAGCCAGCATCTGCAGTTCCTTCCTACATATAATGTGGCTAACTTTGTTGCAAAGTCCCTTCAATCACATTCTAAATCCAGAATGCAGTCATCTAATCATGGGGGACAAGGACATGGCAGACCAATTGAATAACTACTTTGGTTCTGTCTTCACTAAGGAAGACATAAATAATTTGCCGAAATAGCAGGGGATCGCGGTCAAATGAGATGGAGGAAATGAGTGAAATCCAGGTTAGCTGGAAAGTGATGTTGGGTAAATTGAATGGATTAAAGGCCGATAAATCCCCAGGGCCAGATAGGCTGCATCCCAGGGTACTTAAGGAAGTAGTCCCCAGAAATAGCAGATGCCTTAGTGATAATTTTGCAAAACTCTTTAGATTCTGGAGTAGTTCCTGAGGATTTGGAGGGTAGCTAATGTAACCCCACTCTTTAAAAAGGGAGGGAGAGAGAAAACGGGGAATTACAGACCAGTTAGTCTAACATCGGTAGTGGGGAAACTGCTAGAGTCAATTATTAAAGATGGGATAGCAGCGCATTTGGAAATCATTGGACAATTTCTTTTCTTCGGTATTCACCAAGGAGAAGGATATTGAACTATGCGAAGTAAGGAAAAAAAGTATAGTGGCTATGGAAACTATGAGATTCAAAGAGGAGGAAGTACTGACACTTTTGAAAAATATAAAAGTGGATAGATCTCCAGGTCCTGATAGGATATTCCCTAGGACATTGAGGGAAGTTAGTGTAGAAATAGCAGGAGCTATGACAGAAATATTTCAAATGTCATTAGAAACGGGAATAGTGCCGGAGGATTGGCGTACTGCGCATGTTGTTCCATTGTTTAAAAAGGGTTCAGAGAATAAACCTAGCAATTATGGACCTATTAGTTTGACGTCAGTGGTGGGTAAATTAATGGAAAGGATACTTAGAGAAAATATATATAAGCATCTGGATAAACAGGGTCTGATCAGGAACAGCCAACATGGATGTGCCTGGAAGGTCATGTTTGACAAACCTTCTTGAATTTTTTGAAGCAGTTACTAGCGAAATTGATGAGGGTAAAGCAGTGGATGTTGTCTATATGGATTTCAGTAAGGCCTTTAATAACCATATAACCATATAACCATATAACAATTACAGCACGGAAACAGGCCCTCTCGGCCCTTCCAGTCCGTGCCGACCATTTGTTTTCCCCTAGTCCCATCCACCTGCACTCAGACCATACCCCTCCATTCCCTTCACGTCCATATACCTATCCACTTTACTCTTAAATGTTAAAATCGATCCTGCCTCCACCACTTCTGCTGGAAGCTGATTCCACACAGCCACCACCCTCTGAGTAAAGAAGTTCCCCCTCACGTTACCGAAACCTCTGTCCCTTAATTCTCATGTCATGCCCTCTTGTTTGAATCTTCCCTACCCTCAATGGGAAAAAACGTATCCACGTCAACTCTGTCTATCCCTTTCATCATTTTAAAGACCTCAATCAAGTCCCCCCTTAACCTTCTGTGCTCCAAAGAATAAAGACCTAACTTGTTCAACCTTTCTCTGTAACATAGTTGCTGGAAACCTGGCAACATTCTAGTAAATCTCCTCTGTACTCTCTCTATTTTGTTGACATCCTTCCTATAACTAGGCGACCAAAATTGTACACCATACTCCAGAATTGGTCTTACCAATGCCATGTACAATTTTAACATTACTTCCATACTCCTATATTCAATGCTCTTATTCTTAAGGCCAGCACACCAAAGGCTTTTGGTATGCACAGTTATTCCTAGATCCCTCTGTTCCACAGCATTCCTCAATTCCCTACCATTTACCATGTACTTCCTATTTTGATTTGTCCTGCCAAGATGTAGCACTTCACACTTAACAGCATTAAACTCCATCTGCCATCTTTCAGCCCACTTTTCCAAATGGCCCAAATCTCTCTGTAGACTTTGAAAATCTACTTCATTATCCACAACACCACCTATCTTAGTATCATCTGCATACTTTACTTATCCAATTTTCCACCCCATCATCCAGATCATTGATGTACATGACAAACAACAGTGGACCCAACACAAATCCCTGAGGCACCCCACTGGTCACCGGCTTCCAACCTGACAAACAGCCATCCACCATTACTCTCTGACATCTCCCATTCAGCCACTGTTGAATCCATCTTGCTACTCCGCCATTAACACCCAAAGATTGAACCTTCTTAACCAACCTTCCATGGGGAACCTTGTCAAAGGCCTTACTGAAATCTATATAGACAACATCCACTGCTTTACCCTCATCAATTTCCCTAGTTACCGCTTCAAAAAATTCAAAAAGGTTTGTCAAACATGACCTTCCAGGCACAAATCCATGTTGACTGTTCCTGATCAGACCCTGTTTATCCAGATGCTTATATATATTATCTCTAAGTATCGTTTCCATTAATTTGCCCACCACTTACGTCAAACTAATAGGTCTATAATTGCTAGTTTATTCTTTGAACCCTTTTAAACAATGGAACAACATGCGCAGTACGCCAATCCTCCGCACTATTCCCGTTTCTAATGACATTTGAAATATTTCTGTCATAGCTCCTGCTATTTCTACACTAACTTCCCTCAATGTCCTAGGGAATATCCTGTCAGGACCTGGAGACTTATCCACTTTTATATTTTTCAAAAGTGTCAGTACTTCCTCCTCTTTGAATCTCATAGTTTCCATAGCTACTCTACTCTTTCCCCCTTAACTCACCGAGTTCAATATCCTTTTCCTTGGTGAATACCGAAGAAAAGAAAGTGTTCAATATCTCCCCCATCTCTTTTTGGCTCTGCAGATAGCTGTCCATTCTGGTTCTCTAATGGTCCAATTTTATCCCTCGTTATCCTTTTGCTATTAATATAGCTGTAGAAACCCTTTGGGTTTACTTTCACCTTTCTTGCCAAAGCAACCTCATATCTTCTTTTAGCCTTCCTAATTTCTTTCTTAAGATTCTTTTTACATTCTTTATACCCCTCTAGCACCTCATTTACTCCATGCCTCCTATAAATATTGTAGATATCTCTCTTTTTCGAAACAAGTGTCCAATTTCCCTTGAAAACCATGGCTCTTTCCAATTTTTACTATTTCCTTTCAACCTAACATGGACATAAAGATTCTGTACTCTTACAATTTCCCCTTTAAATGTCCTCCATTTCTCTTCTACATCCTTCCCATGAAACAAAGTGTCCCAATTCACTCCTTTAAAATCTTTACGCATTCCCTCAAAGTTAGCCTTTCTCCAATCAAAAATCTCCACCCTAGGTCCAGTTCTGACTCTCTCCATAATTATATTGAAACTAATGGTATTGTGATCACTGGTCCCGAAGTGCTCACCAACGCATACCTCCGTCACCTGACCTGCCTCATTTCCTAACAGGAGGTCCAGCACTGCCCCTTCTCTGGTCGATACCTCTATGTACTGCTGCAAAAAACTATCCTGCACACATTTTACAAACTCCAAACCATCCAGCCCATTTACAGAATGTGTTTCCCAGTCTATTTTTGGAAAATTGAAATCTCCCACAATCACTACCTTGTGCTTACTACCAATATCTGCTATCTCCTTACATATTTGCTCTTCCAATTCACGCTCCCCATTTGGCGGTCTATAATACACCCCTAAAAGTGTTGCTACACCGTTCCCACTTCTCAGTTCCACCCAAATAGCCTCCCTAGACGAGCCCTCTAATCTATCCTGCCAAAGCACTGCTGTAATATCTTCTCTGACAAGCAATGCAACACCTCCCTCTCTGGTCCCTCCAATTCTATCACACCTGAAGCAACGAAATCCTGGAATATTTAGTTTCCAATCACAGCCCTCCTGCAACCATGTTTCACTGATTGCCACAACATCATATTTCCAGGTGTCAATCCAGGCTCTAAGTTCGTCCACCTTACTTACAATGCTCCTAGCATTAAAATATACACATTTTAGAAACCCACCATCCCTTATTCTCGGTCTATTATCTTTTTCATCTTTCTCGCCTACATTTTGGATCCGAGTGCTTCCCTTCTCTGCCTCTTGCCCCACACCTTGACCCCTAGCCCCCTCTACCCGAGTCCCTCCCCCCCAGCCTTTCTAGTTTAAAGTCTCCCCAGTAGCCTTTGCAAATCTCCCTGCCAGGATATTGGTCCCCCTCGGGCTCAAGTGCAACCCGTCCTTTGTGTACAGATCATGCCTTCCCCAAAAGAGGTCCCAGTGATCAAGACACTTGAATCCCTGCCCACTGTACCAGTCCCTCAGCCACGCATTTATCCTCCACCTCATTTCATTCCTACTCCCACTGTCACGCGGCACAGGCAGTAATCCTGAAATCGTTACCCTTTTGGTCCTTCTCCTTAACTTTACCCCCAACTCCCTAAATTCTCCCTTCAGGACCTCATCACTTTTTCTGCCTATGTCATTGGTACCTATGTGTACCACAACATCAGGCTCCTCTCCCTCCCTTATCAGAATCTTTTGTACACGTTCTGACACATGCGAGACCCTGGCACCAGGGAGGCAAACTACCATCCGGGTCTCCCGACTGCGTCTACAGAATCGCCTATCCGACCCCCTAACTATCGAGTCCCCTATTACAATTGCCCTCCTCTTTTTGCTACCCTTCTGAGCATCAGGGCCGGTCTCTGTGCCGGAGGCCCGGCTGCTGTTGGTGCCCCCAGCTAGGCTGTCCCCTCCAATCGTACTCAAACCCGAGTACCTATTTTCCAGGTGTACGGTCACAGGGGTACTCTCTAGCCCCTGCCTCTGCCCCTTGCCCTTCCTAACCGTGACTCACTTGTCTGCCTCCTGTGGTCTGGGAGTGACTACCTCCCTGTAGCTCCTCTCTATTACCTCCTCACTCTCCCTGAGGAGACGGAGGTCATCGAGCTGCTGCTCCAGGTTCCTAACACAGTCCTTTAGGAGCCCCATCTCAACACACCTGGCGCAGATGTGGACGTCTGGAAGGCTATCAGATTCCCTGACCTCCCACATCTGACATCCAGAACAGTACACTGCCCTGGCCTTCATACTGCCCCCCCTACACAGGATACAATATAAAGTACACAACAAACTGCTGGGATCTGACTGCCAATCAGCTGCTTACCCTGGTCCACTTCCCACCAATCAGCGGCTTCCTCAAAAAAAAAAAACTTCTCCAAATGGAATGTTATGGATTTGGGTAAGCCTCTGAAAGAAAACAAGCCCCGCGCTAGATTTTGAAGCTTACCGGTCGGGTGTCGCTCCTCCCCCTCCTCCTCTTCCAACGGCTCCTGTGGGCCTCTGAAAGAAAACAAGCCCCGCGCTAGATTTTGAAGCTTACCGTCGGGTGTCGCTCCTCCCCCTCCTCCTCTTCCAACGGCTCCTGTGGGCCTCTGAAAGAAAACAAGCCCCGCGCTAGATTTTGAAGCTTACCGGTCGGGTGTCGCTCCTCCCCCTCCTCCTCTTCCAACGGCTCCTGTGGGCCTTTGACAAGGTTCCCCATGGAAGGTTGGTTAAGAAGGTTCAATCTTTGGGTGTTAATGGCGGAGTAGCAAGATGGATTCAACAGTGGCTGAATGGGAGATGTCAGAGAGTAATGGTGGATGGCTGTTTGTCAGGTTGGAAGCCGGTGACCAGTGGGGTGCCTCAAGGATCTGTGTTGGGTCCACTGTTGTTTGTCATGTACATCAATGATCTGGATGATGGGGTGGAAAATTGGATAAGTAAGTATGCAGATGATACTAAGATAGGTGGTGTTGTGGATAATGAAGTAGATTTTCCAAGTCTACAGAGAGATTTGGGCCATATGGAAAAGTGGGCTGAAAGATGGCAGATGGAGTTTAATGCTGATAAGTGTGAAGTGCTACATCTTGGCAGGACAAATCAAAATAGGACGTACATGGTAAATGGTAGGGAATTGAGGAATGCTGTGGAACAGAGAGATCTAGGAATAACTGTGCATAGTTCCCTGAAGGTGGAATCACATGTAGATGGGGTGGTAAAGAAAGCCTTTGGTGTGCTGGCCTTTATAAATCAGAGCATTGAAAATAGGAGCAGGGAAGTAATGTTAAAATTGTACAAGGCATTGGTGAGACCTATTCTGGAGTATGGTGTACAATTTTGGTCGCCTAATTATAGGAAGGATGTCAACAAAATAGAGAAAGTACAGAGGAGATTTACTAGAATGTTGCCTGGGATCCAGCAACTATGTTACAGAGAAAGGTTGTACAAGTTAGGTCTTTATTCTTTGGAGCACAGAAGGTTAAGGGGGGACTTGATTGAGGTCTTTAAAATGATGAAAGGGATAGACAGAGTTGACGTGGATAAGCTTTTCCCATTAAGGGTAGGGAAGATTCAAACAAGAGGGCATGACATGCGAATTAAGGGACGGAAGTTTAGGGGTAACGTGAGGGGGAACTTCTTTACTCAGAGGGTGGTGGCTGTGTGGAATGAGCTTCCAGCAGAAGTAGTGGAGGCAGGATCGATTTTAACATTTAAAAGTAAAGTGGATAGGTATATGGACGGGAAGGGAATGGAGGGGTATGGTCTGAGTGCAGGTAGATGGGACTAGGGGAAAACAAATGGTCGGCACGGACTGGAAGGGCCGAGAGGGCCTGTTTCCGTGCTGTAACTGTTATATGGTTATATGGTTAAAGTCAGCATGGATTTACGAAGGGTAAATCATGTTTGACGAATCTTATTGAATTTTTTGAGGATGTAACTAGTAGAGTGGATAAGGGAGAAGCAGTGGATGTGTAATATCTGGACTTTCAGAAGGCTTTCGACAAGGTCCCACACAAGAGATTGGTATACAAACTTAAAGCACACGGTATTGGTGGTTCAGTATTGATGTGGATAGAGAACTGGCTGTCAGACAGGAAGCAAAGAGTAGGAGTGAACGGGTTCTTTTCAGGATGGCAGACAGTGACTAGTGGGATGCCGCAAGGCTCAGTGCTGGGACCCCAGCTATTTACAATATACATTAATGATTTGGACGAGGGAATTAAATACAACATCTCGAAGTTTGCGGATGACACGAAGCTGGTGGGCAGTGTTAGCTGTGAGGAGGATGCTAGGAGGCTGCAGGATGACTTTGAAAGACTGGGTGAGTGGGCAAATGCATGGCAGATGCAGTATAATGTGGATAAATGTGAGGTTATCCACTTTGGTGGCAAAAACAGGAAGGTAGACTATTATTTGAATGGTGACCGATTAGGAAAAGGGGAGATGTAGCGAGACCTGGGTGTCATGGTACACCAGTCATTGAAAGTAGGCATGCAGGTGCAGCAGGCTGTGAAGAAAGCGAATGGTATGTTGGCATTCATAGCAAAAGGATTTGAGTACAAGAGCAGGGAGGTTCTACTGCAGTTGTACAGGGTCTTGGTGAGGCCACACCTGGAGTATTGCGTACAGTTTTGGCCTCCTTCCTAATCTGAGGAAAGACATTCTTGCCATAGAGGGAGTACAGAGAAGGTTCACCAGACTGATTCCTGGGATGGCACGACTTCCATATGAAGAAAGACTGGATAGACTCGGCTTGTACTCGCTGGAATTTAGAAGATTGAGGGGTGATCTCATAGAGACTTACAAAATTCTTAAGGGGTTGGACAGGCTAGATGCAGGAAGATTGTTCCCGATGTTGGGGAAGTCCAGGACAAGGGATCACAGTTTAAAGATAAGGGGGAAGTCTTTTAGGACCGAGATGAGAAAATCGTTTATCACAGAGAGAGTGGTGAATCTGTCGAATTTGCTGCCACAGAAGGTAGTTGAGGCCAGTTCGTTGGCCATATTTAAGAGGGAGTTGGATGTGGCCTTTGTGGCTGAAGGGATCAGGGGGTATTGAGAGAAGGCAGGTACAGGATACTGAGTTGGATGATCAGCCATGATCATATTGAATGGCGGTGCAGGCTCGAAGGGCTGAATGGTCTGCTCCTGCACCTAATTTCTATCTATCTATGTAATACTGGAATGGATGTTTGTCATATGAAGACAGAAAACTATTATGGGGTAGCAAAAAAATGATATTTCATCTGATAGTAGACATAGGTTGATAGTCATGTAGCACAGAAATAGGTACCCAAAGTCTTTGATAACCATGAGATCCCATCTACGCCAATCTCTTTGAGATGTGGAAGAAATCCAGAGGAACGCAAGTGGTGACAAGAAAATGTGCAAACTCTGAATACAATGAAGGCAGGATTGTACTAGGATTATCAAGTCCACTAGGGAAAAGGCAATTCTGGTTAAGGAATAATATGATATAATTTTGTGATCATCATCTGATACAATTTAACCTGCAGTTTGAGAGGGAGAAGCTGAAATCAGATGTCAATATATTACTGTTGAGTAAAGGTAACTACAGAGGCAGGAGGGAAGTATGGCCAAAGTTAATTGGAAACAGACCTGGAAACTGGGAGTAATTCGGAAGACGCAGACTTTTTTCATCCCAAGGAGGAAGAAACATACTAAGAGGGGAAAGAGGCAACTGCGGCTGACAACTAGCATCAAATACAGCATAAAAGCAAAAGAGAAGGCATGGCAAAGATAAGCAGGAAGCTGGAGGGTTGGGAACTTTTAAAATCCAACAGACGGCAACAAAAAAAAAACAAAAGGGGAAGAAATTATGAAATATGACGGTAAGCTAGCCGATAATACAAAACAGCATACCAAAGTTTTTTTCTGATATATTAGGAATATAAGAGAGGCAAGAGTGGACATTAGACCACAGGAAAATGATTCTGAAGAAGAAATATTGGGAAACCAAGAAATGGTGGACGAATTGAATACGTTTTTCTTGTCACTCTTCACAGTGGAAGATGCCAGCAACATGCATAACATTCAAGTCAGGGGGCACCTAAGGAGAAGGTGTTTGAGAAGCTGAAAGGTCTGAAGGTGGATAAGACACTTGGACCAGATGGACTACACCCCAGCGTTCTGCGAAAAGGTAGCTGTGGAGCTTGTGGAGGCATCTTTCTTGAATCACCAGTCAGAAATGGTTCCAGAGGAATGGAAAATCACAAATGTAACCATTGTTTAAGAAGGGAACAAGTCAAATCAATTAAATTATAGACCAGTTAGCCTGACTCCAATGATTGGTAAGATGTTAGAGTCCACTAGACCAGGTGTGGACCCGTTGGGCCCATCCCCCAAAGCAATATTCCACCACTGACCCATAGCCCCCAACTGCGCAGGCGCGGCTGAGACGTTCCCATTGTGACGCCAGAGATCTCCCTTCTGACGCGAGTCACGGCAACCTTCCCCCAACTGCACCTCACCATCCCTCTTCCTATATCCTATCCTCCTCCATTCCCCCTCATTCCCCAGCACTCCCTCCCCCTCCCTCTTCTTTCGCCTATCCTCATCCTTTCCCCCACTCCCTCCTTTCCCCTACCCTCAGTCACTCCCTCCACCCTCCCCATCACCCTCCTCACCTCGCCCACTACCACCCATAATGAAAATCGCATTTTTTCTTTAAAATAATCTAAACGCAATGTTAGCTGTCAATGAAAATAGTAAGATTAAATGAGCTTACCAGTTTGAAGTTTGATCTTTATTTTATAAGGAGTTACGATGAGGGATTACGTGAAGACCCCGCCAGCACGCATACGCGACATTCTTCAAAGCAGTGGTGTGAAATCACAGATACCAGAGTAGACTGATATAGTAAGATAAGAGAAAACTTCCATACCAGTTGAACTTTATAATAGAGGGTTTTGGGAACGGAGGGCACGTAATCCCTCATCGTAACTCCTCATAAAATAAAGATCAAACTTCAAACTGGTAAGTTCTCATTTAATCTTACTATTTTACTTCGGAGTCACGTGAGTGACTACGTGAAGATTTCAAAGCTCTGTGATTTCATGCCGTGGAACGAGACCATGCTCACACACTGCCATTCTGGGAAGGAGGATGAACATATTTCACACACGACACTGTGCTGAAAAACAATAAAGGTATTATTCATACCTTAAATAATATGCCCCACATTGGGTAATTTATTTTACAGAACTTAATTTTTCCCTGCAAACGTCTCAGGATCGGCCACGGGTTTATTATAAAGCATTGAATGCGTTCATTGCTCCACCCCGCTGTGGCAAGGATGTGGTCCATAGGAACTCCCATCATCCTAGCGTCCGATGTAGATGCAGCCCTGGTGGAGTGAGATTTGAAACATTAGTATCCACCACTGCACGTAATACCACCCTAACCATCTGGATATGGTTTGCACTGTGACCTTAGGTGAGGGCATTTCTGGCTAATGAGAAAGCTCTCTCCGTGCCCATAAGTGTCTTGGTGACTATATATTGGAAAATATGTGTCACTATGCAGGGCCGACTATCTGCAGGACAGGCCAGAACTCTAATATTGGCCAGAGGAACCGGGTCAGTCTTGTTTAAGTACCCCTGTATGTAGCAGGTTATCTGCCATTTGTGACAGACATGATGTCCTATACTAGCTTGTGTAAGGACTGGACCCGTTGTGCTGATCCAAGTGCCATAATCATTCCCATCTAGGATATTAGTTTGTCCAGAGTGAGCCCCGATATTGGTGTCCATCCTCGTAACATGGTGTACTACCTATGTCCCATATATGGGTGTATCTGGGCCTGGGGGAGATAGAGTACAAATACCCCTCATTCGTTTAGGTACTAGTGGGTGTGATCCTATAGCCCGGTGATCTCTCCCACTGCCCAGATATTAGATAGGGCACTCCTTGCACAATAATGGCACTGTAACTCAATCCTTCATCGAAATGAAGGGTGGCCAGAACTCCAGCACTTCAGTGTTGGTGGCTGAGTCATATGTAGTGTTCGTCCTGGTGCAGAACACTTCCCATTTCCTGACATATGTCAGGTACTGTCTTCTCGTGGACTCCCTGCACGACGCTGAGATGGCATTGATCATCCTGTCGGAGAGTCCGTATCCCAGAAATTGCCTGTTCAGAAACTGCAAATCAACAAGTTCATACAGTCATGGCACGGATACTTTCCCGCACGGGGTGTGCCAACCTCCTTGGCCGTTGTTGATCCAGATGCAGGGTTCTGAGACCATCTTTGTACTGTTGGGAACCATGGTACCCGTTGCGGCGTCTTGTTTAATTATTGTAAGACTCGCCTGATGAGGCAGAAGGGGAAAATGCATAGCAAAACAAATCCCCCCCCCCAATGCAGCGAGAAATCGTCCATCGCTGCTGCCCCTGGGTCTGGTTCCCAAGCAACATATGTTGGTAGTTGGTGAATTAGTCTGGATGGAAAAAGGTCGATATCTGGTGTCCCATACCGGTCTATAATATCTGTAAACACTTTCCGATCCAACATCCATTTAATGTTGTCGTTGAATTTACGTGACCTGGTGTCTGCCACTGTATTTAGCTTACCTGGAAGGTAAGTGGTTGAGATCCAAATCTCTCTCGCAGACACCAGTGCCAGATATTATTAGCCAATTCATCACATGATATCGACTTTATTTCACCCATATGATAATATATAGGCCCCCACTGTGATATCAATTTGTACCGTACATGCAACTGGTGCTCATCTGAGCAGTAGGCCCTGAGTCCATGAAACGCTACCAGCATTTCTAGATAATTAATTCCTAGTGCTTTAAACAGAATAATTTTTGTGCACTCATCTGCCACTACAACTTGCGGTGGTATTAGTTGCTCCCCAACCTTTAGCACTGGCATCAGTCTGTAATGTACCCTAGGGATATAGAATGGGGTGATGGGGTTAGAATAATGCTGAGCATTTCTATCCACCAGTTTAATTCTGATTTTGCTTTCCCTGGTAGTTGCATAGGCCTATTGAAATGGCCTGCATGATTTTTGAGAGCTACAATTTCCCTCTTCCAGGTTTTAATAATGGAGTGGTCCAATTGTGCTGCTGGGAACGCAGCCACCAATTTCCCAATCACTCTTGCTCCTTGCCGAATGGATGGTTCCCTGATGCCAGTGAGGCTTTTGCATACTCCCATCAAGTCTGTCACTTTGTTTGGTGGCAAGGTGATAGACAAATGAACAGAGTCAATAGTGAACCCCAAATAATCCATGGTAGTGGAGGGTTCCAATTTTGATTTATCTGGATGTACGTTAAATCCCTGTGTTGTGGCTGATACCACCAATGTAGCCAGCTCCAATTTTCACCTACAATGAGAATATCATCCAGGTAAGCCATGACGATATGCTTATGTTTCTTTAAGTATGCTAAAGCTGGTTTTAATAAATTTGTAATAGCCTGGGTGCTGATGACAACCCATTGGGTAAGGCCTTATACTGCCATAGCTGTCCCATCCAGATAAATTTCAGGTATTTACGATGATCCTGTGTGTGACAAACGTGTCTATTTTGAAATGGGCATACTGAACGGAGGTATTTAGTTCGGTCAAATCTGTAATGATACAGCAACCACCATCTTTTTAGTTTTTTATAAATATATTTGATACGAACTCTTGAAATTCTCTGATTGTTTTCTCAATTCCCTTTTGTGTTTAGTCTTAACAGTTCAGCATGGCCTGCTGTTCTCTCTTTTTGTGAAGTATGAACTTCCTGCTAGGCGTATGCTGAACTGGGACGGTAGTTCGTATACAAATTCAAGTTTGTAATTCTGAATACTTCCGAGTATGTAAAAGTTCAGAGGTAAAAGTGCAGCACACATGATGAAACAAGTGCAACCGTCCCCCAACTTTTGATGAATCGGACATGCAATGTTTTTTAAGACAACCAGACCCACCTACCTCCATGGTTACCAGTGTTGTGTGGGTTGTCTCCGCACTTGTTTCTTCTGGTATTGTGTTGCTGCGTTGTGGGGTTGGCGCATTTTCCATGAAGGCCGGGCTGGGCCATGGTCTGAAAGACCGCTGTGCAGGTGGGCCGGCCTTCGAGCTTTCACCACCAGATGGTCTTCCATAGCACCGATGTCTGGTGGGTGTGTAGGGGTGCTGCCGCTGTTGATAGTGGGTTTTAGAGGTGCTTGGCACCTTGATCAGGCCTATAGCCTTGGATTCCTCATGCAGGTCTTTCACCTGCTTCGGGAGGTCCCCCAACAGCAATTTTGGCGCCTGTGTGCTACTTGTCTTGCATAATTCCGCACTTCTTGATGATGCTCTTCCTGTAACTGTTAATCTCCACTGAGTATTACACAGTCTGCTAGAGCATCTAGTAAATCTTCAGGCAAATCAACCCCATCAGTTGTCCTGGTACTGCTGTGATTTTAGCAGCCAGCAGTTTCCTCTGGAGCTTCCCCTCCTGGCTCCTTATAGATGGGCTCCTGTTGCCCCAGATGGGGTCATAGACTGCTGGTACTTTAAGAGAATGGAGTTCTCTGGAGCAATGTTCTTCCCAGCCATAATGTTAATGGCTTGCTCCTGTAGCTGGTTTGTAGCCATGTATTTTGTACTGGCTTGCAGCTTTGTATAGGCAGTCCTTCCTGAGTTGGTACAGCATGTGTTCCCACAATTCTTCTGCTGCTCTCTCTTCTGGCACCCCTCACAGTTGACTGTTCAGCCATTGCCCCTTCTTCAGGGTCAGCCCCGTTCTGACCCCTAATGCTCCCCTGCGAAGAGGGTGAGACATTTGGCAGTCCTTGAAGGATCCTGCCGTGGGTCTGCGAGGAGACCCACTGTGACTCTGCCCCATGCATAAGCAGGTCACGCTGGAGCACTGCTCCCCATCCGCTCCTGCGGGAAAGACGCCCGCTGTCCCTATCCGGGAATGGGGTGTGTTCAGGTCCGGACCCAGCCGAGTCAACGGTCCTGTCCGACTTCCGGGTGGTTTTGCCGCCGACCGCGGCGCACCTGTGGTCTGTAGCGGCGAGAAGCCGGGAGCTGCTGGCAGCACCTGCAGCTCTGGAGAGACGGCACGCTGCTGGCTGCTTCCACAGCAGCGGTATCAGCTGCTGCTCTCCCTTATGCGACTCCAAGGTGCTTCCTCCTGAAAAAGAAATCACACCGAGTCGCCACGCTCACCAGAAAAGGTAAGACTTACCTTCAGTAAGTTTTGAAAACTTGCGCTGGAGGAGCGGCGCTCCTCCCGACTGTCGCTTCCGCAATGCGTTCGACGATATGTCGCTCATGCGTGCTGGCGGGGTCTTCACGTAGTCACTCATGTGACTCCGAAGTAAAATAGAAGATTTTGATTGAAACGGAGTCTTTTTGAAAATCGCGATATTTTATGTAAATTAGATTTGGGAACCCATTGTGACGTCAATGTGACGTTGATGAATGCGGTTGACGGGCAGGGCATGGAAAAGTGGTTTGAAAAGTGTTTTTTGTAAAGTTTAAAATGTCAATAACTCGTAAAATATAACATCAATCCAAACAAAACTTGTATCTTTTACATCACAGGACAATGGTGAGTAAGGTGGGCCAAAAATTGTAGTGCTATTGGGTACTGTTTAGGCGGGGTTTTGGGACATCTCGCACACACACACAAACAAACAGAGTTTTAGTAATATACTAGACCAGGGCCGATGGCACCGTACCCCAACGTAATATTCCGCTACTCGCCCATAGCCCTCAATTGCGCACGCACGATTGAGGGGTCCCCGTTGTGATTCCAGAGATTCCCGTTGTGACGCAAGTCACGGCAACCCTCTCCCAACTGCGCCTCGCCATCCCTCCTACCCCTATCCTCCTCCATTCCCCTGCATCCCCCAGCACACCCTCCCTCTTCACCCTCCCTCTTCTTTCCCCTCTCCTCCTCCCCTCCCTCTCATTTCCCCTACCCTCAGTCACTCCCTCCCTAAACCCTCTCCCCTCCCTACCCCCCTCCTCTCCTCCTGCTCCCTCACTCCTCATCTGCCCCCTATCACTACCCCCACAATGAAAATCACGTTTTTTTCTTTAAAATAACCTGAACACAATGTTAGCTGTTGATGAAAACAGAAGAATCTAATTAAAACGTTTTTTTGAAAATCGGGTGTTTTAATGTAAATGAGATTCAGGATCCCACTGTAACGTCTTTGGGATGACGTCGAATGCGGCTGACGGGCGGGGCAAGTGGAAAAGTGTTTTTTGTAAAGTTTAAAATGTCAATAACTTGTAAAATATACCATCAATCTGAACAAAACTTGTTTTTTTACATCCCAGTGATGGGTAAGGTGGGTGAGTAAGGTGGGCCAAAAATGGTAGTAAGGTGGGCCAAATATTGTAGCGCTATCATGTACCCGTTTGGCGGGGTTTTGGAATATCACACACACATACACAAACAAACAAGATGAGAGGTTTAGTAACATACTAGACCAAGTGGGACCCATTGGGTCCCATGTTCAAACAGGAGGGCTGGTCCCCCGATGCAATATTCCACGTCTCCACCCATTCCAATATTGGTGGCCAGTGGGGGGGGGGGGGGGTTTCTGGAGCGCTGGTATGGGTGTTGTTGCCTGCAGAGACTAGGGGGCTAGTATGGACATTATGGGCCAAATGGATTCTTGGGGTGGCAGCTCAGTCCCTCAAGCATGATGTGCTGGAAGCTCACTCATGGCTCTTGGGCTGGCAGTTGACACGGCTATTCCTTGAAATTCCATTTCAAGCAGAGTGCAAGGACAGCAAATTCAAATCCATTTTCCTACCATTTCAAGCAGGGTGCAAGGCCACCAAATTCAAGTGCACTTTCTTACCTCTTCGAGCAGGGTGCAAGGCCACAAAATTCAAGTGCAGTTTCATATCATTTCAAGGCCACCAAATTCAAATAACCATATAACCATATAACAATTACAGCACGGAAACAGGCCCTCTCGGCCCTTCCAGTCCGTGCCGACCATTTGTTTTCCCCTAGTCCCATCTACCTGCACTCAGACCATACCCCTCCATTCTCTTCACGTCCATATTCCTATCCACTTACTTTTAAATGTTAAAATCAATCTTGCCTCCACCACATCTGCTGGAAGCTCATTCCACACAGCCACCACCCTCTGAGTAAAGAAGTTCCCCCTCACGTTACCCCTAAACTTCTGTCCCTTAATTCTCATGTCATGCCCTCTTGTTTGAATCTTCCCTACCCTCAATGGGAAAAGCTTATCCACGTCAACTCTGTCTATCCCTTTCATCATTTTAAAGACCTCTATCAAGTCACCCCTTAACCTTCTGCGATCCAAAGAATAAAGACCTAACTTGTTCAACCTTTCTCTGTAACATAGTTGCTGGAACCCTGGCAACATTCTAGTAAATCTCCTCTGTACTCTCTCTATTTTGTTGACATCCTTCCTATAACTAGGCGACCAAAATTGTACACCATACTCCAGAATTGGTCTTACCAATGCCTTGTACAATTTTAACATTACTTCCCTACTCCTATATTCAATGCTCTGATTTATAAAGGCCAGCACACCAAAGGCTTTCTTTACCACCCTATCTACATGCGATTCCACCTTCAGGGAACTATGCACAGTTATTCCTAGATCCCTCTGTTCCACAGCATTCCTCAATTCCCTACCATTTACCATGTACTTCCTATTTTGATTTGTCCTGCCAAGATGTAGCACTTCACACTTAACAGCATTAAACTCCATCTGCCATCTTTCAGCCCACTTTTCCAAATGGCCCAAATCTCTCTGTAGACTTTGAAAATCTACTTCATTATCCACAACACCACCTATCTTAGTATCATCTGCATACTTACTTATCCAATTTTCCACCCCATCATCCAGATCATTGATGTACATGACAAACAACAGTGGACCCAACACAGATCCCTGAGGCACCCCACTGGTCACCGGCTTCCAACCTGACAAACAGCCATCCACCATTACTCTCTGACATCTTCCATTCAGCCACTGTTGAATCCATCTTGCTACTCCGCCATTAACACTCAAAGATTGAACCTTCTGAACCAAACTTCCATGGGGAACCTTGTCAAAGGCCTTACTGAAATCCATATAGACAACATCCACTGCTTTACCCTCATCAATTTCCCTAGTTACCGCTTCAAAAAATTCAAGAAGGTTTGTCAAACATGACCTTCCAGGCACATATGGAAACTATGAGATTCAAAGAGGAGGAAGTACTGACACTTTTGAAAAATATAAAAGTGGATAAGTCTCCAGGTCCTGACAGGATATTCCCTAGGACATTGAGGGAAGTTAGTGTAGAAATAGCAGGAGCTATGACAGAAATATTTCAAATGTCATTAGAAACGGGAATAGTGCCGGAGGATTGGCGTACTGCACATGTTGTTCCATTGTTTAAAAAGGGTTCAAAGAATAAACCTAGCAATTATAGACCTATTAGTTTGACGTCAGTGGTGGGCAAATTAATGGAAAGGATACTTAGAGATAATATCTATAAGCATCTGGCTAAAACAGGGTCTGATCAGGAACAGTCAACATGGATTTGTGCCTGGAAGGTCATGTTTGACAAACCTTCTTGAATTTTTTGAAGCGGTAACTAGGGAAATTGATGAGGGTAAAGCAGTGGATGTTGTCTATATGGATTTCAGTAAGGCCTTTGACAAGGTTCCCCATGGAAGGTTGGTTCAGAAGGTTCAATCTTTGGGTGTGGATACGTTTTTCCCATTGAGGGTAGGGAAGATTCAAACAAGAGGGCATGACATGAGAATTAAGTGACAGAAGTTTAGGGGTAACATGAGGGGGAACTTCTTTACTCAGATGGCTGTGTGGAATGAGCTTCCAGCAGAAGTGGTGGAGGCAGGATTGATTTTAACATTTAAAAGTAAAGTGGATAGCTATATGGACGTGAAGGGAATGGAGGGGTATGGTCTGAGTGCAGGTAGATGGGACTAGGGGAAAACAAATGGTCAGCACGGACTGGAAGGGCCGAGAGGGCCTGTTTCCGTGCTGTAATTGTTACATGGTTATATGTTATATGGTTAAATCTACTAATAGCATCGATCTGCAGGACATTACAGTTCCTAGCAGCTACTCATACTGAATGGCGTGGGCAAGCTCTTGTTAATATAAAGTGCATATTAGGTGGAGCCACTACTAACAAGCACTACAATTGGCTAATAGTACATCTTTCCTTGTAGAAACAAAAGAAAGCATTGGTACATAGGAACATGGTGGCTAAACAATATAGGTGGCGGAACGTTAATAACGCATATGGGGAAGTTTGTATAGTTACACAAAATCACCGTATCTAATGGGTGGCCTGCTAACCCGTCCGGCACGTGTGCGGTACGAATCCGCCTCACCTCCTTTCACCAGGGAAGATACCAGGGAGGGAATGGAGGAAATGACCAGGGACCCGACGGAGCTGGAAAGGTGATGAGATAGCGAGCTAGTCGCTGAACGCCGCAGATCTGGCAGTGGGACAGTATACAAAACATGAAACATCTGGATACGGAGTTGCAGGACACGATTCCTTCACTGGAAGGATATGTTGACGGTTGCGTCTGTAAATGGCTCCATCCGCTTCAGCCAGATCAGAGCGAGGTTTTTTGGCAGGGCCGTAGATGTGACTCAGACGGCCATACCCTTTGTTGGTCGGGAGGCGAATCACCTGTCCACTGGCGAGAGGTTTAAGTGGCTGATTGGATTTGTCAAAAAAAGGTTTCTGTGTATCGTGTTTGAATTGTAGTTGTTTCTGGACAATAGGCGGAGAACGAACTTGTGGCTGCAAAAGCTGCTGGGACACAAGCAGGGGAGCACGGGTTTGGCGAGACATCAGTCATTGGGCTGGGGATCCCATGCAATGTTCCTTATGTTGAGCAGGTCTAGGTATATGTCCGATTTTGCAAGGTAGGATCGCTCCATTAATTGTTTTGCGCTTCGGACAGCGCGTTCGGCGAGTCCGTTGGACTGCGGGAACTCAGGGCTGCTGGTAATATGTCAGATGTCCCACAGTTTTGCAAAGTTTTTGAAAGACTGGCTGGTGAACTGTCTGCTGTTGTCGGACAGAAGACGTGCAGGGCAGCCATGCACGGAGAAGTAACGCTGCAACTTCTTGATAACCGCTTCGGATGTAATGGTTTGGAGTAAATCAATGTTGAACCAGCCCGAATAAGAGTCAACAAGAACGAGATAGTGTTTCCCATGCCATTCGAATATATCAGTGGCTAACGTGGACCACGGGAGAGGAGGAACTGGGTGCAGCAGTAAAGCTGCTTTTGCTGATGTGGGGTCAGGCTTTTGCGCGAACTATGGTTTTGTCGCGTATGTACATGGTCATACCAGGCCAGTAAAACATGCTCTGTGCCCGTTGTAAGGTTGCCTCCACACCAAGTTGGCCCCTGTGGATGCCGTCAAAGTACTTGTCCCGGACGACAGCTGGGCCAACTGCCTTGTGGCCCTTGACTATAATCCCGTCCTATAACACCAGTTCGTCGCGAACCAGAAAGTATGAGCGGATTACGAGGGGGGTGTTGTGTTGCTTATCCGGCCAGCCACGCCGGATAACTGCAGACAGCAATTGTAAAGTCTCGTCAGCAGCCGTGTGTTCTGCTAGGCTGCTCAAGCAATCAGTAGGAACATACGATACCTTCATTACTGAGAACTGGTCCTGTTCAGAGAGTTGTTGTTCGCTGGTTTTGCGTGGGGCTCTTGATAGCGTGTCAGCTATGTAAATGTCCTTGCCTTTTTTATAGACAATGTTGAAATCAAACCACTGCAGTTGCATCAACATTTGTTGTAGGCGGGCCGGGGCAGCGTGGATGGGTTTGTTCAAAATAGTGACCAGCGGCTGGTGGTCAGTTTCTATAGTCACAGACTGCCCAAAAATAAAGTCCTTGAATTTTGTGCAGGCGAAAACCACTGCGAGCAATTCTTTTTTGATCTGGGCATAACGTTGTTCAGTGTCAGTTAGTGTGCGAGAGATAAGAAACAGGCTTGCAGTCGCTATCGGTAGTGGTCCACAGGCAAGCAGCGCCAAGTCCTTACTGGTACGCATCGCAGGTGAGCATAACTGGTAACCCCAAAGCAAAGTAGGCGAGAGTAGGTGCGCTAGCCAGCTGCAATTTGAGAGTGTCAAAAGCTCTTTGGTGCTGCGGATACCAGGACCATGCAGCGTCCTTGTGCAGTTCTCTCAGGGGGGCAGATATGTTGTTGGGTTGGGAATAAATTTCCCCAGGTAGTTGACCATTCCTTTGTAGACTCGCATCAGTAGGAACTGGCATTTTGTTGATAGCTGCAGTTTTTGATGGGTCTGGTCTGAGACCATCACTTGTGAAAACATGTCCGACGTAGATAACTTTTGGGACTCGAAACTTGCACTTCAGGGGATTGAGTTTGACCAGAATGTCTTTGGCAAGGTCTATACTTTCTTCAGATTTGCGTCATGTTCAGCCAGGTCGCTTTGGTAGACGAGATAGTCATCAATAATAATGGCGCATGGATACTCAGCAAACAATTGTTCTATCGTAAGCTGGAAAACTTCACTGGGCGGAGCTGATGCCAAAGGGCATTCTCAGAAATTTGTCTCGGCCGAAAGGTGTGCCGAACGTCTAAGATTGGACGAGTCTGGGTCCAGTGGAATCTGCCAAAACGAGCTTTTGGCATCCAGAATGGAGAACACTGGTGCATTGCCTATTTGAGCAGCAACTTCCTCTAATGTTTCCACAAGGTAGCACAAAAGATTTCTGGGGTTTATGCAGATATAGATTTCCTCCTTGTTTTTTTTTCGTTGCGACCACCATGGTGGAAACCCAGTCAGATGGGTCTGTAACTTCAGCAATAACATCCATGGAGACCATCTGCTTGAGTTCATTGTTTCCTCTGTCACGCATGGCATGCGGAACACTATGTGGTGCTCGGACCACAGGAGCGACGTTGGGATCAACAATGTGGTATTTGAGGGGCAACTTGCCAAGCTCATCGTTAAACGGTTCTTTGTATTGAGAGAGTACTTGCTGAGTGGGCCCATCAGTGAAAAAGAGATGATGGACAGCGCAGCCAAAATATACCAGGCCTAGATCGTGGCATGTATTGATACCGAGCAAAGTCTCTGAATCCCCCTTGACGATATAAAACTTTAAGGTATGGATCTGCGCGTCTATGGTGCACTTTAAATTAGTTTGTCCAAGTGGGTGTAGAACATCTCCCCCATAGGCCCGATGCGTGGCCGAGGCCTTTTCAATACGTTCAGCATTACGATTTTTTTTAAACTCTGATAACGAGATAACATTGCTTTTCATAGAAACATAGATAGAAAATAGGTGCAAGAGGAGGCCATTCAGCCCTTCGAGCCAGCACCGCCATTCATTGTGATCATGGCTGATCGTCCCCTATCAATAACCCGTGACTGCCTTCTCCCCATATCCCTTGACTCCACTAGCCCCCTAGAGCTCTAATCCAACTCTCTCTTAAATCCATCCAGTGATTTGGCCTCCACTGCCCTCTGTGGCAGGGAATTCCATAAATGCACAACTCTCTGGGTAAAAAAGTTTTTTCTCAGCTTCGTCTTAAATGACGTCCCCTTTATTCTAAGACTGCGGCCCCAGGTTCTGGACTCACCCAACATTGGGAACATGTTTCCTGCATCTAGCTTGTCCAGTCCTTTTACAATTTTATATGTTTCTATAAGATATTCCCTCATCCTTCTAAACTCCAGTGAATACAAGCCTAGTCTTTTCAATCTTTCTTCATATGCCAGTCCCGCCATCCCAGGGATCAATCTCGTGAACCTACGCTGCACTGCCTCAATCACAAGGATGTCCTTCCTCAAATTAGGAGACCAAAACTGTACACAATACTCAAGATGTGGTCTCACCAGAGCCTATACAACAGCAGGAGAACCTCTTTACTCCTGTACTGAAATCCTCTTGTGATGAAGGCCAACATTCGATTAGCTTTCTTCACTGCCTGCTGTACCTGCACGCCAACTTTCAGTGACTAGTATACAAGGACACCCAGGTCTCGCTGTATCTCCCCCTTACCTAACCTAACCCCATTGATTTAATAATCTGCCCCCTTGTTTTTGCCGCCAAAGTGGATAACCTCACATTTATCTATATCATACTGCATCTGCCACGCATCTGCCCACTCAACCTGTCCAGGTCCCCCTGCAACCTCCTAACATCCTCTTCGCAGTTCACACTGCCACCCAGCTTTGTGTCATTCACAAACTTGCTAGTGTTGCTCCTAATTCCCTCTTCCAAATCATTAATATATATGGTAAACAGTTGCGGCGCCAACACCGAGCCTTGCGGCACTCCACTCGCCACTGCCTGCCATTCTGAAAGGGGACCCCGATCACCTCCTACTCTTTGCTTCCTGTCTGCCAACCAATTTTCTATCCATGTCAACACCCTAACCCCAATACCATCTGCTCTAATTTTAGTCACCAGTCTCCCGTGCGGGACCTTATCAAAGGCTTTCTGAAAGTCTAGATACACTACATCCACTGGCACCCCTTCATCCATTTTACAGATCCCTTTCCAGTCTACTTTGGCCAGCTCCCCTCTCATGCCTTCATAGTCCCCTTTGTTCAACTGCATCACTGCCACTTCCGATTTAACGTTCTCCTTCTCAAATTGCAGATTAAAACTAATCATATTATGATCACTACCTCCAAGCGGTTCCTTCACCTCGAGTTCTCTTATCATATCTGGTTCATTGGACAACACTAAATCCAGAATTGCCTGTTCTCTGGTCGGCTTCATTACAAGCTGCTCTAGGAATTAATCTCGGAGGCATTCTACAAACTCTCTTTCTTGGGGTCCTGAACCAACCTGATTTTCCCAGTCTACCTGCATATTGAAATCCCTCATCACCACAGTGGCATTACCTTTGTTATATGCCAGTTTTAACACCTGCTGCAACTTACACCCTGCATCCGGGCTACTATTTGGGAGTCTGTAAATAACACCAATTAGTGTCTTCTTGCCTTTACAATTCCTCAACTCAATCCACAGTGACTCTACCTCGTCAGTTCCTATGTCTTCCCTCGCAAAGGACTGAATTCCATCTCTCACCAGCAGAGCTACCCCCTCTCCTCTGCCCACCTGCCTGTCCTTTCTATAGGATGTATAACCCTGAATATTAAGTTCCCAGGCCCAATCCTCCAGCAGCCACGCCTCAGTAATCGCTACAATGTCATATCTACCAACCTCTAACTGAGCCTCAAGCTCATCTACTTTACATACTTATACTTCGCGCATTCATATACAATACTTTTAATTCCTTACGCATCTCACCTTTCACATCGATCCCTATTACACTTGGCCATACTCTCCTATCCCTTTATGAGCTTCCTTTCCCGTTAATTCTGGGGTCATTAAGCATCCGTTTACTCTCTTTCCCTTTAACTCCATCATCGACTATCTCATTTGACACCCCACCCCCCTTATTCAGTTTAAAACCACCCGTGTAGCTGTGGCAAAACTGCCTGCCAGAATGATGGTCCCCCACCTGTTAAGATGCAATCCGTCCCTTTTGTACAGTTCCCCCATTACTCCAAAACAGATCCCAGTGATCTAAGAATCTAAATCCCTGCCCCCTGCACCAGTTACTCAGCCACACATTGAGGTCCCGTATCTCCCCGTTCCTGCTCTTGCCAGCACAAGGAACTGGAAGCAAACCGGAGATAACAACCCTGGAGGTCCTGCTTTTCAGCATTTTTCCGAGCTCTCTAAAGTCACGCTGCAGAATATTCATCCTCTTCTTCCCGACATCGTTTGTGCCGACATGCACTACCACTTCCGGCTGTTCACCTTTGCCCTTGAGGATTTTCTGCACTCTGTCCGTGACATCCTGGATCCTGGCACTAGGGAGGCAGCACACCATCCTCGAATCCCGTCTGTTGCCACAGAAACCCCTGCCGGTACCTCTCACAATGGAGTCTCCAACTACAATGGCGTTGCCTGACGTTGGCCTCTTTGGTTTTGGCTCAACAGCCCTTTTTGCTTCGCAAGCCAGTCCTCCGCTCAGTGTTTTGACGTCATCTGTCCCGACAGCTTCTAAGTGGGTGAACCTGTTCACAAGAGGTACAACACACGGGGACCTTTGCATTCCAAGTTTCCCTCCCTTTCTCACCCACTTTTTCCCTTCCAGTACCTTAGGCATAACATCTCACTGTAGGACGTCGAGGAATGACTCCGTTTCTCGGATGAACCTGAGGTCAGCCACTTGCTTCTCCAGTTCCCCAACACAGTCCTTCAGGAGCTGTACCTGGATGCACTTCTCACATTTGTAGCAGCCAGAGGCACCAGCAGTGTCCTTGACCTCCCACATACTGCAAGCATCACACTGAATCAGCTTGCTTGACATCTCCTTCTTTTGTCTCTCCCTCTCCAGCATTTTGCGTAGCCTCCTCTCCTCGCCAAAGACTCTGGAGCCAAAGTCCAGCACTTTTCTCACAGGGCACTTCCCTCACTGCCGCTCCCTAAGAGCTGTCTTGCTTATATTGACTGATAAATTGCCTAATTTACCAATTTACAAACCAAATTCCTCATTTTTCAACTGTGTTCCCCCTCTGATTCACTTCTAACTCTCCTCCCACTTGGGCTAGAGCCAATCAGTGTTATCACCTGCTTTTCTTTGTTGCTGTTGCTGCCAAATCCACGGGAGCTCTGAGTAAAGTCTGCCTGTGCTTTGCCTCTCCTTTTCAACTCAGTGCCCATATCAACCTTAGCGATCAAAGGTCTCTTATTTACAAACATGGTTACCTCAGGGTCAAGTTGCTCGTTAGATGAAGGGAGGAGAGAGTGGATGTCAGAGCTGGTATGTGTACTCTCAGAGAGCCGAGTTGGGGATGGCAAGTCAGGCTCTTGGGATTCGTTATCGGCAAGCTCATGTTGTAACAGGTGCATGCTTGCCCTTGGAGCTAGTTGAGTCGCACGGGAACGGCAGCATCTAGCAAAGTGGTTTAATTTCTTGGAGAAGTTACAGGTTTCACCATAAGCAATACAGAACTGTCAACCCGTAGCATGAAAATAGTTGCAATTTTGACAATGAACAGCAGATCCTCTCTGCTGCCAGGCTGGAGAGGGCTGGGAATGGCTGCTACAAGAGGAGGTTTCTGTAAGATTGACACTATACTGCGAACACTGACCGGAGGGCACAGACTTAGTGTGAGAAGATGTTACCTCCGCAATCCGACAGGCGTGTTCTGCTTGATTAAGGGTTAGGTCAGTGTAACGAAGCAGTTCATCCCTTAACTTGTATCAAGCATACCTCCAACAATCTTGTCACGGATGAGTTCATCGCACAGATCACAAAACTGGCAGCGTGCAGCCATGTGTTTCAATCCGCAGATAAAACATTCAATCTATTGCATAAGAGCATAAAACTTGGTTTGTTCAATAATGTAGTTCTAGGGCAGGTCACACAACTGTCTGAACTATGCAAGGAAGAAGACAGGGTCATCAATCGTCTCTGTAGGCACTAGGACCTGTCCATTAGCACTCAAAACGGCAGGCTCAAATGTGAAATTGTCAGCACGATTCATTGCCTCTGGGCCCACTAACCATATAACCATATAACAATTA
Organism: Okamejei kenojei; assembly: GCA_035221665.1. Lineage (NCBI taxonomy): Eukaryota > Metazoa > Chordata > Chondrichthyes > Rajiformes > Rajidae > Okamejei > Okamejei kenojei. The sequence continues at coordinate 86,954 of CM069163.1, forward strand.
CAGCACGGAAACAGGCCCTCTCAGCCCTTCCAGTCCGTGCCGACCATTTGTTTTCCCCTAGTCCCATCTACCTGCACTCAGACCATACCCCTTCATTCCTTCACAGTCCATATATCTACCCACTTTGCTCTTAAAAGTTAAAATCGATCCTGCCTCCACCACTTCTGCTGGAAGCTGATTCCACACAGCCACCACCCTCTGAGTAAAGAGGTTCCCCCTCACGTTACCTACTTCCGAAACCTTCTGTCCCTATAATTCTCATGTCATGCCCCTAGTTTGAATCTTTCCCTACCCTCAATGGGAAAAACGTATCCACGTCAACTCTGTCTATCCCTTCATCATTTTTAAAGACCTCAATCAAGTCCCCCTTAACCTCTGCGCTCTCCAAAGAATAAAGACCTAACTTGTTCAACCTTTCTCTGTAACAGAGTTGCTGGAACCCTGGCAACATTCTAGTAAATCTCTCCTATGTACTCTCTCTATTTTTTGACATCCTTCTTATAACTAGCTCGACCAAAATTGTACAAACCATACTCCCCAGAATTGGTCCTTACCAATGCCTTGTACAATTTTAAACATTACTTCCCTACTCCTATATTCAATGCTCTGATTTATAAAGGCCACACACCAAAGGCTTTCTTTAAACCACCCTATCTACATGAGATTCCACCATTCAGGGAACTATGCACAGTTATTCCTAGATCCCCCCTGCCAAGATGTAGGCACTTCACACTTAAACAGCATTAACTCCATCTGCCATCTTTTCAGCCCACTTTTTCCAAATGGCCCAAATCTCTCTGTAGACTTTGAAAAATCTACTTCATTACCCGCAACACCACCTTCTTAGTATCAGCTGCATACTTACTTATCCAATTTTCCACCCCATCATCCAGATCATTTGATGTACATGGGAGACAAACAACGCTGTGTGGATGCGGGCCCAACACAGATCCTGAGGGGGCAGGCCGCCGACGAGGGTCACCGGTGGGTGTGGCTTCCAAACCTTGACAAAGCAGCCATCGCACCATTACTCTCTGACATCTCCCATTCAGCCACTGTAATCCATCTTGCTTAGCGGGGGGAGTGGGGGTTGGTTTTTACTCCGCCATTAACACAACCAAAAGAATTAGGAGAACCTTAGGCTTAACCACATTCTTCAGCGCACCAGTGGGGAACCTTGTCAAAGGCCTTACTGAAATCCATATCACTACAGCCCAATACCACGATGCTTTACGGCGCCCTCCACATCAACTTTCCCTAGTACCTCACTTCAAAAAATTCAATAGAGACAAGGTTTGTCAAACAATGACCTTCCAGGCAACATTCGCGAACCATGTTGACTGGTTCCTGATCAGACCCTGTTTACCCAGATGCTTATATATATTATCTCCAAGTATCCTTTCCATTGACAATTTGCCCACCACTGACGTCAAACTAATAGGTCTATAATTGCTAGGTTTATTCTTTGAACCCTTTTTAAAACAACCTTCCATGGGGAACCTTGTCGAAGGCTTTCCTGCTATTCTACACTAAACTTCCCTCAATGTCCTAAGGAAATATCCTGTCAGGACCTGGAGACTTATCCCACTTTTATATTTTTCAAAAGTGTCAGTACTCATCCTCCTCTTTGAATTTCATAGTTTCCATAGCTACTCTACTTTTTCCCCTTAACTCACAGAGTTCAATATCCTTCCTTTCCTTGGTGAATACCGAAGAAAAGAAATTGTTCAATATCTCCCCCATCTCTTTTGGCTCTGCAGATAAGCTGTCCATTCTGGTTCTCTAATGGTCCACATTTTATCCCTCGTTATCCTTTTGCTATTAATATAGCTGTAGAAACCCTTTGGGTTTACTTTCACCTTTCTTGCCAAAGCAACCTCATATCTTCTTTTAGCCTTCCTAATTTCTTTCTTAAGATTCTTTTTACATTCTTTATACTCCTCTAATGCACCTCCTTATACTCCATGCCTCCTATAACTTATTGTAGATATCTCTCTTTTTTCGAAACAAGTGTCCAATTTCCCTTGAAAACCATGGCTCTTTCCAATTTTTACTATAAAAATTGGAAAGGGCCAATTTTCTGGGGGTCATTGAGATGAATGATGCAAACATAATGAGTGTAGTTCATGCTCGAAAAGGACGGCCAGCTGTTCAGCAATGTCAGAGTCAAAGATCAGGGGACTAGGACGGGGAGACAAATTTGTATTGATAGAGAAAACTGGCACATGAACTAATTAAAAAAAACCCCGATAAACTTGAACGAAGTAGGTACGACTCACTCTCTGACACCATGTAATGAGTCGAGTCAAACACATATCAAAATACAACAAGTTTATTAAATCTACTTACAGCATCAATTTGCAGGATCCTAGCAGCTACTCATACTGAATGGCGTAGGCAAGCTCTTGTTAATATAAAATGCATATTAGACGGAGCACTATTAACAAGCACTACAATTGGCTAGTAGGAAATAACCAATCTACACCCACAACCCTGTAGAACAGTACAGCACAGAAGCCTTTTTGTCCACAATGTCCGTTCGAACAAGATGCCAACTAATCTTCTCTGACTGCATGTGATCCATATCCCTCCATTCCATGCATATTTATATCCAAAAGGCTTAAATGCTACTATTGCATCTGTTTACACCACCATCCCTGGCGGTGTGTTCCATGCACCCACTATGCATTAAAAGACGTACCACACATCTTCTTTAAGTTTGCACCTGGCTCTCTACCTACTGCAGTCTTATGCAGAGTTGTCATTGGAGACATGCTGAATTTCCTCAGTCTTCTCAGGAAGTATTTTCTCAGTCTTCTCAGGAAGTATTTCCTCAGTCTTCTCAGGAAGTCTTCTTGGAGACATGCCATCTTGGCTGTTGCATCAATGTGATTGTGCATTTATTATGTGGCAAATGTATGGCATGAGTGTCAGTGGGTTCACTTGTTTGAGATGGCAATGCTCATTTAACAGCTCATCTAACAGGGAACGAATTAAGTATTCTACCACTTATGTTAAAGCAAAAATAGACAGAAGAGATAGTGAGTAGACTGGGCCAGTATTAGAGTTTAGAGGGATGAGAAAAGATTTCATCAAAACATGTAAAATTAAAGGGCAACAGGATAAATGCAGGTAGAATTTACCGCTGTCTGAAGAGCTAACTCGGAATAAGAATTGGGCTGTTTAGAACTGAGATGAGGTCCCACACAAGAGATTGGTATACAAACTTAAAGCACACGGTATTGGTGGTTCAGTATTGATGTGGATAGAGAACTAGCTGGCAGACAGGAAGCAAAGAGTAGGAGTGAACGGGTCCTTTTCAGGATGGCAGACAGTGACTCGTGGGGTGCCGCAAGGCTCAGTGCAGGGGACGCCAGTATTTATAATATACATAATGAATTTGGACGAGGGAATAAAATGCAACATCTCGAAGTTTGCGGAAGAGACAAGTGGGGGGCAGTGTTTAGCTTGTGAGGAGGGATGGCTAGGAGGGCTGCAGGATGACTGGATAGAATGGGTGAGTGAGGCAATACATGGCGATGCAGTATAATGGATAAATGTGAGGTTATCCACTTTTGGTGGCAAAAACAGGAAGGTAGCTATTATTTTAATGGTGACCAATTAGGAAAAGGGGAGATGCAGCGAGGACCTGGTGTCCATGGTACACAGTCATTGAAGTAGGATGCAGGTGCAGCAGGCTGTGAAGAAAGGAATGGTATGTTGGCATTCATAGCAAAGGATTTGAAGTACAAGGCAGGGAGGTTCTACGAAGTTGTACAGGCGTCTTGGTGAGGCACACTGGAGTATGCGTACAGTTTTGGTCTACTAATCTGAGGAAAGACCTTCATGCATAGAGGAGTCAGGGTTCACCAGATGATTCCTGGGCTGGCACGACTTCCATATGAAGAAAGATTGGATAGGACTTGGCTTGTACTTTGCTGGAATTTAGAAGCATTGAGTGGTGGTTATCTCATAGAGGACTTACAAAATTCTTAAGGGGTTGGACAGGCTAGATGCAGGAGATTGTTCCCGATGTTGGGGAAGTCCAGGACAAGGGTCACACGGTTAAGGATAAGGTGGAGAGTCTTTTAGGACCGAGATGAGAAAATCGTTTTACACACAGAGAGTGTTTTATTTCTCTCCTACCTATGGTTTTCTAAATTCAAAATAGGATATTTCCCAAATTTACTGTAATATAACCTTTTTAGGGAGACCAGGACGATTTTAGTGGGATCATAAATGTATAAATGGCAATACTGGGAGGATAAGCCGTAGGCAATTGTTGAACTGTAACTTTACTTCAAGTTGCTTACTTTTCTGCTATACTAGAAATTCTATATATATTTAAGAAAGAACTGAAGATGCAAGGTGACTTGAGGCTGCGTTCGAGTGGGCAAATGACATGGCAGTATGCTGTATAATGTGGATAAATGTGGCATAAAACAGAAGGGTAAACTATTAATCTAAATGGTGGCCGATTAGGAAAAGGGGAAATGCAACAAGACCTGGGTTTCATGGTACACCAGTCATTGAAAGTAGGCATGTAGGTGCAGCAAGCAGGGAAGAAAGCAAATGGTATGTTAGCATTCATAGCAAAAGGATTTGAGTATAGGAGTAGGGAGGTTCTACTGTAGTGGTACAGGGTTTTGGCGAGATCACACCTGGAGTATTGCGTACAGTTTTGGTCTCCAAATCTGAGGAAAGACATTCTTGCCATAGAGGGGGTACAGAGAATGTTCACCAGACTGATTCCTGGGATGTCAGGACTTTCATATGAGGAAAGACTAGATAGACCTGCCTTGTACTCGCTAGAATTTAGAAGACTCAGGGGAGATCTTATAGAAACTTACAAAATTCTTAAGGGGTTAGATAGGCTTGATGCAGGAAGATTGTTCCCGATGTTGGGGAGATCCAGAACAAGGGGGTCACAGTTTAAAGATAAGGGGGATTTCCTTTCAGACCGAGATGAGGAAAACATTTTTCACAGAGTGGCAAGTCTCTGGAATTCTCTGCCACAGAAGGTAGTTGAGGCCAGTTCATTGGCTATATTTAAGAGGGAGTTAGATGTGGCACTTGTGGCTAAAGGGATCAGGGGTATGGAGAGAAGGCAGGTACAGGATGCTGAGTTGAATGATCAGCCATGATCAAATTGATCATAATGCAGACTCAAAGACCGAAGGACTACTCGCGCACCTATTTTCTATGTCCATGTTGGTAAATCGAAGGCAGACACAAAATGCTGGAGTAACTCAGCAGGCGTGAGGCAGCATCTATTGAGGGATGGAATTGCCGACGTTTCGGGTCGAGACCCTTCTTCAGATCCAGAATCTTACTCAGACTATATATATTTACTGTACTTCAATCTACCAGCACTTATTTGCATTAAGCAACATGAATTCCATCTATATTAAGGAGATTTGAACCCCTTTTTTGGCAATTAAAATTAGATTGTGTCATTTTCTTTAGTGATATTCTGCTTTTCTGTCTATTCTAGTGACTTCAGTATTTTGTGAGTTTGATTTGGTAACCCTAGTTACTCCACCACTGCTACAGGCATGGCCAGGGTAGGCACGGAAACAGCACGTGGGATCGTGTTCAAACATTATCTGCATATCCGGTATATCACTGATGCTACAAATTATGGCAAGTTGATATTTGGTGGTATTGTGAGCTTTCATCGAGTTGTTAGTAGTTATAGAAAGTTATATTAGTTGGTTACTTATATATTAAATCACATACGACGTGGTTTTTTGAGCTAGTTTTCCAAGAAAAAAACTGCAGTAATCAAAAGAGCAAAGCCCGAAAGGGTAGGTTGGGACTGGAGCCCAGTGTTTAGATGTTGGAATGGTTTTTTTTTATCATTCTAAATGATTTCCAACTCCAGTGGTAATTAAACCTTATTTTCATTTTTGTTTGAGAATGTTTTCTTTACATATTTTTTAGGATGGTTTCTGGATGTCAAAAAGTTTGACTAAACTAAACACTTAAGAAATGAGTTTAATTTATGTTTTTGCTCGTGACAAAATAAATTATATATAAAATTATAAAGAAAGGAGAATAAGATGAAAAGTACCAAAAAACTTAAGAAAATGTGGTTGAGGGTGAATGAAATTTTGTGATAAAAACTCAGGGTGAATGGACACTGGATAGTTAAGAGTACTGCTCTAAACAAACTTATATAGATGTACTGTACAAGTATCCTGACTTCCCGGTTCCATCATGGACTGGTTTGGCAATTCCAACAGGGAGGAATCCAAAAGGGTGCAGATGGACTCAGCAAGTCCACCAGGGGCACAGATTTCCCCACCATTAAAAGCACCTACTCAAGAAGCTGCCTCAAGAAGTTAGCATCCGTCATGAAGGGTCCCTACCATCCTGGCCATACCTCTTTTCGACTGCTATTGCAGGAGTACAGAAGTCTGAACTGTCATACCATCAGGTTCAGGAACAATTACTGTTCTATAACCATCAGAATTTGAGCCGTCATGTACAACCCTAAAATAGATACAAAATGCTGGAGTAACTCAGCGGGACAGAAGCATCATCTGCGATAGAAAGGAATGGGTGTGTTTCGGTTGAGGACCCTTCTTCAAACTGAGAGTCAAGGGTGAGAGTGAGACACAGATATACAGGTAAGGTGTCAAATCAAGACTTCAAAAGAGATGCAGATCAAGGAAAACGTAGAATAGTCGTTGTTAGCTAGGAGAAGGTTACAAACAAAGCGGGTGGTTGTAGGAGCTAAAATATAATCGGGGACAGGTCTGACTTGTCGGAGAACTGGGAAGTGGAGAGGTGTAAAGCTAGGCTTACTTGAAGTTAGGAAGTCAAATTCATTCCGTTGGGGTGTAAATCTGCCCAGCTAAATATGAGGGATATTCCTTCAATTTGCACTGGGGCCTCACTCTGACAATGGAGTGATGGGCCGAGGACCTGGAAGTGTCAGCGTGGGAATGGGGGGGTTTTTATTTATTTTAAAAAAACTATATCTTTATTTAATAGACGTAAATCATCAGTGTTCCACATCGCATATATATTGTTACAATCATTGTACCATAGTTTTAGACTTTTAAGAAAAAGAATGAAAACCAGAGTGAAGAGAATAGAGTTGTGAAAGTAAAAGAGCGTGCCAAAGGGAGGAAAAAAACCCCTTGGTCAAAGAGTTAGGAGAATGGGGATTAAAGAGATAGGACCCTAGAAAGAAAAGAGGAAGAGAAAAAGCCAGTACTAATTATATAATCATGCAAAGGAATTTTTTTAACCAAATCGATAGTTTTTTCCAATCCCCTTTACTAAGGCTCGAGGTACTCCTGCACCTATTTTGTAGCAATTCTATAAATGCAGACCACAATCTGATAGAAACGATCTGATTTTCTACCAGGCGGAAGTCTCATATCTTCCAGATGTAGTGTTTCAACCTAGTTGAAATCCACATTTTAATGTTGGTATAGGGGCATTTTTCCAGAATTTTTAAGATTAGCTTTTTTCCTATTATTAAGCCGTAATCAAATAGATTCTTTTGATACAATTTAATTCCGAACTACCTTTTGACATTCCGAAAATAATCCATTCTGGCTTTGGTGTCCTTTTTATTTTAAAGTTTTGTGAAGATTTCAAAGATTTCGGTCCAAAAACTTTGAATTTTTGTACAAAAGATGAATGAGTGCGCTATAGTAGCTTCTTGAAACTGGCATTTATCACAAATTGGAGAGACTTTGGGGAAAATTTTATTTAACTTAGCTTTTGAGCTAAATCTGTATAATCTGTGTAAATTTTTTAATTGTATTAAAGTGTGTCTTACATTAATTGAGCATTTATGTACATTTAATAAGTACTCTTTCCACCTTTCATTGGAAATTTTTATGCTTTTCCCACTTCGGACATAGGGACAGGTGTTGCATATCCTCTGGTTGCAGGGGAAAAGTACCTGGGGAGGGGTGTTTGGGTGGGAAGAGTCGAGTTTAACAGGAGTTGCGGGGGAACGGTTGGAAAAGGAGCGGACTTGGGAGGTTATGGCTATGGTGGGAATCACGTTGGAGGTTAGCGAAAAATGTCGGAGGACTTGTGCTGTAGCGACATCTAATGGGCTGAAAGGTGAGGATTATTAATTAAGAGACTTATGTCCTGTTGCAACTGGGGGCAGGGGAGCAAGAGCGGAGCTGTGGAATGGAGGCTCCAACCATCTCTTACACTACATGAACTTTATTTCTAATTATATTTTTTTTGTTACTAATGTCTTTTTTTTTGCAGTTTTTGATTAGAAATTTTGTGGTGTAATTTATTGTATTATTTGTAATGTTCTTTGTGGACTATATGCTGGGACTTTTGCTACAACAAATCTGTTCATTATATTTCTACTTCTGGTACAAGTATAAATATCATAAACTTTATTTGACTTGGCATGAGAGGGATAGAATGAATGATAAAAATGGCATTTTATGTAAAATGATTACACATTATCTTAGTGAATAGATGTGGCAGAGGGGTTGAATAGTTTACACCTTTTAGTTATAGAAATAAAGGCTGAAAACAGGTCCTTCGGCCCACCGGAGTCTGCGGTCCGACCAGTGATCCCCGTACTATTAAACACTATCATAGAAAATAGGTGCTGGAGGAGGGCCATTTGCCCTTCGATGCCAGCACGCCATTCATTGTGATATTGGCTGATCGTTCCGCATCAATTACCTGTGGCCTGCCTTCTCCCCATATTCCTCAGACTCCACTAGCCCCTAGAGCTCTTATCCAGCTCTCTCTTAAATCCATCAGTGATTTGGCCTCCATGCCTCCGTTGGCAGGGAATTCCATAAATCAAACTCTTCTGGTAAAACAGATTTTTCTCAGCTCAGTTTTTAAATGACCTCCCCTTTATTCTAAAGGACATATCCTAGGGACAATTTACTTATACCAAGCCAATTAAACTTACAACATGTACGTCTTTGTAGTGTTTGAAGGGAACCGACATCTTGGAGAAAAACTGGAGGTTGAAATGTATCCTTAATAAGGATGGCCATAGATCATAGGTGATTAGTGTGAAAAACAGGCACTTCGGCCCAAACTTGCCCACACGGCCAACATGTCCCAGTACACTAGTCCCACCTGCCTGCGCCTGGTCCATATCATCCAAACTGTCCTATGTTACCTGTGGAACTGTTTCTTAAACATGGGGATTACTCCCAAGTCTCAACTTACCCTCCATGGCAGTAGTTCCATCACCTTCTTCCATGGAGCCAAATTGCTATCATTCAGCTATCTCTCTTGGATCCCATGCAATCCAACCTTTCCAGCCAGCCTACCCATGTGGAACCTTGTCAAATGCCTCACTGAAATCCATGTATTATCTACAGTCTCATCAACCTTTTGGTCACGTCTTCAAAAAACTCAATTCAGATTTGTGTGACACGACCTTCACACGTACAAAAAACCATGCCAGAATATCCCTAATCAGCCCTTGCCCGTCAAAGGGCCTCATAACCTATACCTTCAGAAATACTCTCTAGTAACTTTCCCAAGCCTTGCAGATGTTTAGTTCCCAGCATTTTCCTGCAGCCCCTTCTTGAAAAGAGAAACCATTTGCCACCCTCCGGTTTCTTCGGGACCTTCCTGTATTTAGGTATGTCTACGTAAATGAGGCACTTGCCCATGACCTGTGGCTCCACACAGAGGTGAACCACTTTGATGCCTGTGAGGTCCCACTTTCTCTCTAGTTACCCGTTTTTTAACATTTATATTTATAAAATCTTTGGGATTGTCCTTCTGCTACCTAGCCAGAGCTATCTCCTGGCCCCTTTTTTGCATTCTGATCTCCTTTTTCCAGTTTTAGCCTCAAGCATACGGACTCAGGCCGTCTATACCCCGCGGCCGTGGGTGGGAGGGGCGTCTATTGGATGGGGGAGGAAAGAGATCGGGCGGTTTGCCGATTGCAGCGCCGTCAGTGATTTGGGGTGGGCGGTGGGAGCAGAACGTCCCCAACTCTGCTGCGCTGTTGTTGCCCAGAGCCGCAGCCCACCCATCCCCGGCCCCTTGACCTCGCTCCATCCCGAACCACCCTGACCCCATCCCGTGTGTGGGCGCTGCGACCTACAGTCCACCCAGAGGGAGAAAGTGGCGGAGGGCAGCCATAGCTGGACAGCTATGACCTGGGGGGGGGGGGAGGAAAGAGTGGGGGCTGTCCCGAGGGATGTGCTCCTCGGCCGCTTCCACCATGGTGCTCGGGTTCAGGCAACCTTCCGCTTTCAATGGACAGCACCCACAAATATTTATAGCACAAAAAATGACACTTTTGGCGGTTTTTAACCGGTAAGAAGGTACGCGTTCCGTGTGTTAAGTGATTGTGCCGGAAAGCTGCCATGTCCTCCATATGGATTGCGCTGCTCGTTGCATCTAGCCCTTTGACCCGATGACCTTCGTGCAACACCCCCCATACTGTCCCATGCGCTCCCGCTACTACCGCCCATCTCACAGTGCGGCGCGCCCTTCACTCACCGCCCTCCACTGTGCGTGCGCTAAAGCTCTACGCCACCGAATCAGGGCGGTCGCGACCTGGGGGGGGGGGGTGTTTTGGGAGGGGGGTTGCAGGGGCGCTTGATGGGTGGAGGGGCGGGCGGGTGTGTGGGTGGGTTGGTGTCAAGAGTTTCAGGTTTTGTAGTGGTTTTTTTTATTTATTTGGTTGTTTTTTTTTTATTCTTTTATAAGAGATTTTTAAAAAAATAAAATAATTTTAATGGGGGTTCTTAAAGCTATTATATAAAGTAATTAACAAACCAAACTCTCCCGCCCCAATCCACGAGTGCGGCGCTCCCTCCATCCCCGCCCCTCCACAGTGAGGCGCTCCCTCACTCCCGCCCCTCCTTCAGTGCGGCGCTCCCTCACTCCCGCCCCTCCACAGTGCGGCGCTCCCTCACTCCCGCCCCTCCACAGTGCGGCGCTCCCTCACTCCCGCCCCTCCACAGTGCGGCGCTCCCTCACTCCCGCCCCTCCACAGTGCGGCGCTCCCTCACTCCCGCCCTCCACTGTGCGGGCTCCCTCAATCCAGCCCTCCTACAGTGCTGGCGCTCCTCCACTCCCGCCCTCCTCAGTGCGGCGATCACTCACTCCCCCCTCCACAGTGCGGCGCTCCCTCACTCCGCCCCGCCACAGTGCGCGTCCCTCACTCCGCCCTCCAAGTGCGGCGCTCACCTCAAACTTCACGACCCTCCACAGTGAGGCGCTCATCACTCCGCCCTTCCACAGTGCGGCGCTCCCTCACTCAGCCCCTCCACAGTGCGGAGCCCTTCTTGGCAATTTCCAACACAGTGGCCACCTCCGCGGTACTAATGAGTGGGGGAGTTTTTTCCATCATTATTCCCTTTAAACCTTTTCGGGTTCTACTTTCTCTTCTCTAATTCTTTTTATAATTATCTTCTTCCATTCATCTTTTTTTCTATTTCTCAATTTTCTCTCCATTATTTTTCTTACTTCTCTCCTTTCTCCATTCTTATTTCGTCCGTGTTTCTCGTGCTCCGCCATTGTCTGTGTAGTACCGTTAGCTGCGCCCGCCATGTAAGCGGGAAGGGAACCGGCTCCCGCGCGCCGGCTGGTCAGGAATGCGGGGGTCGGGATGCGCAGCGCGGCTGGGCA
>CM069163.1:99066-163227 GCA_035221665.1 Okamejei kenojei
CCCCCGGCTGCCCTCCGCCGCAACATTACACATATAATAGCCGATACCAACTCTCCCCGACACCGCCTTCAGTTCCGCTCGGTGCCATGGTGCTCGCACGCAGCCCTCGCTAGCCCTTCACAATCAGCAGACTGACAGCAAGAGAGCAGCAGACGGTCACTGGCCCCAGCAATTCCCTCCCGGGTGATTAGCATAACACCAGCCATCCGCCGGCGCCCCTCGCCCTCGCCCTCGCCCTCGAGCCCCTTCGCCCCCTCGCACCGAGCAGATGCAATTACAATAAAAACCGACACTCTGGCGCCGCTATAAATATTGCTGTAACCGAGTCAAATGATCATCATAAGTTCAGCTGCGGACAGGCGGCATCGCTGCAACACAGAAGTGGTGACATCCCTGAGTAACCTTCGCCGATCCAGAGCAACATATGAAGTGTGAGTGTGAGTGTGATTGTGAGAGAGGGGGAATGAATGGTGCCATGGTCGAGGGGGCATGCCGGCAAAAGCCCAGGGATACGTGTTACAGCTGATTCCGCACAGGCAGGGGCGTGTTACTGGGGAGGAAAGCTCACCAGTGACGGAGAAAACCCAACATGTCACCATCTGAAAGATGCGGTTGACATGTCATGGATTTACAACCGAAAAAACACCAGTGAAATAAAAACGGGCGCGGCGTTGCGCCTGGGCGCTGAAACATGCGGAGAAGAACCGCCACGTTAGAAACAAAGAAACTGCAGATACAGCTCAATAATCCGACACCTTGGCGAGACTTTTAACAATTCACATGTCCACTTTTAACAATTCACTTCTAGGAATTCATGTAGGCACGGAAACTGGACCCTACGGCCCATCCGTCCAAGTTGACCAAGTGACCCTCTCCTAAGTTATCCCATTTGCCCGCGTTTGGCCCATATTGCTTCAAACTTTGTCCCCATATTCAAGAACATCTCTAATTGACTTTTAAATTTTATCATTGTGCGTGTCCACAATCACTTCCTCAGAACAGCTCCCCTCACCAGCACTCCCAGATCGCATTCTGCCAACCTCCTATACTCCCTACTCCCCATGAAAGAGTTTCCATCTTATTCCTCCCAACAGAAAACTCTCTTAGACCCAGTAACAGCTTTATGAATCATTCCTATACCCCTTTACAGCTTAAGGCACAGACACGTAGACAAATAGGTGCATGAGCTAGGACATACGCCCTTGAGCCAGCACCGCCATTCGAATCTGAATTCATGGGTGAGCATCTAAAATCAGTACCCCCGTTCCGGCTTTTCCCACAATCCCATTGATTCCTGCATGCCCTGATAGCTAAATCTAATTCTTGCTTTGCAAACATCCCAGTGAATTGGCCTCCAGCTACCTCTGTAGCAAGAATTCCCCAGATTTACACAACTCTCTGGGTGAAGAAGTGTTTCCCTCATCTCCAGTCCTAAGTGCCCCACCCCCTTATTCTTAAACTGTGACCCCAGGTTCTGGACACCCCCAACATTGGAATCACTTCTGCAACGAGCTGCCCAAACCGTTTTAAGAATTGTATATGTTTCTATACTAAGATCTCCTACTCATCCTTTTACATTCCAGTGAATTACATCTTTGCTATAACAGTTGACCAAACTGCTGGTATTAATGCCATCATATTAACAAATAAAAAGCTTTACATTTAAATGGTTTTATCTTTTACAACATTTTTAATAACGTTTTCACCTGCTGAGTTTGCGGTTAGGGAGATGGCAGAAAATATTGCACAGCTAAAGGAGGCATTCAGCTGATGAAGGTTCTTTGCCCGTATTTTTACAAGTGGCGCAGCTAATGTGATCGTTGGGAACGTTAGCTTCAGTTATTTGTAGAGTGTGTAGAGTGTGTAGAGTGTGTAAGAGGGGCTCATTGTCTGAACTTAGTAGGGTTGTGCTGTTAAGTGTGACCCTGTACTAATACCTGGGCCCATGCTGGGAAAGAGAGTGGAAACAAGAGCAGATCATTGTGACCAATTGACGCAGAGGTGATCGTTTCGCTTCAGACCTGTTCAGTACAACCAATCACTGATACAATCACTACAGTGCCCCAGTAAACATCGATTTTCCACATCTGCAGTACCTTCCAAAATACAGATGCCCTGTTGCTTGTTTGTTTCTTATGAACCCTTGAATCACTTTTAAGAATAATCTAGACCCCATCCTGGATATAATTAAAATTTGAGTTCAAATCCATAAATTCATCACTCAATGTGAGTAAAGTGAGTTTCAAAAAAATGATAAGGTTTACCCCTATAATTAGACTGGACTGAGTTAGAACAAGCTAGTCAATTGATACCAAAATTGGCCTTGAAGTTAGAGGCAAAGATATGGTGGATGTTGCAGACTGAGATGCCAACAAGTGCAGTGCCACAAGGAAATGTGATGGGTCCACAGTCATTCAATATCTCTTTCATGAGAACATAGTTGTTTCATGGTTAGTAGGTTTGTGGATGACACCTTAAAATGATGGCCAGTGAACTGTGGCTGACTAAGATCCACAAGCGTGATGTTTAACAACTGGATCAATGGTCTGTAAATGCCAGATGGAATGTAACTCAGCAAATGTGAAGTGTTGAATTTTGGGAAGACAAAGGCAGGAGTTTACACATAGTGTCCGAGAAAGTAGATTAAGGCGAGAAGGCCATTGCCAAGCTTGCCTTTACCAACAGGTAAGAGTGTAGGAATTGGAACATATTTTACAATTGTACAAGAATCAATGCCCTCACATAGGAAGGCGAAACTGTAAAAAGGTGCAAAAAAATGTACAAGGATGTTACCAACTGAAAGATGGAGTTAATAAGAGAGTCTTTCCTGTTTCTGCTGGAGTGAAGTGTACTGAAGGGTGTCCTTATTGATTCCTATCAATTACCTGAGGGATAAAAATAAGTCACAATCTTTTCACCACAGCTCAAGGGACTAAACTAGCAGACATAGTTTTCAACATGAGAAAGAAAGATACAAAAGACGACATAGGGCAAACTGTATTTTCACAGAGAGTGGTGCATTGATGGGACAGCTGCCAGAGGAATGGTACTGACAGTATAAATACAAAATTCGACACACATGGAAAGATAAATGGCTGGGGGGAAAGATTTGGAGAGGTAGTGCCAGGTGCAGATACATAGGACGATCTTGGTATAGGCAACTTGGTTGGCATTGTCACGTTGGATTGGAAGGCCTGTTTATAACTGGCGTAGCAATATGATCAAAAATTTCCAATTATGGGGAACATACTTCCTGCACGTAAGTCTGATCAGTCCCATATAAAGATAAACAATGGATCAGAGAAACAATTCAGCACGAAGAGGACTTTCAGCCCGTGATGTTCTGAGCCGAACATGATGCCAAATTCAATGAAAGCGTTTGCCATTGCTAGACCAAGAGCTCATTGTTGACCTTAGAAGAGGGAAAGACGATGATCCACAAACCTTACTTAATTGATTCAATGAAGTAGTTGAGGCAAGAATAGCAACTATAACAATTTTATAAGATATTTGGATTAGGGACATTAGTATTGAACGGTTTTAGAGGGATATGGGGATAAATTGTGGGGCAGTTGTGACTAATGTAGATAGGGCATCTCTGACGGTACGGGAAGTTTGGCCAGTTTCCATGCGCTATGACTCTATAACTTTATGGGCTGATGGTGTAGAAAGTCAACAAATTCAAATTAATTGGCCATGCATGTCTCTGAAAATATGCCCCTGGGCCCATAAGGAGATTTAGTTTGTCAAGGAACCCTTGCTACAACCTCTACAGCTGAGAGCATGTTTGACTGCTTGCATCATGTGTAGGAAGGAACTGCAGATGCTGGTTATCATGGACTGGTCTGGTATCTCAAAATGCCTGGAATGACGGACATTACAAAGGGTGATGGACACTGCCTGGAACTATCACGGGTACTGACCTCTTCATCACGAAGGGATCACATGACTTACCACAAAAAGGCAGCCAGCACTACCAACCAATCGGGTAGAAGGTAGGTTCAACTGTGCAACAGCATCTTCCCCAACCACCCATGCAGCTCTTGAACCTACTACACAACACTAACACTTAAGTCTTGGTTGCACAAAGGACGTTGAGCTTTTTGCACTAATATTGGGGTTTTTCTCGCATTTCTTGAAAAGTTTTGTTTATTATATTATCCTTGAGAAATTTGTTGTTCCGTTGTTGGTAAATATGATATTCTAAACTCTCTTGATTCTCCATGGCCCTTTCCATTTCCTGTATATATAATATGTGCTTATTTCTTATTTGAAAGCCTCTGAAATGATCATATTTGCCGACACTGCACCACCCGGCAGCAAGTACCAACTCTCTGTAAAAACCATTGCACCACCCACATTTTCTTTAAACTTTCCCCCTCACATTCTTTGAAGTTATGCCCTCTCTCTTTGACATTTCCATCCTTGGAATAAACAAATTTCTGACTGTACTACCCTATCCATGTCATCTCATCTTTGGCGATTTTTAAATACCTCTATTGGGTCTTTCCTCAGCTCCAACAGAAGCGATCCAAATTTGTCCAACTTTGTCCTTGTACCTGATTGCAAAGCAATAATGCAAACCCTCCAATGCATCCCAATAAATCTCTTCTGCACATCTCCAACTAACCTTCTCCTGTATTGAGGTGACAGCAGGTCTGCACACAATATTCCATATGCCAGCCTAACCAAAAGCTTTGTAAAGCTGCAACATGACTTCCTGATTCACGAAGGCAAGCAACACCATACAACTCTGTTCTTGTTCTATATCTGCGTGTGCTGATATTGTCAGGGAGATTTTATGTTTCACTGATTGTCTCTCATTCTTCTAAACTCAAGTGCATGCAAGCCCAACTATCCCAATGTCACTTCATATGTCCACCTTGCCATTCTAGGAATAAGTCAGAGAGGTCATGCAGCATGGAGGAAGGCCCTTCGGCCCAACTTGCCCATGCCGACCAAGATGCCCCATTTACACTAGTTCCCACCGTGCCCCGCGTTTAGTGCATTCGTCTCTAAATGTTTCCTATCCATGTACCTGTCTATATGCTTTTAAATGGTGCTATAGTTTCTGCATCAATTATCCTCATCTGGCAGCTAGTTCCATACACCCACCACCCTCTGTTGTAAATAGTTGTCCCTCAGATTTACTATTAAAATTATTTATCCCTTCTCTCTAAAAACCTCTGGTTCTTGATTTCCTCACAACTCTGGGTAAAAATATTTGCATTCACCCTACACTACATCCATCTTCATTTATACAACCTTTATAAGATCACTCCTCAGTCTCCTGTGCTACAAGAATAAAGCCCAAAACTAGCCTGTGCAGCTTCTTCCTAGACCTCAAGCCACCAGTTCTGGCAACATGGACAGCACAGTGGTGCCACTGTAGATCTGCATCCTTGCAGCACCAGAGACCCGGATTCAATTATGACCTTGGATGATATATGTGTGAAGTTTGCACGTTCTCCTGTGACGCTTGATGTTTCCACCGGGTGTTCCAGTTTCCTTCCACATCTCAAAATATGTGCAGGTTAGTAGGGTGAATGGCCTCTGTAAATTGTCCCTAGTGTTTACGGAGTGGATAAACAGAAACTAGAATGAACAGTTAAAGGTAGACAAAAAAATTGCTGGAGTAGAAAACTCAGCGGTGTGAGGCAGCATCTTTGGAGCAGAGGAACAGGTGACGTTTCAGGTCGAGACCCTTATCAGACTGATGTGGGGGTGGGGTGCAGGGCGGGAAGGAGGGGTGGAGAAAAAAGGTGGGGGAAGAAAGAAGGGGAAGGATTGAAAGGAAGAAAAGTGAGAGGGAGAAGGAGGGGAGAGTTGAAAAAGAAACAGTGGGGAGGGAAAGGGAAGGAAGGAAGAAGAGGAGGGGGTCGGGAGGAGAAGGAAGGAAGGTGGGGAGAGGAAGAAGTAGAGTGGGAAGGGTATAGGGAAGGAGGGAAAAGAAGGAAGGGGGATAGGGAGAAAAGGAAGGGTAGAAATAATAGGGGAAGGAGGGAGAATAGCAGGACTACCTGAAATTGATGAAAAGTCAATGTTCATACGACTGCGGTGTAAACTTCCCAAGTGAAATATGAATGCTTCCTCCAAATTTGCGGTGGGCATCACTTGGCCATGAAGGAGGCCCAGGACAGAAAGTCGGATTCAGAAATGAGAGGGGAAGTTGAAGTGCTGAGCAACCGGGAGATCAGGTTAGTTATGCGAACTGTGCGGAGTGTATGGTGGAGATGCCCCATCAAAAATAAGGGAAGGTATCCCACACCAGTGGGCCACATGAGTGGCACGGGTGGGGGACATATTTGTGGAATTTGGGGGAAAAAAATGTATAAACTGTATTGATCAATTTGTAACAGCCTCCGAAAATGTTGGTTGGATTTCCGTAAGGTTCATGTATTGTATATATTTATTACTGAAATAAAGTCTATTTTCAAATTAAAAAAAATGAACTGTGCGGAGGTGTTGGACGAAGCCTGCGCTTGGTCTCACCGATGTAGAGCAGTTGGAAACATAGAACGTAGAAATTAGGTGCAAGAGTAGGCCATTCGGCCCTTCGTGCCTGCACCGCCATTCAATATGATCATGGCTGATCATCCAACTCAGTATCCTGTACCTGCTTTGTCTACATATACCCAATGATCCCTTTAGCCACAAGGGCCACATCTAACTACCCCTCTTAAGATATAGCCATGAATTGGCCTCAACTACCTTCTGTGGCAGAGAATTCCAGAGACTCACCACTCTCAGTGTGAAAAATGTTTTCCTCATCTCGGTCCTAAAGGAATTCCCCTTAGGGAGTAAATGAGGTGCTAGAGAAAGTATAA
Organism: Okamejei kenojei; assembly: GCA_035221665.1. Lineage (NCBI taxonomy): Eukaryota > Metazoa > Chordata > Chondrichthyes > Rajiformes > Rajidae > Okamejei > Okamejei kenojei. Next base: position 105,894 of record CM069163.1, read on the forward strand.
AGAATGTAAAAAGAATCTTAAGAAAGAAATTAGGAAGGCTAAAAGAAGATATGAGGTTACTTTGTCAAGAAAGGTGAAAGTAAAATCCAAAGGGTTTTCTACAGCTATATTAATAGCAAAAGGATAACGAGAGATAAAAATTGGACCATTAGAGAACCAGAATGGACAGCTATCTGCAGAGCCAAAAGAGATGGGGGAGATATTGAACAATTTATTTTCTTCGGTATTTCACCAAGGAGAAGGATATTGAACTCTCTGAGGTAAGGGAAAAAAAAAATAGAGTAGCTATGGAAACTATGAGATTTCAAAGAGGAGGAAGTATTGACACTTTTGAAAAATATAAAATGTGGAATAAGTCTCCAGGTATGACAGGATATTTCCCTAGGACATTGAGGGAAGTCAGTGTAGAAATAGCAGGAGCTATGACAGAAATATTTCAATATATTCATTAGAAACGGGACATAGTGCCGGAGGATTGGCGTACTGCGCGTGTTGTTCCATTGTTTAAAAGGGTTCAAAGAATAAACCTAGCAATTATAGACCTATTTGTTTGACGTCAGTGGTGGGCAAATTAATGGAAAGGATACTTAGAGATAATTATATATAAGCATCTTGGATAAACAGGGTCTGATTCAGGAACAGTCAACAATGGATTTGTGCCTGGAAGGTCATGTTTGACAAACCTTCTTGAATTTTTTGAAGCGGCAAACTAGGGAAATTGATGAGGGTAAAGTAGTGGATGTTGTCTATATGGATTTCAGTAAGGCCTTTGACAAGGTTCCCCATGGAAGGTTTGGTTAAGAAGGTTCAATCTTTGGGTGTTCCTGGTGGAGTAGCAAGATGGATTCAACAGTGGCTGAATGGGAGATGTCAGAGAGTAATGGTGGGGATGGCTGTTTGTCAGGTTGGAAGCCGGTGACAGTGGGGTGCCATCAGGGATCTGTGTTGGGTCCACTGTTGTTTGTCATGTACATCAATGATCTGGATGATGGGGTGGAAAATTGGATTAAGTAAGTATGCAGATGATACTAAGATAGGTGGTGTTGTGGATAATGAAGTAGATTTTCAAAGTCTACAGAGAGATTTGAGCCATTTGGAAAAGTGGGCTGAAAGATGGCAGATGGAGTTTTAATGCTGATAAGTGTGAAGTGCTACATCTTGGCAGGACAAATCAAAATAGAACGTACATGGTAGGGAATGAGGAATGCTGTGGAAACAGAGGGATCTAGGAAAACTGTGCATAGTTCCCTGAAGGTGGAATCGCATGTAGATAGGGTGGTAAAGAAAGCCTTTGGTGTGCTGGCCTTTATAAATTAGAGCATTGAATATAGGCGTAGGGAAGTAATGTTAAAATTGTACAAGGCATTGGTAAGACCAATTCCTGGAGTATGGTGTACAATTTTGGTCGCCTAATTATAGGAAGGATGTCAACAAAATAGAGAGAGTACAGAGGAGATTTACTAGAATGTTGCCAGGGTTCCAGCAACTATGTTACAGAGAAAAGGTTGAACAAGTTATGTCTTTATTCTTTGGAGTGCATACGGTTAAGGGGGACTTGATTGAGGGTCTTTAAAATGATGAAAGGGATAGGACAGAGTTGACGTGGATAAGCTTTTCCCATTGAGGGTAGGGAAGATTCAAACAAGAGGGCATGACATGAGAATTAAGGGACAGAAGTTTAGGGGTAACGTGAGGGGGAACTTCTTTACTCAGAGGGTGGTGGCTGTGTGGAATGAGCTTCCAGCAGAAGTGGTGGAGGCAGGATCGATTTTAACATTTAAGAGTAAAGTGGATAGGTTATGGAACGTGAAGGGAATGGAGGGGTATGGTCTGAGTGCAGGTGGATGGGACTAGGGGAAAACAAATGGTCGGCACGGACTGGAAGGGCCGAGAGGGCCTGTTTCCGTGCTGTAATTGTTATATGGTTATATGGTTATATGGTTATCCTTAAACTGTGACCCCTTTGTTCTGGACCTTCCCAACATCTGGAACAATCTTCCTGTATCTAGCCTGTCCAACCCCTTAAGAATTTTGTAAGTTGACACCTAGAGCAGCGGATACAATAGATGAGGTTGGAGGAGGAGGTGCAGGTGAACCTCTGCATCACCTGAAAAGACTGCTTGGGTCCTTGGATGGAGTTGAGGGGGGAGGTAAGGTGATAAGTGTCACCTTGGTTTGGGTGGGAAGGGACGAATTGACCAGGTAGTTACGGAGCGAGCGGTCTCTGCGGAAAGCAGACAGGTGAGAGAAATGGGAAGATGTGGCCAGTGGTGGGATCCCGTTGGACCACTGGCCACAACTTCCCATCTTCCCATCCTCCCCTTTTGGCAAATCAAATTCCTTGTATGTTTTTACATACTTGGCTAATAAATTAATTCCAATATAATACAATATAAATCTGCATTAACTTCCATTAAGCATTCCTTAGCCCATTTGCCCAGCTGACCAAGATCCCGCTGCATTTTTTGATAACCATCTTCACTATCTAATATATTACCATATAGTGGCTTTAGTGGCCATCTGCAAACTTACTCATCAGCCCTTGTCTTCTAAATGCATATATATCTTATCCCTCGTTAACGTTGCCTTCCACAGATTTGAGGCTCGCTGGTCTTTAGTTCACAGGCTTTTGAAATTGAGGCACAACATTAGCCAGTCTCCAGTCTTAGTCATGAATATAGAGCAGGGGGCTGAGCACGCAGCCTTGAGGTGCTCCCGCACTGATTGTTAATGAGGAAGAAATATTTCTGCCAATTGGAACAGACTGTGCTCTGTGGATGAGAAAGTCGAGGATCCAATTGCAGTGGGATGTGCAGAGACCCAGTTCCGTGAACTTGGTAACCAGCTTTTTTTTTAAATCAAAAAATGTATTCAATTATTAAAAAATCAATATTTACAAACACAATAAAACAAAACAGAACCCACCACCATAATACAAGACAAACAAATATAACAAATACACTATTATACAACTATGTTACAATCCTTGTCCAGGATACATTCAACCCTCTGCGGTGCCCAGCGGGTCCCGGAAATCCCCCAGGGTGCCCGTGGACAGTGCATAGTCCCTCTCTAACCCCACCCAGACACGGACGTAACTCCGGAAAAGGGACAGGCAGCCGGCTCGGGCAGAGCCCTCTTCCACCTGGCGCCGTGACTCGCAGATGGCCAGTGTGGCCAGGCCGAGGAGCAACCCAACCAGGACATCTTCAGCCTACCCTCTCCCCTATGCACAGGATGTCCAAAGGTGAGGATGGTGGGTGAAAAATGCAGCCAGGAGCAGCCCCTTTAGATATTGGAACAGTGGGCTGCAGCCTCACACACTCCACCATACCCGTGGTACACAGGCTTGTTCAGCCCCGCAACAGTGGCAGGCGGTGGCGAGTCTGCGAACCGTGAGAGAAACAGGTTGAAGGGAACTCCTCCATGCGATACCTTCCAGCCCAGGTCCCGATGTAGAGGGGGAGAATCTCCTGCATGGCAACCAGCTTGGAGGGGATGATAGCATTGAATGCCGAGCTGTAGTCCATGAACAACAGTGTTTTTATTGTCCAAGGTCCAATGCGGAGTGGAGAGCCAGTGAGATCACATCCTCCAATGACCTGTTGTGAGGGTAGATGAAACTGTAGTGGGTCGTGGTTCTTGTTGAGGTAGGAGTTGATTTGCGCCATAACCAACCTCGCAAAGCACTTCATGACCACTGACGTTAGTGCCACTGATCGATAGTCATTGTTCTTCTTGGGCTCCGGTATAATTGATGCCCTCTTTAAGCAGGTGGGAACCTCAGAACACGGTAATGAGAGGTTGAAAATGTCTGCAAAAACTCCAGCCAGTTGGTCTGCACAGGTTTTGAGAACTCGACCGGGAAATACCATCAGATCCAGGCGCTTTCCAAGGGTTCACCCTCCTAAAGGATCTTCTGACGTCGGCCTCTGTGACTGTGACTGTAATACCATCAGGGCCCAGCCAGTGCTCCTGACATTTCTTCTCTAGCTTCCCACAGTTTTATCTGATCAAGCCTGGGAGATTTATCTACCTTCACCTGCCTTCCGACATTCAGCAAATCCTCGACCATAATACAGACTGTCCTCAAGGCATCTCCACTAACTGTCTGAAGTTCCCAAGCTTCATGTCTTCCTGCTGAGGACTTGCCCATGGGGCTCCACACACAGAGGTGACCACTTTGGTTTCTGGGGGACCTATACTTCTTCTAGTTTAAGGTCTATCTCTCAATGCACTAGGTTTGGTAACCTTTCTGCACTCACACCATACCTAGAGAGTATATCCTCAGATAAGAACAGCAAAATTATACGTTACAATACGATATGATAAGAACTTTATTTATCCCAGGATGGAAATTGATCTGCCCACAGTCATAAAACACAAGATACATGAAACAAGTGGAAAGGATTGTGGATGTGCAAAAGATGGTGGCGGGGGGAGAGGAGTCAGCCTACCCCACAACAGAAGGGGGAGGAGGTGTACAGTTTGATTAGCCACAGGGAAGAAGGATCTCCTGTGGCGTTCTGTGCTACATCTTGATGGAACCAGTCCCGTTGCTGAAGGTGCTCCTCAGGTTGACCAGTGTGTCATGGAGGGGTGAGCTGTATTGTCCAGGATGCTCCACAGTTTGAGGAACATCCTCCCCTCCAAGACCACCTCCCATGAATCCAACTCTGCCCCCAGGACGGAGCCAGCCTTCCTGATGGGTTTGTTGATCCTATTAGCTTCCACGTTCTTCACCCTGCTGCCACAGCACACGGCAGCAAAGAAGATGGCACTGGCTCCCACCGTTTGGTAGAACATCTGCAGCATCTCACTGTAGACGTTGAAGGAATGGAGCCTTCTCAAAAAGTACAGCCGGTTCTGTCCCTTCTTGTACAAGGCCTCAGCATTCCTGCACCAGTCCAGTTTACTGTCCAGGTACACTCCAAGGTATTTGTACTCCCTGGTAAACTACACATCCACACTATTGATGGAAACAGGGGACAGGGGTGTTAGTCTCCTCCTAAAGTCCACCACTAACTCCTTAGTCTTGCCACTGTTGAGCTGCAGGTGATTCAGCCCACACCACTCTACAAAGTTGTTGACTACACCTCTGTATTCAACTTCCCTCCCATCACTGATGCAGCCCACAATTGCAGTCATCTGAAAACTTCTGCAGGTGGCAGGAGACTGAGTTATATCTGAAGTCCGAGGTGTAGATGGAGAACAGGAAGAGAGAGAGGACCGTCCCCTGTGGGGCCCCTGTGTTGCTCACCACCATGCCCGAGACATAGTTCTGTTGCCTGACCTATTGTGGTCGTCCAGTCAGGTAGTTGGTGATCCAGGACACCAATGGATCTTCGTCAGTTTGCTCCCTAATGGGGCTGTCCCACTTAGGCAATTTTTCAGGCGACTGCCGGTGACTATCAAATGGCCGGCAGTCGCCTGAAAAACCGGCAACTGGAACGGCGACTTTCAGATTGGAGAGAACACACACACACGCACGCACGCACCGCACGCACGCACGCACGCACGCACCCCACACACACACACACACACACACACACAACACACTCCACACACACACACACACACACACAACACGCACACACTCACACACACACACGCACACACACACACACACACACACACACACACCACACACACACACACACACACACACACACACACACACACACACACCACACACACACACGCACACACACACACACACACACACACACACACACACACACACACACACACTACACACACACACACACACACACACACACACACACACACACACACACACACACACACACACTACACACACACACACACACACACACACACACACACACACACACAACACACACACACACACACACACACACACACACACACTACACACACACACACACACACACACACACACACACACACACACTACACACACACACTACACACACACACACACACACACACACACACACACACACACACTACACACACACACACACACACACACACACACACACACACACACTACACACACTACACACACACACACACACACACACACACACACACACACACACACACACACACACACACTACACACACACACACACTACACACACACACACACTACACACACACACACACACACACACACACACACACACACACACACACACACCACACACACACACACACACACACACACACACACTACACACACACACACACACACACACTACACACACACACACACACACACACACACACACACACACACACACACACACTACACACACACACACACACACAACACACACACACACACTACACACACACACACACAACACACACACACACACACACACACACACACACACACACACACACACACACACACACACACACACACAACACACACACACACACACACACACACACACACACTACACACACACACACACACACACACAACACACACACACACACAACACACACACACACACACACAACACACACACACACACACACACACACTACACACACACACACACACACACACACAACACACACACACACCACACCACACACACACTACACACCACACACACACACACAACCCACAACACCACACACACACACACACACACACACACCACACACACACACACACACACACACACACACACACACACACACACACACACACACACACAACACACACACACACACACACACACTACACACACACACACACAACACACACACACACACACACACACACACACACACACACACACACACACACACACCTTCACCAGCCCATTATGCAGGCGGGGGGACAGGGGTAAGCAGGGGAGCGCTGTCTGAGTGAAATTCACACGGTGCAAAGCCAATGTGATACAGACACACACCGCGATTGAACAGGGAGGTTGGGCGCTGTAATTAAGATGGTGAAAGCACAGTGTACGGTAATTCCTTAAAGAGAGGGGGGGGGGGGAAAGGAGGGAGAAGGAGTGGAGACAACTTTTAAGGAGCCAGACATACACGGCTGTGAAACTCGGCGGATGTTTAACATTACCGGTCGGTTATCCTTGGTTCTGAAAACTACTGCTTAGGTTTTACTTCCCAATGAGCCAATGAAATTCATCAGTCAGCACCGTCTACAACCTACAATAACCTTCAACCTCCTGGCGACCCACCTATGACACAAGAACCACCCGCGAACACCCGCGAACATGTGGCGATCGCATAGTCTTCTGCAGTCGCCAAAAAGTCGCCTAGTGGGACACGCCCATAACAGTGCAGGCCGTATCATGTTAAAAGCACAGGAAAAGTAAAAAAACCTGACTCTCACAATGCTTCCCGACTTATCCAGGTGAGCATAGGAACGATGGAGCATGTGGATGATGGCGTCCTCAACCCCCATCTTTGTTTTGTAAGCAAACTGCAGGAGATCCAGGTAGGGTTTAACCAGGGGTCACAGGTGAGTGAGCACCAGCCTCTCCAGGGACTTCATGATGTGTGAAGTCAGCGTCACCGGTCTGTAGTCATTGGAGGAGCTGGGGCACGTCCTCTTTGGTACAGGAACCAGGCAGGATGTCTTCCACATCACAGGAACCCTCTCCAGACACAGGTTGAAGATATGCTGGAATACTCCGCACAACTGTCTGGCACACACCTTGAGTACCCTCGGGCTGACACCATCGAGACCCTTAGCCTTACCTGGGCGTGTCTGCTCAGCTCCTTCCTCACCTGCTCAGCCCTGATGGTCAGGTGCGGCAAAGAAAGGGCAGAGGAAGGGGATTGAGGGGAGAGTCTGTCGGGGGGCAGGGGGGCGGGTGGGCAGAGGCACCTCCATCAAATCTATTAAAAACACACCAATAATCAGTATGATTACAGCAAGATATCCTCGTCCGTGTACTCAAATAAGCAAGTTCGGTATTCCGACTGCGCATGCCAGGTCATAGTAGGTATGTTACAAAACTTACCTTCAGCGGCACTGCAGTTCTGCCACTGGCCGTGTGCGCGACTTTGGCGCCTTTGAGAGGGGGGCGGGTTTAAAATGCCGTTTTCTCCTGCCTGTCGAAGTCGATCTTTGTCAGGCTGTTTAGCTGCTGAAGAATAATCGATCCAACTTGCGATTTTTAAAACATCGCTGGATAATTTAATAACAGGAGTAAAATAAAAATCGCCTTCTAACGCCGTCAACGCCGACAACGGGACAGATCTCACGTACGGGACAAAGCACGGTAAGCCGTTTATTTTACATATAAACGTGCTTCTTAGGATTACTTTAATCCAAATTTTATGTTGCGACAAGGTGATGTAGGCCACATACGAACCGGCAGTGTTTTTCCTGCCGATATAGGGTTTGAATTAACCACAAATGCAACGTTCCAATCGATTGCGTTCCACAAAATCCCATTCACAAGATGATTTAAATGACCATTAATTTACGGGAATTAAACACTAAATTCCTTCCATTTAGCCTATAAATTCATGACAATGAGATTTAAAAATCATGTTATATTGTGAATTCTTGTGTGAATGTTATTTGGACACTTAGGCTATTTAAAAATGTTAACCTTTTCTTAAGAATTGATAGATGTAACTAACTAATTATATGCTTTAATTTCAGGTCATTCCATGCAAGATTGTTTCATATTTGTTTCAGAATGCTTCAATCTATCATAACTGAATTTTCATTCTGTTCTCTTAATTTTTAAGAAAGTTATGGGCTTTTGACTGTCCTTGATCACAGCTTTTAAGTTAAGTCACTGGAAAAGCAATAGGGAACAATATGCTAATTTCCGAGTACGAAAATGGCCATAACTCTTTTAATACTGAAGATATGAAAGTGAATTAGGTATTAAATTTTACTTCGGAGTCACGTGAGTGACTACGTGAAGACCCCGCCAGGACGCATGCGCGACATATCGTCGAACGCATTGCGGAAGCGACAGTCGGGAGGAGCACCGCTCCTCCAGCGCGAATTTGAAAATTTACTGAAGGTAAGTCTTACCTTTTCTGGTGAGCGTGGCGACTCGGTGTGTTTCTTTTGCAGAACGGAGGAAGCACCATGGAGTCGCGCAGGGGAGAGCAGCAGCTGATACCGCTGCTGTGGAAGCAGCCAGCAGCGTGCCGTCTCTCCAGAGCTGCAGGTGCTGCCAGCAGCTGCCGGCTTCTCGCCGCTACAGACCGCAGGGTGCGCCGCGGGCGGCGGCAAAACCACCCGGAAGTCGGACAGGTCCGTTGACTCGGCTGGGTCCGGACCTGAAGACACCCCATTCCCGGATAGGGACGGCGGGCGTCTTTTCCCGCGGGAGCGGGTGGGGAGCAGTGCTCCAGCGTGACCTGCTTATGCAGGGGCAGAGTCACAGTGGGTCTCTTCGCAGACCCACGGCAGCATCCTTTCAAGGACTGCCAAATGTCTCACCCTCTTCGCAGGGGAGCATTAGGGGTCAGAGCTGGGCTGACCCTGAAGAAGGGGCAATGGCTGAACAGTCAACTGTGAGGGGTGCCAGAAGAGAGAGCAGCAGAAGATTGTGGCATGCTGTATCAACTCAAGATGGACTGCCTATACAAAGCTGCAAGCCAGTGAAAAATACATGGCTACAAACCAGCTACAGGAGCAAGCCATTAACTTTATGGCTGGGAAGTACATTGCTCCAGAGAACTCCATTTCTCTTAAAGTACCAGCAGTCCATGACCCCATCTGGGGCAACAGGAGCCCATCTATAAGGAGCCAGGAGGTGAAGCTCCAGAGGAAACTGCTGGCTGCTAAAATCACAGCAGTACCAGGACAACTGATGGGGTTGATTTGCCTGAAGAGTTACGTGATGCTCTAGCAGACTGTGTAATACTCAGTGGAGATTTACAGTTACAGGAAGAGCATCATCAAGAAGTGCGGAATTATGCAAGACAAGTAGCACACAGGCACCAAAATTGCTGTTGGGGGACCTCCCGAAGCAGGTGAAAGACCTGCATGAGGAAGCCAAGGCTATAGGCCTGATCAAGGTGCCAAGCATCTCTAAAACCCCCTATCAACAGCGGCAGCACCCCTACACACCCACCAGACATCGGTGCTATGGAAGACCATCTGGTGGTGAAAGCTCGAAGGCCGGCCCACCTGCACAGCGGTCTTTCAGACCATGGCCCAGCCCGGCCTTCATGGAAAACGCGCCAACCCCACAACGCAGCAACACAATACCAGAAGAAACAACTGCGGAGACAACCCACACAACACCGGTAACCATGGAGGTAGGTGGGTCTGGTTGTCTTAAAAAAATTGCATGTCCGATTCATTAAAGTTGGGGGACGGTTGCACTTGTTTCATCATGTGTGCTGCACTTTTACCTCTGAACTTTTACATACTCGGAAGTATTCAGAATTACAAAATTGAATTTGTATACGAACTACCGTCCCAGTTCAGCATACGCCTAGCAGGAAGTTCATACTTCACAAAAAGAGAGAACAGCAGGCCATGCTGAACTGTTAAGACTAACAGTAATCTAACCTGCACCTAATTTCTATGTTTCTATGTTTCTATGACTAAACACAAAATGGATTGAGAAAACAATCAGAGAATTTCAAGAGTTCGTATCAAATATATTTATAAAAAAACTAAAAAAGATGGTGGTTGCCGTATCATTATAGATTTGACCGAACTAAATACTTCCGTTCAGTATACCCATTTCAAATTAGACACGTTTGTCACACACAGGGTCATCGTAAATACCTGAAATTTATCTGGATGGGACAGCAATGGTAGTATGCCTTATCCAATGGGTTGTCATCAGCACCCAGGCTATTACAAATTTATTAAAACCAGCTTTAGCATACTTAAAGAAACATAACCATATCGTCATGGCTTACCTTGATGATATTCTCATTGTGGGTGAAAATTGGAGCTGGCTACATTGGTGGTATCAGCCACAACAGAGAAGTTTAACGTACATCCAGATAAATCAAAATTGGAACCCTCCACTACCATGGATTATTTGGGGTTCACACTATTGACTCTGTTCATTTGTCTATCACCTTGCCACCAAACAAAGTGACAGACTTGATGGGAGTATGCAAAAGCCTCACTGGCATCAGGGAACCATCCATTCGGCAAGGAGCAAGAGTGATTGGGAATTGGTGGCTGCGTTCCAGCAGCACAATTGGACCACTCCATTATTAAAACCTGGAAGAGGGAAATTTTAGCTCTCAAAAAATCATACAGGCCATTTCAATAGGCCTATGCAACTACCAGGGAAAGTAATTAGAATTAAACTGGTGGATAGAAATGTTCCATATTATCCTAACCCCATCACCCCATTCTAGATCCCTAGGGTACATTACAGACTGATTGCCAGTGCTAAAGGTTGGGGAGCAACTAATACCACCGCAAGTTGTGGTGGCAGATGAGTGCACAAAAATTATTCTGTTTAAAGCACTAGGAATTAATTATCTAGAAATGCTGGGAGCGTTTTCATGGACTCAGGGCCTACTGCTCAGATGAGCACCAGTTGCATGTACGGTACAGATTGATACCACACTGGGGGCCTATTATATAATCATATGGGTGAAATAAAGTCGATATCATGTGATGAATTGCCCTAATAATATCTGGCACTGGTGTCTGGGAGAGAGATTTGGATCTCAACCACTTACCTTCCAGGCAAGCTAAATACAGTGGCAGACATCAGGTCACGTAAATTCAACGACAACATTAAATGGATGTTGGATCGGAAAGTGTTTACAGATATTATAGACCGGTATGGGACACCAGATATCGACCTTTTTTCCATCCGGACTAATTCACCAACTACCAACATATGTTGCTTGGGAACCAGACCCAGGGGCAGCAGCGATGGACGATTTCTCGCTGCATTGGGGGGGGGATTTGTTTTGCTATGCATTTTCCCCTTCTGCCTCATCAGGCGAGTCTTACAATAATTAAACAAGACGCCGCAACGGGTACCATGGTTCCCAACAGTACAAAGATGGTCTCAGAACCCTGCATCTGGATCAACAACGGCCAAGGAGGTTGGCACACCCCGTGCGGGAAAGTATCCGTGCCATGACTGTATGAACTTGTTGATTTGCAGTTTCTGAACAGGCCATTTCTGGGATACGGACTCTCCGACAGGACGATCAATGCCATCTCAGCGTCGTACAGGGAGTCCACGAGAAGACAGTACCTGACATATGTCAGGAAATGGGAAGTGTTCAGCACCAGGACGAACACTACATATGACTCAGCCACCAACACTGAAGTGCTGGAGTTCTGGCCACCCTTCATTTCGATGAAGGATTGAGTTACAGTGCCATTATTGTGCAAGGAGTGCCCTAGCTAATATCTGGGCAGAGGGAGTGATCACCTGGCTATAGGATCACACCCACTAAACGAATGAGGGGTATTTGTACTCTATTCCCCCCAGGTCCAGATACACCTATATATGGGACATAGGTAGTACACCATGTTACGAGGATGGACACCAATATCGGGGCTCACTCATGGACAAACTAATATCCTAGATGGGAATGATTATGGCACTTGGATCAGCACAACGGGTCCCAGTCCTTACACAAGCTAGAATAGGACGTCATGTCTGTCACAAATGGCAGATAACCTGCTACATACAGGGGTACTTAAACTAGACTGACCCGGTTCCTTTGGCCAATATTAGAGTTCTGGCCTATCCTGCAGATAGTCGGCCCTGCATAGTGACACATACTTTCCCAATATATAGTCACCAAAGACACTTATGGGCACGGAGAGAGCTTTCTCATTAGCCATAAATGCCCTCACCTAAGGTCACAGTGCAAACCATATCCAGATGGTTCGGGTGGTATTACATGCAGTGGTGAATACTAATGTTTCAAATCTCACTCCAACAGGGCTGCATCTACATCGGACGCTAGGATGATGGGAGTTCCTATGGACCACATCCTTGCCACAGCGGGGTGGAGCAATGAACGCGTTCAATGCTTTATAATAAACCCGTGGGCGATCCTGAGACGTTTGCAGGGAAAAAATTAAGTTCTGTAAAAATAAATTACCAATGTGGGGCATATTATTTTAGGTATGAATAATACCTTTATTGTTTTTCAGCACAGTGTCGTGTGTGAAATACGTTCATCCTCCGTCCCAGAATGGCAGTGTGTGAGCATGGTCTCGTGACAGGGCATGAAATCACAGAGCTTTGAAAATCTTCACGTAGTCACTCACGTGACTCCGAAGTAAAATAGTAAGATTAAAATGAGAACTTACCAGTTTGAAGTTTGATCTTTATTTTATGAGGAGTTACGATGAGGGATTACGTGCCCTCCGCTCCCAAAACCCTCTATTATAAAGTTCAACTGGTATGGGAAGTTCTCTCTTATCTTACTATATTAGTCTACTCTGGTATCTGTGATTTCACACCACTGCTTTGAAGAATGTCGCGCATGCGTCCTGGCGGGGTCTTCACGTAATCCCTCATCGTAAACTCCTCATAAAATAAAGATCAAACTTCAAACTGGTAAGTTCTCATTTAATCTTACTATTAAACTTCTTTTTATGCTTTATCTGGTGGGATAAATTGCAGACTTGATTTTTTAAATCTCAAAATTTTGTAACATTGCTAGGTCATAGGACACTCGCTATAAACATTCTCGGCAGCTGTGGTGCTGCGTTGTGTGCAGGACGGCGTTGCGTCCGTGGTCAGGGTCAGGTCCGGGCCTCTGGCGCTGCGGCCGCTGTTGAGTTGCTGCTGATCCGTCCCCATCCACTCCCGGGTGTCCCGTCCCTGTCCGGGGTGCCCTGGCCTTGCAGCCGGCGGGGGGGGGGGGTGGGGGGGGGTGGAGGGCGTTGGCTCCAGCTGTCAGTGGGCCCGGGGGGGGCAGGCGGAGTTGAGCTGCGGTTGGACGTATCGCGCTGGCTGTGGGACTGGGGGCCGCTGCTCCAGGCCGGTGTCCCGTTGGCCGGGTATGGGAACACGGGGGAACGGGGGGACGGGGAAGTCCAATGGTGGTTCGGCATCTGGGTTTGATCCTGGCTGCGGGTGAGGCGCGGGTCTGTGTGCTCTTAGCTGCCGGGGAATGTCTCTCCCCCCACTGTCACCCACTCGCATTTGTCCCTCTCTCTCGCTGTTACACCCCCACTTTCCCGCTATCTGGCACCCCCGTTCCTCAAATTAAATATAGTTTTACACATAAATCATGAACAAAGATAAGAATTTATACACAGTTTATACAGGCAGATGTCAGCTTCTCTACATCGGTGAGACCAAGCATAGGCTTGGCGATCGCTTCGCTGAACACCTCCGCTCGGTTCGCAATAACCAATCTGATCTCCCGGTGGCTCAGCACTTCAACTCCCCCTCTCATTCCGAATCCAACCTTTCTGTCCTGGGCCTCCTCTATGGCCAGAATCAGGACCACCGTAAATTGGAGGAGCAGCACCTCATGTTTCGCTTGGGCAGTTTGCACCCCAGCGGTATGAACATTGACTTCTCTAATTTCAGGTAGTCCCTACTTTCCCCTCCCCTTCTCAGCTCTCCCTCAGCCCACTGTCTCCGCCTCTTCCTTTCTTCTTCCCCTCCCCCCCCCTCACATCAGTCTGAAGAAGGGTTTTGGCGCAAAACGTCACCTATTCCTTTGCTCCATAAATGCTGCCTCACCCGCTGAGTTTCTCCAGCATTTTTGTTAATCCTCACTAGTTACTGTCTGTCATTTGGAAAAGGCTCTATTCATTTCTATTCTTTGGTTCCTATCTGCCAACCTGTTCATTATACAACTCGGTCCATCGCCACCCACCGGTCTCCACCCCCCCCCACCCCCACGACCCCTGCACAGTTCCGTGTGCTTTAATTTTGCGCACTAATTAAATCTATTTCATGATATCTTGTCTAAAGCCTTCTGAAAGTCCTAAGATTCCAGTCTGCTGATTCACCTCATCCACAATACCAGTTACACCCACAAAATAACTTGGTAAATTTGTCAGGCAATATATCACCTTTTGTAAATTCATCTTGTATTTGATGAACACTGTTTTCATTTTTTTAAATGGACTGTAGCATTTTTCCCTCTGCCAACATCAGGTTAACTGGTGAATAATTTTGTGTTTCTTTCCTTTTACTAATCGCGGGGTTATATTAACTATCCTCGATTTCATAGAAACGGATCTAGAGTCAAAAGAATGTTGGGAATCGACCTTTCCATTTCTGGGGCTACTGTCTGAAGTATTCTGGGATGCAGGCTGAGTGTCTTGCGGATTTATCAGCCTTCAATCCCATTAACTTCCCAACATCATTTGCCAACTTATCCCTTGACATTTAGAGAAGTTATTTATATCCTGCTTTGTGAAGTCAGAACAAAAGCATTGTTTTAAGTAAACTGCCATTTATTTTTTCCAATTATAAGTTCCTGTGATTTTGATTGTAAAAAACGTACATTCGTCTTCACCAAACCTTTTTAATCACCTCTCTACGAGATTTTACAGTAAGATTTTGTTTCCTGCAACTTTATCTTCATGCTATCCCTCCCCCCATAATTAATCCCCTATTCTCCTTGGTTGTTCTAAACTATTCCTAGTCCTCAGATTCACTGGATTTTTCAGTCTAATTTATCTCCTCTTTTAATCTGATTCGATCACAGCTTTCCTATTTTATTTTTACTTTGAAAATTGTTGTAATTCATCCAAGCAGTCCAAAAATGTTTTCCAAAGCTGACTTACTAACATAAGTCATTTTCTCCATTCTCTTAGCCAGATCTTGCTTTATATCATTGCTGCTTCCTTTATTTAGTTTTAGGAACTCTAATCTCAGATTCAAGCTTGTCACTCTCCATCTCAATGAAGAATTGTACCATATTACAATCAGTCTTCCCAAAGCTGCCTCACACCACAAAACTATTCATCTCTTCATACAATACCCGAGCAAAATGGCCGTCTCTTGCTCCGATTCCATTTGCTTTTTATTGCAGTGATATCTCCAACCTGACTTAAGTCGGTCATTGAACCTGTACCTCACTGCACTTGTGCACAGGACAATAAACTCAACTTGCATTTGCTTGACAGTCATAGAGTCATAGTGTGGAGTGTGGAAAAGACCCTTCGGCCCAACTCACCCCCACCGGCCGAACATATCCCAGCTACCCTAGTCTCCACTTGCCTGCGCTTGGTCCATATCCCTCCAAACCTGTCCTATCCATGTATCTGTCTAAATGTTTCTTAAACAATGGGATAGTCCCACTCAACTACCTCCTCTGGCAGCTTGTTCCATACACCCACCACCCTTTGCGTGAAAAAGTTACTCCTCAGATTCCTGTTAAACCCTTTCTCCTTCACCTTAAACCACAGTATGCTATGTGACCAGAGTCCCATGACACTTTCCTTGTGTTGGTCTGTATCTCTGTACATTAAATATATCTTGTCCACAAGTGCCACTGAGGTGCAATACAATGCCAGCGGTGCTGGCTCGAATGGCCTCCTCCTGCACCTATTTTCTATGTTTCTATGTTTCTACTTCAAAAAACTAATCTTATCTTCAATCATATTGACATGCCAACTTTAAGTGAATCAATGAAGTGCAGAATCTTTATTTTGAGAATGGCTTTGGATGGAAATGAAATCTGAAACTAGATAATCAAACATAATGGTGTGTGCATATGTCAGCCAAAAGAGAATTGTAAACTTCATTTGAAAATCTCACATCTTTATAGAGATGGAAAATGTGCAACTGTTGCTGAGGCCGTTTTATTTGCAGTAGGTCACCTACAAATAAGCTGCTGCAAATTATCATGGGTCATGTGTTGACATCTAAAAACCCAATGAATCCTTATTAGCAAATGATACAATCGTTTTGCAGGATAATCAGATTGTGGATAATATGTAATTATATATCGTGGGCTCGCAGCACTAAATATGGACCATATTTCAAGTTCACTTACAATCTCCCATCGTACTTTGGTAAAATTGAAATGAAAAAAACAAAACAAAATTCAGTTATCTATATAACGTACACATTAACTTTATTTCATTAATCTACATTTTAATTCTGTTAATAAATCAAATAGATCAAAAATTACTAATTTAAATGCAGCCAAGTGAATATTTCTTTTTTTTTGAAAGACATAAGATGCTGGAGTAATCCAGTGAGTCAGGCAGCATCTCTGGAGAACAGGCATGGGTGATGTTTCACATTGGGACCCTCCTTTAAAATGATCGTGGGGGATGGGTGGAGAAAACTGGATGAGAGGAGAAGCAGGACAATGCCTGGCAAGTGATAGGTGGATATAGGCGAGGGGAGTTTTTCAGTTAGTTGGACGAGGGTGTGAGATACCCTTTATGCTCACAATTTTACTTCGGAGTCACGTGAGTGACTACGTGAAGAACCCGCCTCACGCTGGCAACGGCATGACGTCAACGCTGACGGCGCGAGGAGGAGCTGCAGTAAGGAGCAGCTCCTCGGCAGCGGTCGGAACGGCCCGCAGGTAAGTGCAGTTAGACCGGGGCGTTTTTTAGGTTACGCTGGGTGGCTCCAGCAAACGAAACCAAAAGTAAAATTTAGAGCCACGTTAACGTGCTGATTGAGCACTGATTATTAAAGAAAAATGGAGAAATCGGGAAAGAAGTTTTCGCGGGTAAAAAGATCTTCCCGGGGTGAAAGTAAAAATACGGGACGCGAAGTTAGTGCGGACCCGGTTCCGATACCGTTGGCCGCCGATTTACCCGATAGTGAGTTTCCAGATTCTCCAGAAATAATAACCACGGAGGAAAATGTTCCTAAAAAATGCAAAAAGAAATCTGAGAGGCCCGTGGTTTCTGATGACTCTGATATTGAAAGACCTCCAGACAATAAAACTATGTGGCTGAAAATGGAGCATATGGAGAAAGTTCTCCAAACAATAATGAGACAAGGGTCAGAGTACCCAGATGAATCCCAAAAAATCCCTGAGGGGTTTGAATATGATGAATATGGCTGTGGGCCAAGTTGGGAATATGATACTCCGGACCCAGGATTTGGGCTGGAAGAAGTCTCATGGGATGATATCCCAATTGATTTAGGGCTGCAGAAGGCAGACCCTGCTGGTGGCTATATGGCTTTTGAAAGCACACCACAAAGTAAAAAGAAAAGGCCTAATGTGCCTGGGATAGCACAAGATTTTGCTATACCTGAAGGAAGTGGTGAGGCTATGGAAGAAATCCTAGCTGCAAACATAAATTATATGGTATCTCACCAACTTCACAATTCTGTGATGAATGAAACATCAGAATTATATAAAGCTCCAAGAAATTGTGCCTCATTGGAAGTACCTACGGTGAATCCGATGATATGGACGTCTATGACTCCAAGTATGAGAGCCCTAGAAGTGAAGTTTCAAAAGGTGCTCAAATTAATTTCTGCTGCCATTACGGCCTATGGCAGGCAAATGGAGAATCTGGAAATGGAAAAGATTCAAAAGGATACTTTGGGCTTATTATGTAATTCATTCTATGAAATTAATTGCATGAGGAAAATGGCGATTCGGCCCATATTTCACCCTAGATTTGCAAGCCTGTGTCAAGAAAGTGGAGTTCAAGCTCCTGGGTATTTGTTTGGAGAAAATCTGCCGAAACAGCTGAAAGAGTTGGATGAAGAAGCTAAATATTTTAGCAATGTTAAACCTTTTGTTTTTGGACAAAGAAGGGGTTTTTCGACCCGAAGGGGTTTCGATTTCCGTTATAGAAGCAGAAGTTTGTCACGAAAATACTATCGTGCTGTGCAGGCAAGTGCTTCCCTGTATTTGGGAAGAAGGAGACCACCACGCTCATACGGAGAGGTATTAAAGACTTATATACTTAAAGAAACTGTGGATGACTCTCCAGTTGGAGGGAGATTGCAAAAATTTTATAATGCCTGGCTTAACATTACTTCTGATCGATATGTATTACAAGCAGTTTCGGGAGCCATTATTATTTTTAAAGAAGGGGTTAATCCTCCTGTACAGAATAGACCTGCTTATGCTTATGTGTTTTCTGCAGAGGAAAGAATGGAGATTAATGTGGAAATTGACAAATTATCTGGAAAAGGCGTAATTGAAAAGACTTGTGAACATAAGCATCAATTTGTCTCTAATATATTTCGAAGAGATAAAAAAGATGGTGGTTGCAGAATTATTCTGGACCTTACAGATCTGAATAAGTTTGTAGAATACAAACATTTTAAGATGGAGACATTCAGTACTGCAAAATATCTTATCTCAGCAGGGTGTTATATGGCTAAGATTGATTTGAAGGATGCCTATTATTCTGTAGCAATTCATCAATGCTTCAGGAGGTATTTAAAATTTAATTGGCTGGGACAATTATGGCAGTTTAAAGCTTTACCAAATGGATTGAGTTCGGCTCCTAGACTCTTTACAAAACTGTTGAAAACCAGTTTTAGCCCAATTAAGAGCACAGAAACACATTGTTATGGCTTATCTGGATGATATTCTGATCATTAGTGATACTCAAGAGTCAGCTGAGCACTCAGTTTCAGTTACTAAAGCTTTGTTTGAAAAGCTAGGGTTTTTGATTCATCCAATTAAGTCCCAGCTGCAGCCAGCACAATCAATTAACTTTTTGGGGTTTGTAATTAACTCAGTGACTATGTTAGTTACTTTGCCAACAGAGAAGGCCAATGACATCTTGATGACTTGTAATTACCTCATTCACAAACCTTATCCCTCCATCCGAGAAGTGGCGAAAACCATTGGGAAACTGGTAGCAGCATTCCCGGCAGTGGAATTTGGTCCATTACATTATCAAAATCTTCAAAGGGACAAAATAAGGGCTCTTAAAGAGAAGGCAGGTCACTTTGACAGGCCTATGCAATTAACAAAAGAAGCCGTGTTGGAATTACAATGGTGGGTTGAAAATGTCCCACAAGCTGCTAAGAATATCATGATTAAACAACCTGAAATGGTTTTACAAACGGATGCTAGTGCTCTCGGATGGGGGGCTACAGATTCGTCCTCCAGTTGTGGAGGTAGATGGAAAGCTCAATAAGAAGCGTTTCTTCAAGTTTATGGTATTAACTATTTGGAGTTTTTTGGGTGCTTTTTATGGACTTAAAGCATATTGTTGTGCTAAACAAGGTCTACATGTGTTAATACAGTTAGACAATAAAACGGCTGTTGCATACATTAATCACATGGGGGGAGTTAGGTCAGTATCATGTGATTGTCTGGCCAATGAGATATGGCAATGGTGTATTGGTCGCCAAATATGGATTTCAGCAAGCTACATTCCGGGTAAGGACAATGTGGTAGCAGATGAAAGGTCCAGGATTTTTAAAGATAATACGGAATGGATGCTTAAGCCAGCAATATTTAAGAATATTGTAAACCAATTTGGGTTGCCAGAAATAGATTTGTTTGCATCTAGGCTTAATCATCAGTTGCCTACTTATGTGTCTTGGGAACACGATCCAGATGCAGTAGCAGTAGATGCTTTTTCATTACACTGGGGAAAGATGTTCTTTTATGCTTTTCCACCATTTGCTTTGATTCAGAGATGCCTGAAGAAGATAGAACAAGATTCTGCTTCTGGATTGTTGGTAGTTCCAAATTGGCCAACTCAACCTTGGTTCCCAGTAATGCTGAATATGATTAAAGAACCATATATGTCGATTCCTAACTGTAGTGATATCTTGACTAATCCGGTAACTAAAGAGATTTACCCATTGTATGCATATATGAATTTGTTAATCTGCAGGTTTTGACCAGACCACTACAGGAGCTGGGATTGTCGGACCAAACTATGGAAGTTATGGTTGCATCATGGCGCAATAGCACACAAAAGCAATATATGACACATATTAAGAAATGGGAAGATTTTTGCACACAGTCAAATATTTCTTATGATACTGTAAATATTGCAAATGTTTTGGAATTCCTTGCCAATTTGCATTTTCAGCAACATTTAAGTTACAGTGCCATTAACACTGCACGCAGTGCCTTGTCGTCCTATTTAGGGCTTATGACTGATCAGAGATCAATTGGGTCGCATCCATTAATATCTAGATTCATGAAAGGAATCTTTAATATTAATCCACCCAAACCAAGATACACAGAGATTTGGGATGTGAGCATTGTACTTACGCTACTTAGACAATGGACTCCAATTGAAGGGTTGACATTGGAAAGATTGACATTGAAATTAGTCATGTTAATGTCACTGGTCTCAGCTCAAAGAGTGCAAACTTTACAAATGTTGCGTTTAGACTGTATGCATGTGACTACAGATAATGTTGTGTTCTATGTTTACGAGTTGATCAAACAAAGCAGACCAGGGAGATCTGGAACAAAGGTAACCTTTCAAGCTTATCATATTGATCCTACTTTGTGTGTGTGGTTAAACATTTGAACGAATATATTAAAGTTACTGACACCCTTCGAGGAAATGAAAAAGCGTTAATGGTTACGCACAAAAAACCACACACAAAAGCTTCAGTTCAAAACTATCTCAAAATGGTTGAAACAGGTGTTGGTTTTAGCGGGAGTAGACACTGATGTGTTCAAATCTCACTCCACCAGGGCAGCAGCTACGTCCGCGGCGAAGGGGCGGGACGTACCTCTCGAGCATATTTTAAAAGTCGCAGGGTGGAGTAAAGAAGAAACTTTTTCAAAGTTCTACTATAAACCTGTTCACACTATGACAAGCTTTGGACACGCGGTGTTGGGAGCACTATAATCACCTGCTTTGTTTACTATTAATTGCTATAATCAATGGTGTAGTCACTTCTATCTTTTATCACTTGTAATCATTTTCCCTCAGATATAAGGAGGGTTATTATATGGTCTTTAAACCATTAAAAAGTTAATTGTGAAATGATCTAACATTAGTCTGGTTTCTCATGTATGTGTTTACTTAGCCGGACTGTCGTACGGATTGATCCTACGACTTTAAAAATCTTCACGTAGTCACTCACGTGACTCCGAAGTAAAATAGTAAGATTAAACAAGAACTTACCAGTTCGAAGTTTGATCGTTATTTTATGAGGAGTTACGATGAGGGATTACGTGCCCTCCGCTCCCACCCTCATAAAATAAATGATCAAATGGTAGTTCTAAGTCTTTTATGAGCCTTACTATGTTACTCCGGCTTTTGGTGTTCTGTGTTTTTCATGCCGCTGCTTTGAAGTATGCCGTTGCCAGCGTGAGGCGGGTTCTTCACGTAATCCCTCATCGTAACTCCTCATAAAATAACGATCAAACTTCGAACTGGTAAGTTCTTGTTTAATCTTACTATTAATACTCAAAGACTAAATCCTGGAAGCAAGAGATTTCTTTATTTTACGAGTCTGCAGACCGGGTGCCTCTCCAACTCGAGACACACCGAAGCCAGAGAGATCATCCCCCTTTATACACAAAATCTTACATTCAATCTCCCCTCCGGACCCTTCTCCAATCAGGGTCGGAGGTGCACAATCTGTAGGTACATCCCCTCGCACCTCCCATATCATACATTGCATGTTCAAACATGTTCATGGTAATGAGCAATTTCTTGACCAGGGGTGTGTTGTAATATTCATTTATTCTATTAAGCATGCTCAGCTGCTCATGACCTGGCCCAGTTTTACTCACCTCCTAGTGAACCCTCTCAGTTTTCCTATATCAGTACTAAAGCTAAGCTATAGTGACAAGGGTCCCATCCATCACTCCTTTCCACTGATAGGGATCTCTCTACATCACTCCCTTCTCTAGCTATACAATGCTATCTCTTCTTACTCAAGGACTCAAGGATGGGTCTGGCAACCTTCAGACACTGCTGTGTCAGAATCCTCTCTCCAGCCCCTCTCTGTTTTGAATTCTCTTTAAAACTCCTTTCTTTAATAGGGTTTAATCACTTTATCCCTCACAATCCTCCCTTTTTCTTTTGCTACGCATACACTGATTAAACCCTCATTTTAAGTTCCTTCAATTCGAACTGACGTAACATCGTCCTAACCTTCTCCTCCTGTAAATCATAAACTTCCCCTGGCGCATTATCATTATTTTCTGTATTTCCCCTTTCTCTCCCATAGGCATGACTACAGCCTGCATCTGACATACTTCTGGTAATAAGTTCCCTAAAACAAGGGATACAACAGGGGATAAAGATCAGTCCAGCCACTGCACATAGAAACACAAGTCCCACCGTTCTCCACCATGTTCCTCCGAGGATGGAATCCCACCATTGGGTTCCCATAATCGAATTCCACTTTTGTATTGGAACATGCGCCAACTTCCGGATCCCTTCTGATATGTCCATCACTGCCTGTCCATTATCATCGATGTTCAAACAGCAATTAGAGAGGTTGAATTTCCCGCATACCCCTCCTTCTTCTGCCAGGAGGTAATCTAGGGCTAACCTGTTCTGGTATATCGCTGCTCTCATCTGCGTCTGCTGCTTTGCCAGCATCTCCAGTGCCCCCGCAGTTTGGTTGGTAATTACCTCCAGTACTGCCTGTAGCCTTATGATCCGGTTTAACATGTATACTGGTGTTCGGTAGCCCCAGGATCCATCCTGTGCCCAAGTGGCTGGTCCGTAGTATGAGATGATTCTTGCTGGTGGCCATTCATCATCTTCCCATTCTCCAATGTCTATTTTCCTCTTTTTCCGATATAGGTCATCAAATACAGGTGTTCCTAACGACCGGCCTTCTTTGGGGTTTAACAGGAAGAATCCAGGTTGTACCAGTCCAATAAAACAAGTCCCACTCCAATTCATCGGTAACACCGAGTATGCCTTGTATCCGCATATCCATAACAGTCCTTCAGGGGCCGGTCCACTAGAGGCAACCTTGTTCCATATATCTCGCAATACTGGGATCCCCTGGTAAGGGTTATTCCCGGTGCAGTTCCATAGTCCGGCTGATTCCACTCCATCGATCTCCATCCGGATAGCGCAGTTTTTCCCATATTTCTTAGTTAGATACCATTTAGGCTCCTCTGGCCACCACACTCGGGACTGATTTGGCCACTGGGTGACGATGCGCTGGCAGGGGCTGCTGCCTACTAGGACGGCATCCTTTGCCCAGGGCCTAGCGATACACTCAGTCCCGACCGGAGCGTCTGTCAGGACCCATACCTGGGGATCTCGGTCTTGTCCAACTGTCAGGTTCCACCCCATCAGGTCCCATATTTCAACAATGGATCCGCTCCATGGCCAGCGTGAATTCATCAGCGGTCCTCCGCAGACCCAACAGTTAGTCACATTCAGGGTCCCAGCTATCCGGGTGGCCAAGTCCACAAACAGGTTTTTTTTCTCCAGGGATTTCGATTGCTTCTTGATTTCTTCGTACAGTGTCTGGTGCACTTGAGGCTGAGTATGTGGGGGAGGGGGAGGCTTAGTGACTACTACCTTAGTAACCTCTTTTACTACTTCCTCCTTCGTCTTATCTATTGCCCCTTTTATGATCTGAGAAGGGAAAACTAACTGTACACAAACCCATCTCTCTCCCCTTGGGCAGGTAACGGCCCCAAACTTCCCTATATGCCCCCTATTGCCTGCCATCAAATACTCCTTTCCCCCTCTTTACAAATGATTCTAGTCTTTCGGTCATGGCATACTTCGTTCACATGGGAATGATAGGTAAATGATGTGGTTATTACCCCTCTGTATTGAATAGGATGATAACATTTATCACAATTATTAATACCTTTTACAACAATTACATACAAAGCAAACAATACCACGACTGCTCCTTTCATACTGTCAGTTATACATTCAATGCTTTTTTTTTTTTAATTACTGTTAGGGGTTTACTTCCCGGCTTCACCGTCCACTGTTCCTCCTCCTCAGGAACGGGTGGATCGACGGGTCCTTTAACCCGGATCGCGTGGGTCCACCCTTTTTCTTTTGTTCGTATTGCTGTCTCGGTTGTCAGCAATACTAGGTACGGTCCAGTCCACCTGGGCTGGAGTTTCTCCTCCTTCCAATTTTTGACCAGTACCCAGTCGCCGGCCTTTACAGCATGTATTGGAAAGTCGAGTGGTGGGCTTTGAGCCAATAATCCTTTAGCTTTTAATTCTGTAAGGGAACGAGATACTGCCAGTAAATAGTTCCTTAAGAATACATCACTGCCCTCTATGGTGGGTATTCCTTCTATCTTTCCCAAATAAGGTAACCCAAACAACATTTCATAGGGGGACACTGCTAACTTTGCATGGGGTCTCCGTTGCTTTTCTCAAAGCCTTTCTGTTTCCCTACTGCTCCAAACATATGCCAGACTCCATGTACATATGCTGCTCTTAAAGCCTTAATTTCTGCCAATTGAGCTAAGCAAGATTGCAGGCAAGTTTCCAATTTGATCCTGCGCTATAGCTTTTACTTCTTTAGATATTACTCGTCCAAAATATTCTACCTGCTGCTGACAAAACAAAAACTTCTTCCTTGATACATCATGACCTCCTGTGCCATCTTTTCCAAGATAATTACAATGTCTCTCTCTCACATTGCTCCTCACTTGTGGAACAAACCAACAAATCATCCACATACTATATCAACACCTTCCAAATCTGCCTACAACATCTGATTAAAAACACGGCGCTAGTATTTAAAACGCTGCCGCATCCTAGCCTAGGTGTATTTAATACCTCTTCTTAATGTTCTTACCATAGCTATGTTCACCATTATCTTAATATTATTATTAAGATCATTATTATTATTATTATTATTATTATTATTATTATTATTATTATTTCCTGATTATCGTACCTGTTCACATCCCCAACACACCTTATCCATTACCTATCTCCTCACTATCCTTGTCTGGGCTTAGATCCAGATTTATTTCACTCCCGATAGGGCATTTGAGAAAACACTCTCCCAAATACATTTATTATTGGCATGGAATCTCTGGCCCCTGTTTGGCTCTGTCATAGGACTCACTGTGTGTCGGTGCATCACTTATTTCAGACTTTTCAACCAGGTCTGTTGTTACTGACAACATTGTCTTTCCTTTTTCACGCTCTTTCTTTCTAAAGCAGTCTCATCAATTCATCCCTCTGCTTCCCACTTTAATCCTTTCTGATCTGCCTTCTTTCTCATTATAAACTCAATGTCTTACTTCTCAGATAGTTTATCCTCCTTTGCAAATTTATTCACCTTCCTTTTAAAATCTTCCACTGACCTCGATCCTCATATTTTACCACCACCCCTTCTACCTCGGGTAATGTCATCACTTTCCCTCCTACCCCCGAGATTCTGACTTGTTTTTCACCTAATCCATTTCTTCTGGTATCTTAGTTCCACTTGATCTCTCCACTCCCAAATTACCATAAATACCATATCCTCTCCCTGGGGTCCTAATCTCAAGTTTACCAGAGGTTCCCGTGTGTATCCCATACACCCCAGGGAGCGGAACCCCTGACTCCCCTATTCTTCCTCCATGAGTGCGTACGACTGCACCTCCCGTCGTAACTTGGGACATTCCTTCTTGAAATGACCCGGCTCTTTACAATAATAACACCGGGGTGGCCCCGTGTACCACCCTTCTGATCCTTGTTCCTTGTTTTCCCGGGGACCCCAACTTCGGTCCCTCCATTCACCTCTTCCTCGTCCTCTAGTACTACCGCTTCCTCTTCCCCGGTCTCCACGAGCACCCGGCTTTCTATCACCTTCAATTCCCCCCTTCTGTACTACTTGCTGTACTGCTTGCAACATCATTTTTGCCTTTCCCTTCTGTTTCTCCTCATCCCGTCTTACATATACCTTTTGAGCCTCTGTTAACAACTGATTCAATGGTTTTTCATTCCAATCTTCCAATTTTTCCAATTTCTTTCTAATATCTGGCCATGATTTTGTTACAAAATTAACCTTCAACAACTGCTGACCTGCGGTCGTATCAGGGTCTATCCCCGAATACTGCTGGACATTCTTCCTTAATCTTTGTAAGAACACTGTCAGAGGTTCGTCCTTATTCTGCTGATTTTCAAAAAACCCGTTCGAAATTCTGTCCCTTGGGAACGGCTTCTCTGATTCCCTTGATTATTATCTCCCTGAGATCTCTCACACTTCTTCTGTTTGGTTACTCCAATCCGCGCAGTAATGGGATATTTTACTGCTCCCGCTTTAATCCTGTAACCCCTTCTCCTGCCTGTCTGACCATCTGTCTTTCTTCTGAAGTAAACAAACTTCCCCTTATTGACATCATTGTCTGCCAACTCCTTTTTTTTTCCCTGGG
This sequence comes from Okamejei kenojei, assembly GCA_035221665.1. Taxonomy (NCBI): domain Eukaryota; kingdom Metazoa; phylum Chordata; class Chondrichthyes; order Rajiformes; family Rajidae; genus Okamejei; species Okamejei kenojei. The sequence continues at coordinate 133,067 of CM069163.1, forward strand.
CCCATTAATTTATTACCCTTCTCCAACCAGAATGTTTATCTAAACAAACCATAAAAGCTGCTTGTTGTTCAGCAATTAACTTATTTCTAATTTTGTTCAAACCATTCTCCCTACAATTCCCAAATTCCAATTCCTAGTTTAAATACATACGACTAACAATTTTCCAAATTAACTTTACTGAAAAGAAATCTATAGAAGCCAAGCAACCTACATTTTTCCAACTTCCCCTTTGTAAGTTGCGATGATACAAAGCGTTGTCCGTTACCTTACAATAACCTCCCCCATTGCTTACAATTCCTTAAAGGAACATAGAAACATAGAAACATAGAAATTAGGTGCAGGAGTAGGCCATTCAGCCCTTCGAGCCTGCACCGCCATTCAATATGATCATGGCTGATCATCCAACTCAGTATCCCGTACCTGCCTTCTCTCCATACCCTCTGATCCCCTTAGCCACAAGGGCCACATCCAACTCACTCTTAAATATAGCTGCACACACACACATACCACCCTTACAACATGTGGCCCACAGCAAACAAACCTATCACATATACAAACTTCCTCATTCATACAAAACCGGTTTTTACACACACATTACATTAGTTCCATTCTTACTTCAATGAGATTGTTTGAAACAACTCAATATTTTTCATAAAAACATTTTTGGCCCTAGGAACTGATCTATTTGTTCAGCCAGTCCCAAGGAGTCTTCCAATAAACTTTTCATCTCCTTTTTAAAGTTCCTCACCCCCATACTGGTGAGAGGCACATAGTTTCCTTACTCTTACCCCGGGTGTTCCCTTCACCCCATCCAACATTCGCCCCAACGGACTATCGGGCGGAATGTTAGGCTCCATATCAGTATGAGCCTCATCCAGGTTCCCCGGACCCTTACTCTTCCCGTTCCGGTTTCCCATTACCTCGTCGGACTATTCCCGTCCGACAGACCCCGGTCGCCCAGGTAATACTTAATAGTCGTTTTTCTTACCTGGGTCCTGTGCACAAGAATCGCTCGACCGTCCCGTACGTATTTACCCCCTCTTGCTTCCCGAGTCTTTTCCAGCGGATATCACTCGCTCAAACTGCTGATGGCAAGCAAGGAGATCAGAGACTGCTGAAATCAGCAGGGTGCACCTTCCCCTCCTTCCTTGCCTCCACCAAGCAGCCGGAGTGGCGATCGCGGACGAGCCCCCAATTTGTGAGATACCCTTTATGCTCACAATTAATACTCAAAGACTAAATCCTGGAAGCAAGAGATTTCTTTATTTTACGAGTCTGCCTCTCCAACTCGAGACACACCGAAGCCAAAGAGATCATCCCCCTTTATACACAAAATCTTACATTCAATCTCCCCTCCGGACCCTTCTCCAATCAGGGTCGGAGGTGCACAATCTGTAGGTACATCCCACCGTACATCCCCTCACACCTCCCATATCATACATTGCATGTTCAAACATGTTCATGGTAATGAGCAATTTCTTGACCAGGGGTGTGTTGTAATATTCATTTATTCTATTAAGCATGCTCAGCTGCTCATGACCTGGCCCAGTTTTACTCACCTCCTAGTGAACCCTCTCAGTTTTCCTATATCAGTACTAAAGCTAAGCTATAGTGACAAGGGTCCCATCCATCACTCCTTTCCACTGATAGGGATCTCTCTACATCACTCCCTTCTCTAGCTATACAATGCTATCTCTTCTTACTCAAGGACTCAAGGATGGGTCTGGCAACCTTCAGACACTGCTGTCAGAATCCTCTCTCCAGCCCCTCTCTGTTTGAATTCTCTTTAAAACTCCTTTCTTTAATAGGGTTTAATCACTTTATCCCTCACAAGGGCCAGAGATGAAAAAAGAAAAAGGTATGAGAAGGATAAAAGCGGTACAAATTGTGAAGCAGTGGAAGGAATATAGGTGGAAGAGGGGTGGAGAGAGAGGGAGAGAGAGAAATGGGTACAAGTCACGCATATGCACTGGGGGAGGGGGGGGGCGGTTTTGGGATTGATTGCAGGTTAGATACCTACAACTGGACAATTCAATGTTCATACTATTGGGTTGTGAGCTACCTAAGCGGATACGAGGTGCTGTTCCTCCAGTTTTGTGTGTGGTGCAACTCACAAAGGAGGAGGCTCTGGGCAGAAAGGCCACTATGGGAATGAAGCCAATTTTGCAGGCGAGTATCTCGGCTCCCTGGCGGCCGCGGGGGGACCGTTGCGGTACCATTTGACTCCTCTCAGAGGCCCGCACCATACGGCGGATGTGCCCGCACTACTGATTTTTGGCAGATTCAGCAAATCTCGGTTCTTGCTGGGAAAGCAGCTCCTCAACCAATATTCCCCTCATCGAAATCTCCGAGGGCAACTCATTAATCGGCACCTGGACTGCCCATGTAAGAAATGCAAGTTTCACTGTTAATTTAGTTTACTTTCAATATTCATCATATTTAAGTTTCCAGCAGTCCACGGTACATTAGAGACACAGGAGGGGTATAATTGGTGGGTCAGAGGTGTATTGTTGTATTATAATTATGTGACTTGCCTGTCCGGCAAAAACAGATAATACGGCAAGGCTCTGGAACCAAGGGTGCCAGGAAATCGGTGGTGAAGCTGTTTTTGATTTGTCGGCAACAATAAATAATGATTTGTTAAAAAATTGCTAAAGACACACACACGGGATAGGCAGCACCCGTGGCAAGAGATATAGATTTCAGATGACAAATCTTTAATGAAAACAGAAAAGAAAGAAATGTTAGATGCAAGCTGGGGGTACACAAAAAGCTGGAGAAACTCAGCGGGTGCAGCAGCATCTAAGGAGCGAAGGAGATAGGCGACGTTTTCGGGTCGAGACCCTTCTTTAGATGCAAGCTAACTGGATGTGAATAACATTCAGTGTCTATATATAGTAAATGGCCTGACCTGGGAATGCGTAGGCAAAATCCATTGAAATCTTAACTCTTGAACATTCCACAGAGCTACCTGATCTACTGAAGGTCTTCCGCACTTTCAGCACCTGCATTCTCTGGATTTTAAATTAAAATGAATGATGATGTGTGCTCCCAAGTGTTGACTTTAATTTCAGTATACGTGCAGCCAAAACCCAAGTATCAGCGTGAAGATCCCAACAGCAATGTACAATGTCTTCTTCAGTTATTGACAAGGCAAAGTTCAACTTCAATGACATGGAAGAGCTGACAGCAATTTATTTTTAGATACAGTGTAGAAACAGGCCCTTCTGCCCACCGAGTCTGCTCCAGCCAATGATTACTCGTACAATAGTTCTAACCTACACAATCCTACACAATTTACAGAGGACCAATTAGCCTAAAATCTGCACGTCTTTGGAATGTGGGAGGAAACCAGAGACCCAGAGAAAACCCATGTGGACACAGGGAAAACATGCAAACTCTGTACAGACATCACCCATAGTCAGGATCCAACCCGGGTCTCTGGCGCTGTAAGGCAGCAATTCTACTGCTGCGCCACTGTTCCAGCCCGATTTGGCCAGTGGTTTGCACCTCCCTCAACCTTTATAGCAAAGTCTTAGGAAATATGTTGTTAAGGGGGCAAGAGTGCAGAGAAGATTTACGAGGATGTTGCCAGGACTTGAGGCCTGAGCTATAAGGAGAGGTTGAGCTGGCTGGGACTGCATCCTCCTGTGTAGGAGGACGAGAGGTGATCTTATAGTGGTGTATAAGATCAGGAAGGAAATAGATAGGGTAGATCCACAGTCTTTTAGCCAGAGTAGGGAAATCAAGAACCAGAGAAAATAGGTTTAAGAAGAGAGGGGAAAAATGTAATAGGAATTGGAGAGGCAACTTTTTTCACACAGAGGGTGGAGGTTATATGGAGTGAGCTTCCGGAGGAGGTAGTTTTTTTTTTTTTTTTTTAGAGATACAGCATGGAAACAGACTCTTCGGCCTACCGAGTCCTCGCTGAGCAGCGAACGCCGTACACTAGCACGATATCACACACTAGGGACAATTTACAATCATTACTGAAGCCAATTAACCTACAAGCCTGTACGTCTTTGGAATAGGGAAAACCCATGTGGTCACAGAAAGAACGAGCAAACCTCATACAGATTACACCTTTAGTTAGGATTGAACCTGGGTCTCTGGCGCTGTAAGCAGCAACTCTACCACTGTGCCACAATGCCACCTTCCTGTGGCAGGAACTATAACATAATTTAAAAGGCATTTGGACAGGTACATGGACAGGAAAGGTTTAGAGAACAGGTGGGATGAATGGGGCACCTTGGTTGGCGTGGGCAAGTTCGGCTGAAGGGTCTATTTCCATGCTGTGTAGCTCTATGACTCTAGACCCATGACTCGCCAATCACAGTCCCAACTCCATCTTCTAATTCGCCGACGACACCACCATCATTGGATGAATTACGAATAATGAGTCAGAGTACAGAGGGGTGGGGGGGAGACTAATTAACCGACTGGATGGTGCCAGAACAATAACTTAACTTCCAACATCAGTAAAACTGGTAATTGACCTTAGAAGAGGAAGGATGAAGATCCACAAACCTGTCTTCATTGATGGGACAATAGTGTAGAAAGTCAAAAACCTCAAATTCCTGGATGTGCATATCTCATTCCTGGACCCAACACATTGAGACATTCTTAAAGAAAGCTCATGAGCACCTCAAATTCCTTCGATAATTGAGCAGATTTGGTAGGTAGATGAACATTCTCTTGAACTTCAACAGGTGTACAGTGGAGAGCATATTGGTTGCATCAATCCAGGTTCTGCAACTCCCATGCCCTGAAATGAAGAACCGTGGTGAACACTGGTAACCCATCATGGGTACTGACCTCGCCACCATCAAAGGAATCGACAGGAGTCGCTGCCTCAAAAAGGCAGCCAGCATCATCAGGGACCAAGGCCATTCTGGCATTCTCATTTCACTCATATCATTGGGAAGAAGGTATAGGAGCCTGAAAACTGTAATGTTCAGCTTCTGGAGCAGCTTCTGCACAACAACCATCAGGCTATTACACACTAGAACCCCCCCCTAAGTTCCAAACTACATAGACGACAGGCATTGGTTTTGTCTTTGAACTATTACTGTTTGTTTAATATATTGAACTTTTGTTGTTTATTAAGGTGTTTGCAGAGTAATATTATTGACATATCAATTGTCAAGTCAAGAGTCAAGGGAGTTTATTGTCATGCGTCCCAGATAGGACAATGAAATTCTTGCTTTGTTTCAGCACAACAGAATATAGAAGGCATGAATACAGAACATATCAGTGTGTCCATTTACCATTATGTAAATATAGACACACATGAATAAATAAGCAGATAAAGTGTAAATAAACAGATAATGGTCTATCAATGTTCAGAGATTTGTTTCAGTCGTGTTTAATAGCCTGATGGCTGTGGGGAAGTAGCTATTTCTGAACCTGGACGTGTTGTGGTTTTAAGACTCAAAGTTGGATAAGATGACACAGACACGGAGAATTCTTCAAGGAGACGAAAGCCTTTATTTGCAAATATTCGGCTGGAACATTCAGAGACGACACCACCTGTCCGTTCTCTAATTGCTCTCTGATCCCATCAATTTATCTGGTCTCATCAATTTATCCCTCTGCTTCCCACTTTAATCCTTTCTGTTATGCCTTCTTTCTTATTCTAACCTCAATTTCTTACTTCTCAGATATTCTAGCCTCCTTTGCAAATTCTATCACCTTCCTTTTAAAATCTTCCACTGACTCCTCCTGATTTATTACTTTCACACCTGTCGTTTCCTACTTCTGTTTCCTCTTCACTGCCTCTCTCTCCTTTCTCTCTAAACGGCCTAAGTGCATCTAATTCCTTTCCTCTCCGCTTTTCCCACCTTTCCAACTTATCTGTGGCCATATAATTCATAATTTTACTTCGGAGTCACGTGAGTGACTTCGTGAAGACCCTGCCAGCACACATGCGCGCCATATCATCGACCGCATGCAAAGCAACAGGCAGGGAGGAGGGTTGCTCCTCCACCGGAACGGACCTGCAGGTAAGAAACAACTAACCTGAGGTCGGGTTTCTCTTTCAGGGACTCTTTGGGACAGAGTACCCCACCAAGGGGCAGCCTCGAAAGACTGACTGCGGACTGTGGGAACGCGGGCAGTTAGCGGCGGCATCACTACACGCCGAGAAGTCGGGCAGCCCGTTGACCCGGCAGGGCCCAGGCTTGTAGATTCGCCGTTTCGGAGGTAGCGAAGACAGAGCCGGAGCTCCAACTCAACGCTGCAGCCCGTACACCTGGAACGTCGGACTGGCGGCACAACACCCGGAAGTGGGGCAAGCCCATTGACCCGGCAGGGTCCTGGCTCACAGACTTGCCGTTTGCGGCAGTCTATATTCCCGCATGAGCGGATGGGGAGCACTAGCTTCAACGTGGCACACTCCAGCAGGAGTCTGGTCACTGTGGGTCGCCTAGCAGACCCACGGCAGTACCCTTTACAGGGCTGCCAAATGCTCACCCCCTTCGCAGGGAAGCATAAGGAGTCAGGTCTAGGCTGACTCTGAAGAGGGGGTGTTGGCAGAAGAAACACAACATGCTAGGGGTGCAAGAAGAGGAGCTACTCGGGATGGCATCCAAGTTGCGATGCCCTCACAAAAGGGGCCACCATTGTCAACAGGCAGCCAGTTTAAAAGTACTTAATAACTTATCTAGCTCCAGGAATTGGTATTTCCCTCAATGTGCCTGCGGCAATCCTCAAACTACTGGCCTTGGGTATTACCAAGTTTACCAGGTCAGTAGACGGAAGATATGTCAGCGGATCAACAGGAAGCTCTGGCACTCTCCAGTATGGTCAATTGAGATCAACTACTTCAGGAAGAATGCCATCCTGCCTACACTAAACCCCATGTTCGCGAGGTTGTGTAGAACCAGCAGTGCACAGCCGCCTACTCTGTTTCAGGGACACCCTGCCCAAACAGGTAATGACCTCGACAAAGAGACAAAAGCCGCCGGCATGATTAAGGTGCTGGCCGCTACCAGGTCCTCACATATTTGGCGGCAGCAACCCTACGCATCCACTAGCAGGCTGCGTTATCACACTGAAAGAAAAGCTGGTGAAAGCACGAAGGCCATACAACCTACACAAAGGTCTTTTCAGACCATACCCCAGAGCGGCCTTCCTGGAAGATGCGCCAACCCCACACCACAACGCCTCCACCTCCCAGGAACCAAGGAAGGAGAAAACCAACACAGCACCACCGGTAACCATGGAGGTAGGTGGGTCTGGTTGCCTTCGGAACATAGCATGTGTAACTTCTTCACAGGGTGGGGGAAGGTTACACTTGTACAGGGAATAACTTCTGATCTTTTCATGCTGCACAGTATTCAGCGATACAAAATTGAATTTGTTGACAAACTCCTCCTTTCCAGTTCAACGTGCACCTAGCCAAAAGTTTGAGCTTTCACAAAAAAGAGAAAGTGGAAGGTCATGCGGAACTGTTAAATCTATATACAAAAGGAGCTATAGAAGAAACCAAAACATGAGTCTCTTGAGTTTGTATCAAACATGATGGCGGATGCCTGCATCATTTGATTTGACACAACTGAATACTTGTGCAGTACACCCACTTAAAAATGGGAAAATGTTGTTACTTCTAAAACAAATAGTTTCCAAAGGGTGCTTCATAGTGCATCGACCTAAAAGATGCATAATACTCAGAACCAATAGACAAAGATCACCGCAGATATTTAAAATTTATCTGGATGGGAGCTCTGGCGGTATAAAGCGCTGCCTAAAGGATTAACATCAGCCCAGACTGTTTTCCAAAAAGATTGAAACCAGCTTGGCGTCTCTTCGGAAACAAAAAAACATATTATCAAGGCATATATGGATGACATCTTATTGTGGGGATAACTTTGGAATCAGATAAATTGGCTGTCTCAGCCACCAAGCTCCTATTTTCAAAATCTGGGTTATTATCCATCCAGACAAATCCAAGTTAAATGCCATCTGGTGACTATGGACTTGGGATTCACGATTGACTGTTCACATGTCATTATATGACTCTATCAAGTCTGTTGCTTTGATAGAGGAATATAACAGCCTTGTTTTGCATCAGTAAACCATCTAGTCGGCAAATAGCCAGGGTAATTGGAAAGATCGGGGCTTGCTTTTTCCCAGCCACAATTTGGACCCTTACATTACCAAAATCTACAAAGGGCCAAAACTACATTATTACAAACTGACGCCAGCACTCACGGCTGGGAAGCAACCAATACCACCTCCAGCTGCGGTGGTAGATGGAATACACATGAGTTAACCTTACTTCAGGGTATCAATCATCATAAGGTGTTGGGTGCATTCACGGACTTTGGGCTTACCTTTCAGACATGCATCATCTGCATGTTCGCCTACAAATTGATAATACCACCGTGGTGACATACATTAATCATATGGGTGGAATTAAATCGCTGTCTTGTGATGAATTGATCAATACAATCTGGCACTGGTGCATAGAAAGAAACACTTGGATATTAACTCCAGGTCACGCAAATTCAATGATAATACCAAGTGGATGTTGGACCACCAGTCATTTACTGACATTATAGCTCAGTATGGATCGCCAGATATCGATTGTTCTGCATCAAGGCTTAATCACCAGATACCAACGTATGTTGCATGAGAATCGGACCCTAGGGCAGTAGCGATGGACACATCTCGCTACACTGGGGAGGGGGGATTGTTTTTTCTATGCATTTTCCCCCCTTTTCTGCCTCATTAGTCGGATCCTGCGGAAAATTCAACAAGACTCCGCATCAGGTATTTTGGAATACCCGATTGGCGTACTCAGCCATGGTACCCTGTGCGACTCGATGTGGTAAGAGCAATGGGTTTCGATCTACAAACACCCAAGTTTGCTGGTACACCCATGACAAGGGAGAGTCATCCGTGCCATGAGTGAATGAACCCATTGGCTGCAAAATTTGGGAAAGACCTCTCCTGGAATTGGGCTGTTGGACCGAACCATGAATATCATTGCGACATCATGCAGAGAGCCCACCAGGGAGCAGTACTTCACCCATATAAATTTTTTTTTTTTTTAAATGGGAGGTATTTTATACCAGGACAGACAACATTCAACACATGCCACCATCGTGGTTGTGCTAGAGTATCTGGTAAGTCTACACTTCGATGAAGACTTGAGTTATAATGCCATCAATTGCGCGAATTGCCCTATCCTCATACCTGGGATAGGAGCTAGAACACCATGGAGGAGTATCTTACCCTCTGGTGTCAAAACTCAAGAGAGGTTTTAACACAAAAATCCCCAGGCCTCAATATACCCGGACCTGGGATATTGGCAATGTCCTGACCTATTCAGAGATTGGGCACCAGCCACGTCCCTCTCACTAACACGTATTAAATAGTAATCTGGACTCAAATGGAGTTCCTGGTTTATCCCGTAGATAGATGCCTAGTGAACCGACTCCTATATCAACTGGAGGTCACCAATTATCTCAGGGGCACGGACATGGCTCTATTGATAAGTTTAAACATCCTCATTACAGAGTACCGTGCAGACCATATCAAGATGACTCAGGATGGTGCAGCAGGGGGTGGACGCTGATATTTAAATCTCATTTCACCAGGATTGCAGCTACTTCAAGGATGATGGAAGTCCCATGGGCCATGCACTTGTAACGGCGGGTTGGTCTAATGAAACAACTTCCAGTGGTTATAACAAACCTGTGGCCACGCCTGGGATATCTACAGACACTGTTTTAAGTTCTGTATTCGAATTACCTGAATTTAGGGATTATTATTATTGTTAAATAATACATTGTTTGTTTTTCAGCACTGTCAAGTCTGAAATACGTTAACATACTTCCTCCGTTGATCATTATGGCAGTGTGAGCATGGACTCGTTTCCAGGGCATGAAATCACAGAGCTTTGAAATCTTCACAAAGTCACTCACGTGACTCCGAAGTAAAATAATAAGATTAAACGGGAACATACCAGTTTGAAGTTTGATCCTTATTTTATGAGGAGTTACGATGAGGGATTTTGTGCCCTTCGCTCCCAACCCTCTATCATAAGGTCAACTGGTACATTCGTTCTCTTATCTTACTATCTTCAGTCAACTCTACTATCTGTGATTTCACACCGCTGCTTTGAAGAATGTCGCGCATGCGTGCTGGTGGGGTCTTCACGAAATCCCTCATCGTAGCTCCTCATAAAATAAGGATCAAACTTCAAACTGGTAAGTTCTCATTTAATCTTACTATGAACACTTCCATCTTGTCACACATTTATCTTGAAAGTGCCTTCCTTGGGCTACTTCCTCACACCTTTTTCTGAAAATCTCAGCAAACAATCATTACCCTTCTCCAACCAGAATGTTTATCTAAACAAACCACAAAAGCTGGTCATTTCAGCAATTAACTTATAACACCATATAACCATATAACAATTACAGCACGGAGACAGGCCCTCTCGGCCCTTCCAGTCCGTGCCGACCATTTGTTTTCCCCTAGTCCCATCTACCTGCACTTAGACCATACCCCTCCATTCCCTTCACGTCCATATACCTATCCACTTTACTTTTAAATGTTAAAATCGATCCTGTCTCCACCACCTCTGATGGAAGCTCATTCCACACAGCCACCACCCTCTGAGTAAAGAAGTTCCCCCTCACGTTACCCCTAAACTTCTGTCCCTTAATTCTCATGTCATGCCCTCTTGTTTGAATCTTCCCTACCCTTAATGGGAAAAGCTTATCCACGTCAACTCTGTCTATCCCTTTCATCATTTTAAAGACCTCAATCAAGTCCCCCCTTAACCTTCTGCGCTCCAAAGAATAAAGACCTAACTTGTTCAACCTTTCTCTGTAACATAGTTGCTGGAACCCTGGCAACATTCTAGTAAATCTCCTCTGTACTCTCTCTATTTTGTTGACATCCTTCCTATAACTAGGCGACCAAAATTGTACACCATACTCCAGAATTGGTCTAACCAATGCCTTGTACAATTTTAACATTACTTCCCTACTCCTATATTCAATGCTCTGATTTATAAAGGCCAGCACACCAAAGGCTTTCTTTACCACCCCCCATCTACATGTGAATAGAACAAGATTCTGCCACAGGACTGTTGGTGATTCCAAATTGGCCCACACAACCGTTGATGTTAAATATGATTAAGGAACCATATATGTCAATTCCTAGCTGCAGTGATTTGTTAATAAAACCAGTAACAAAAGAAATTCATCCATTACATGTTTATATGAATTTGTTAATCTGCAGGTTTTGACCAGACCACTACAAGGGCTTGGATTGTCGGATAGAACCATGGATGTTATAGTCTCATCATGGCGAGATAGCACTCAGAGACAATATATGACACATATAAAGAAATGGGAATTTTTTTGTAGAAAATCAAATATATCTTATCATACTGTGAACATTTCAAACATATTGGAGTTCCTTGGTGAGTTGTATTTTGAGCAGCACTTGAGCTATAGTGCCATTAATAGTGCGCGTAGTGCTTTATCATCCTATTTAGGACAAATTTCTGACCGTGAATCAATTGGATCTCATCCATTAATATCCAGATTTATGAAAAGGATTTTTAACAAAAATCCGGCCAAACCAAGATATACGGAAATTTGGGATGTCAGCGTTGTACTTACTTTGCTTAGGCAATGGACTCCAATCACAGTTATGTCATTGGAAAAGTTAACATTTAAATTAGTAATGTAAATGGCGTTGGTATCAGCGCAAAGAGTGCAAACATTGCAAATGCTACGTTTAGACTGTATGCAAGTGGCTTCAGATAACATTGTGTTTTACGTTTATGATCTCATCAAACAAAGCAGACCAGGGAGAACTGGAGCGAAGGTTATGTTTCAAGCTTACCCAATTGATCCAACGTTGTGTGTAGTTAGACACTTGACTGAATATATAAAAGTTACCAAGAGTCTTCGAGCTGATGAAAAAGCGTTAATGATTACGCATAAGAAACCACACACAAAAGCATCAGTACAGACCATTTCAAGATGGTTAAAACAGGTGTTACTTTTAGCAGGAGTAGACACTGATGTGTTTAAATCTCACTCCACCAAGGCAGCAGCTACATCCGCGGCGAAGTTACAGGACGTACCGCTCGAACACATTTTAGAAGCCGCAGGGTGGAGTAAAGAAGAAACTTTTTCAAAGTTCTACGATAAACCTGTTCTCACAATGACAGGCTTTGGACAAGCGGAGTTGGGTTCACTATAATCACCTGCTTTGTTTCACTATCGATTTTGTATTATCGATTATGTTATCACTTATGTCTTTTATCACTTTGTAATGATTTTCCCCAGATGTAAAAAAGGGGTTATTATTTGTTCTTTTATCATTAAAAGATTTATGAAAATAAACTAAAACTGATCTGGTAAAAGGTTATTTACTCATTTATGTGTTGACCTAGCCGGACTGTCGTATGGAATGACTCTACGACATAAAAACACAGAAGCTTCAAAATCTTCACGTAGTCACTCACGTGACTCCGAAGTAAAATAGTAAGATTAAACGAGAACTTACCAGTTCGAAGTTTGATCGTTATTTTATGAGGAGTAATGATGAGGGATTACGTGCCCTCCACTCCCGACCCTCATAAAATAAATGATCATCTGGTAGTTCTAAATCTATGTTGAGCCTTACTATCTTACTCCGGCTATTATGTTCTGTGTTTTTCATGCCGCTGCTTTGAAGTATGCGGTTCAAGCGCCAGGCGGGGCTTCTTCACATAATCCCTCATCGTTACTCCTCATAAAATAACGATCAAACTTCGAACTGGTAAGTTCTCATTTAATCTTACTATTACGTAAAATAGCTGACATATGCTGGCCACACCTCACCCCCCCCACTATGCCCCCTTGCCCCCACAATGCCCCCAACCCCCACATCCCTCCCCCTGCAACCCCCTCCCCCACAACATTATAGTACAAGAACATGCCCTTTGACCCACAATGTCTGTGCCAAACATAATGCCCAAACCATATCTTATCTGCTGCATACAACCTATATCCCTCCATTCCCTTCATATCCATAGGCTTATCCAAAAGCCTTAAGTGTCACTATCATATCTACTTCAACCACCACCACCCCTGGCAGCGCGATCCAGGCACACACCACCTTCTGTGTAAAAAGCTTAAAGCTATATCCCTGTGTAAAAAGGTTAAAGCTATATCCCTAAAGTATTTGATGTTTCCATCCTGAGAAAAATATTATTTCTGTTTTCGGGATGTATGCCTCTGATAATTTTATGTACAAAATTATTTTGATACCTACTGGTCCTTAATCTATTTCCCATCAGTCCTTCCATTTGCTGACTTCTGCGCTGCTGACTAGATCCCACCCTCCTGCCAATTTGCTTAACCCTCACAATTTAGCACCAATGAACCTCCCTATAAGGATGTTGGTGCCCCCTCTAGTTCAGCTGCATTGTGTCTTTCTGGTACAGGTCACCTCTTCCCTAATGGTCAAGAAATCTGCCCCCTGCACCAACTCCACAGCCACCAATGTACTCATCCTATAATGTGGAGATTACTCTTTGAGAACTGCTTTTTAAACCTTTGCCTCACTCATTATATTCACTCTGTGGGACCTCATTCCTTTTCCTATCTATGTTATTTGTGCAACGTGCACAACAACATCTGGCTGACTCACCTTCCTCTCTTGAGAATGATCAGTTATTCTCCATGTAGATTAATAAGGGAAGTTTCTCCATTCTACCAGAAGCATCCAAAACAATTTATTTTGGTCAATGTAAACAGCCTTTGTAATAGTATTGAAGGCATTTCTCTCAGATATATTTACTCTAATTACTCTATTAGTCTCCCCCAGAAACTTCAGCGAACAGATCTCTCCAGTTCCTCTTTGTGATTCAGCTAGACCAGAAGTATCTCCAGTCAGCTCACACCTAAATAATTAGTACCCCTCCCTCAAAGAAAGATACTGCATCAGGTTTCAATCAAGAATATTAACATTATGTTTCCTTTTGAACTATGAAAGTCTTCCTGCAATGCACATCTTTCGCGCTTTGCTAAACCCACATATATGTCAACATTTCTGATTTCTACACCCCCAGTCTGATGCTCTGCAATGCGCCCTCTCTATCTCAGCAAGCAATAATGGATGTAATTTTGTCTTGAAAGAAATAAACCCGATTTCAAACAAACCAGCTGAAAAAAAAATTCTTAGCAATTGTATCTCTGAAATAGATCTAGAAAAAAAATCATTGTTCCCCATAGATTTTAAACTAAGGAGTTGGAAGCCTTAAGGAATTGAAAAATAGTTTTTTTTACTCAGACAGCCTCTGACCAAGACAGCTTTTTGTTTTCACACAGAAATCAAAAATCACCACCAGAGGGGGCTGGTGGTGGTCCGTACTTTTCACAATATTTAAGAAGTATAGATGAGCACCGTAAACCATGACACTCTGGGCAAAGTGCTGGATACTGAGATGGGTATTTGATAGACAGCATAGACTAGTGATCTGAAGAGCATGTTTCCATGTTTGTAGAACTATGACTATACAATGCTGTCTGCCTCTCAGTCGCTCAACAAGGTAAGTACTCAGACCAAACATTCACCAGCTCAGCTACACCTGCACACATTTATTAGTAAGATTAAATGAGAACTTACCAGTTTGAAGTTTGATCTTGATTTTATGAGGAAGTTACATTGGTGATTACGTGAAGAAGGCCCGCCAGGACGCTGCACAGCAAACTTCAAAGCAGCGGTATGAAATTCACAAATAAACAAACACCGAAGTAAACAGTAAGATCATTGACTCGAGAACTACCAGATGATCTTATTCATGAGAGGGGTTGGGTGTGGTGGGCACGTAATCACCAACGTAACTCCTGGTAAACTGGTTAAGTTTCTCGTTTAAATCTTACTATTTTTACTTCAGTGTCACGTGAGTGATTCCGTGAAGAGTTCAAAGTTTTTGTGATTTCATGCCGCAGATTACAATCTCGGCATCCCACTGCATTTGATTGACTCGACAAGAGAAATAAAAGCATTAGTAATACAACATTGTATTCAATGTAATGATAGGGTTTATTTAACAATGTAAACAAACAACAGTACCCCTAAAATTTAGGTACTTAAAATGACATTGGGCAAACAGCCCTAGATTGACAATTGGCCGCTGATACATTTTTGAAACATCAGCTCATTTGCCCATCCGACGGCCACTAAAATTTGGTCGAAGGACACACATACCTCCATTTGACCGCCAACATAGCTGCTTCCCCTAGTATAATGAATGTAACACACTCTCTAACTGATATACTGACGTTGATGCTGACCTGGTGGAATGAGACATACAATCGTCAATGTTAATAACTGTTGCAGCCACCTTGAAATAGTCTGAACCGATCCTTTTTCTTGTGTAATTGTTTATTAACAAAATACACAGTGCTGACGCGATCCATACTTCTAAGGATTCTGGTGGCCTTGATAACATAAAATTGAGACAGTGGGGTATTCAAATGCTTAAAACCTGCCAGCCCTGGTCAGCTCTGCTATGTAGACCAGAATGTAAAATGTAATGGCATGAACAGCCAATTCCATCCTGTTCCACGACAGCGTTTTGCAATGTTGGGTTGGCCGTCGTTGTGCTGACAAGTATTAGAGTCATGACTAAGGATGTAGCTGGAACCCCTTGGTGAAATAATGTTTACACATTTACATTATACCAATTGCACTAATCTTGTGATGCGAGTACTTCGTATCAAGATCTTTTTAAACAGCTTGATATCCGGGTTGGACCCGACAATGTAGTTCCCTTATGTTTACTAGCTGTAATTTTCTCTATAACTGAATCTATAGTCAATATCACTTAAAATGGACTGGAATGTCAGTAATCTTGTATCGTATCAAATGTATTATAATATTTAACACTCACACTTCTGACTACCCTGCGCGCGTAGGGATGTACTGCTTTTTTGGAAGCTACCCCCGATGCATTACTGCAGCTGCGAACACCCTCATGGCTAAATATGACAACATGAAGGCATAAGTTTAATCCAATGAAAATGTGTCTAAGTTCAATAATCGTTTAACAGTGCAAAGACCAGTCTCCTGAACCACAGTTTAAAACAGCAAGTTCTTGCTTTTTGGGCATAACTGAATACCCATTGTGAAATAATGCGTGATGAAGCAGACAACATGGACGCTTGGCCAGTCCGATAGGTATGAAACCAAATCGAGGTCTAGCTGACTGTTTTAAGACCCAGCTAATGAGGAAGACATAAAGTCCATTCCTCCTATTGAAACGAGAATATATTTCTCCACACTGTTGTGTCACATATTTTTGCAAACAGTGAACATGCATAAACATGACAAACATTTGATCAAAGAATTGGGAATCATGCTTTCATCATACTTTGAGATCCAACATTTATTCTGTGTTATCATCAATCTAAACTGGACACCAGTTTAAATCTAAACACCAGTGGCAAGGAGATTAATTACAGGATATTCTTCCTAATTACCATGAGATTAACATATGTCACCATTGTAGAGCAGCAACTTAACTTTGTGCATGAAGAATATGTATTTTCACTCAAAACCTTACTCAACGGTGCATTGAGGTGCTAGAGGAGTAATAAAGCGGCAATGTAAAAAGAATCTTTTATAGGATATTGAACTCTGTGAGGTAAGGGAAAAAAGTAGAGTAGCTATGGAAACTATGAGATTCAAGAGGAGGAAGTACTGACACTTTTGAAAAATATAAAAGTGGATAAGTCCTCCAGGTCCTGACAGGATATTCCCTAAGGACATTGAGGGAAGTTAGTGTAGAAATAGCAGGAACTATGACAGAATATTTCAAATGTCATTAGAAACTGGAATAGTGCCGGAGGATTGGCGTACTGCGCATGTTGTTCGCATTGTTTAAAAAGGGTTCAAAGAATAAACCTAGCAATTATAGAACCTATTAGTTTGACGTCAGTGGTGGCAAATTAATGGAAACAGATACTTAGAGATAATATATATAAGCATCTGGATAAACAGGGTCTGATCAGGAACAGTCAACATGGATTTGTGCCTGGAAGGTCATGTTTGACAAACCTTCTTGAGTTTTTTTGAAGCGGTAACTAGGGAAATTGATGAGGTAAAGCAGTGGAGTTGTCTATATGGATTTCAGTAAGGCCTTTGAACAAGATTCCCCATGGGAAGGTTGGTTCAGAAGGTTCAATTCTTTGGGTGTTGTTTTGTGATGTACAGTAATGATACAGGATGATGGGTGGAAAATTGGATTAAGTAAGTATGCAGATGATACTAAATAGGTGTGTTGTGGATAATGAAGGTAGGATTCTCAAAGTCTACAGAAATATTTGGGCCATTTGAAGCAATTTGGGCTGAAAGAAGGCAGATGGGAGTTATGCGATAAGTTGTGAAGTGCTATATCTTGGCAGTACAAATCAAAATAGGACGGACGTGGTAAATGGAAGGGAATAGAGGAACTCGGTCTGGAACAGCGGTGATCAGGATTAACTTTGCATAGTATTTTAGATTTAAACTTTGGGTGGGCAGGTGGAATCGCTTGTAGATAGGGGTAGGTAAAGAAAGCCCTTTACTGGTGTGCTGGCCCTTACGTAAATCAGAACATTGAATATAGGAGTTAGGAAGTAATGTTAAAATTGTACAAGGCATTGGAAGATCAATCTCACTGGATATGGTGAATAATTTTAGGTCGCCTAATTATAGGAAGGAAGTCCCAACAAAATAGAGAGCGTAACAGAGGAGATTTATTAGAATGTGCCCAGGGTTCCAGCAACTATTTTACAGAGAAAGAAAGGTTGAACAAGTTTAAACCGTTTATCTTTGGCGCGCAGACTCTGGTTAAGGGGGGACTTGAATGAGGTCTTTAAAATGATGAAAGGATAGACAAGAGATTGACGTGGATACGCGGTTTTTCCCATTGAGGGTAGGTGGATCAAACAAGAGGGGCATGACATGAGAATTAAGGGACAGAATTTTTAGGGGTAGAACGTAGGGGGAACGTCTTTACTCGAGGGTGGTGGCTGTGTGGAATGGAGCTTCCAGCAAGAAGTGGTGGAGGCAGGATCGATTTTAACATTTTAAAAGTAAAGTGGATAGGTATATGGACGTGAAGGCATGGAGGGTATGTCTGAAGATGCAGTAGATGGACTAGGGGAAAAAAACAAATGGACGCAACGACTGAAGGGCCGAGAGGGCCTGTTTCCGTGCTGTAATTGATATATTGGTTATATGGTTATTAAGTGTATATATTTATAGTTGATACCAACAACTGAAAATTGGTACTCATCACTCTTCCACTACCCTTGGAGAAGGTGAGGGTATTTGAACATCTCATCTTAGAGTCCGAACATCAGTTCATATAACTGAATTTCAACCGACCACACGACTTGAGATCGATTTCCAGTTCCAATGAGTCTAATAGGTCATGTTCAAACATTGTTGTAATACTGTTCTTCATCAATTGTGGCTGAAGTAGCCTCAGCCTGACAATAGCAGAAGGTTAGTTCGCAACGATCTAATAGCTACTTACACAATATCAGTCTCTTGATTAAGCTCAGCTGCAACCCAGCCACCATATGGCCAATTATTTTAAACACAGTTATGTAACATATTGCTAAAGGCCCCCCCCCCCCAATCTCGTGCCACAAGTTGGCGAAACACGATTAATAAATAAATTACAGGTAAAATCCCAATGAACCAACAACAGTCTATCACATACTGCAAAGTCCCCACTGTTATAGTACAAATTACTATGTCTTTGAACAACCTTTGTAAATGGGATTTGTATAACAATGACTCTCTAACTTAAGAACCTGTTTGATGTCAGGAGTAAATGTTTTAACGTACAGAATTCATATGCCAGATACTCATCATTCTCATAATAACATGCCACTTCTGCCTTTTGCAAGGGTGGTTACATGAGAACCTACTGCCCAAATTCCCCAAACCCTGCACATAAATCCCACTTATTTGAAGATGCTCCCGCTGTGGCTCAACCAAATATTTTACCCCTTATCGTTTGAACAAACAAATGTAAAATTGCAACTTGTGAACGGTTGCACTACCCAAATTTTGGTAAGTGCTGGACCCAGTAAGATGAGCATGTTGGAAGGTGCATGGAATGCTGAGCTATCATGCTGCCCCCAACTACAGTGATCCGCTGCTGCCGAGAGCACCTGGGGTGTGTTTCTGAACGATGAATTTTGCCCATGATGGCTTAATTAATTCATCTGCCAGCTTCATCCCCTGTAGAATATACCTACCTGAATAACCTATTCAGGCGTCTGGCTCTCACATCCACCTGTTGGCAATTGTTTCACTGGTCTTGCCGCACCATATGTCTTGAGTCTGTTTCAATTGAACATCTTAAGAGCCCGGAGACATCTTAATCTTTTGCTCTTCCCTTCTAAGAAGGGTGAGTGGCAAGCCGTAGGATACAATACTGATATGAACCCATTGGCCTTACCCAATAGAATATTTTAACTGGGAATGGCAACAAAATTGTCAGGAAAGTACCTCTGACATGTGACCCTTCATCCCTTTGTGTAGCCCTACGGCCATACCCTGATACCAGTGTCACCGAGAACTGACCCATCTTCCCTCTCCCTGCAAGAAGGACGACCTTAGAGCACACTGTATACGAACAAGTGTGTCTGGAATAGAATGGTGATAAGGTTGCGGCGTTTGTTCTGCGAAGTGGGGGTAGTCTTGTTGGTGACTTACTCGCACATGGCGTGAGCAGAGACCTCAAGCAATTTATGTCGGTGAGGCGTGAATTTTTTCATTTTCGCACACGTCCGAGGATATAGGTGTGTACGATGCATAGGCATCTCGGAGCCCGGGGTGCACTCGTACATAGTGCTACTACCCGAGGTGGAGAATCAAATTCTCCCGACTCTGAGATGGTGAAGCAGATAAGTGTGAATTGTGAGGACCCTCTGACCAGGCGTTGCTCGGCGCCGCCTTTCAATAAAGGCCGGCGCGACTTTTCATGAGAAACCGCCCCGCATCAGCGCAGTTGGCATGGCTCTCCCGTAGGCTGGCACTTCACACATAAAGCAGCCCTGTCCAGGCGCTGCTGATACGGCTTCTCCCATAGCCAGTAAATGTCACAAAGAAAGCAGCCCTGAATCAGGTGCTGCTGGACGGCTCTCCCGAAGGCCGGGCACTTTCATATATGACCGCAGACCCTGTCACGGATAGACCCGCGCACTAATTTACGGGCATGAAGCAGCCTTGACCGGCGCTCTGGAGCGGCCTGTCCCATAGGCCTGTGCTATTGCTGTGAAAGGTCACGAGAAATCAACATTTGTGTACGCTTGATACCCTTGTGCAAAATACAAAATCATACAACCCTGTGCTAAACAATAATAACCATTGACCAGAACAATATCACTACTAACAATAACTTTTTCTTACTTTGCCCTTACAGTTTTTTAACTTAAAGAAAAAACACTATAAAATACCTACATTTAGTTATAAGGAGAATCCTTAATATCCCAACGCACCTGAGGCTGAACGAGGTCCTCAGTAAAATTATGACTGGGACCAACGTCTGTGAGCCACAGACCCCACTGTCAGTGCCTTCCCAGCGTTGCTTCTTTGCCGTTCCAACGGCATCCACAGGCCATTGGGATGCCGCTGACCCCCCTGTCAGCGACTCAGTTAAATATTCCTTGCTCGTTCCACCACGGCCAAAGTTCCCGGCAGTTTGAGCACGCTGATCCCTACATCCACATAGCAAACCTGCTAAAATTCTTGCCGCTTCTTTACGGCTTTCCTTGCAGAGACGGGGACGCTGAACCTCTGTCAAGCGAACTCTGCTTTATTTCTTGCCATTTCTTACGG
The DNA here is from genome assembly GCA_035221665.1 of Okamejei kenojei. Lineage (NCBI taxonomy): Eukaryota > Metazoa > Chordata > Chondrichthyes > Rajiformes > Rajidae > Okamejei > Okamejei kenojei. Next base: position 153,929 of record CM069163.1, read on the forward strand.
CATCCACCAGCACTGGGGAGCCGCTAACTGCACAGTTCTTACATCTCCTTAATCTCGCAACCATCAAATTTTGCCTTTTTTTCCGCATTTGCGGTCGAACTTAAATTTCACCACAGTCCACAACAAGGTCAAGTTGTCGGGCTGCAAAACTGGCCAGGAAACCTTCGCAAAACAGAGGCTCCTCCGCCTAAACCCTTGGAACGTAAAAAATAAATTTACCTTAAGTTTTACTTACCACAGGCAGGAAGCTCAGTACAGCCTAACTGGTGCATTGCGCAATGCGGCTGACGTAAGGACTGCGCGCAAGGCGTCCCTGGCGGGACCTTCTTCACGGAATCACTCACGTGCTCCGAAGTAAAACAAATTATTCAATGCTGAGCCAAAGGTTCTCATTGTCCTTCTCCACTTGATGGTATTGCCCAGGGAATTTCCTTGGATAAAGTGAGGGATGTTGCATTATTTCAAGGATATCTTTGAATCTTTTCTTCTGTAACACCTTGATGTTTCCTTCCTATGACAGAGCTCAGAATAGAATGATTAGTTTTGGGAGCCTGGTGTAATTCATGCAAAATGAATGCCCATCAGATTAAACTGGTTTACAGGGCCTCAGTAAGGTAATGTAAGCCTGGATGGGGAAATTGATATTGGAACATGGCGGAGCTCTGTCTCTTGTTATTTCTGGTTATTACTCTCTGAAGTTTTTTTTTAATATACGATTACAAGATCTTACCATTATCAGCAAATTTGTTTGATGGACTTAACCACACTGGCAATAAAATGATCACCTATATTGCTGGGAAAATTTTCGAAGTGGATGCCTTCTGACATTGATGATGTATTGTGAATGAAATTGAGGAGGCTTATGGACTTACACAATCCTCCTGGTGTTGCTAGGCTCTTTGAATAGTATCTCTGGTTAGGGTCAGAATGAATGTAACACCTTGGTATCCTCATTGAACAGTTCCAAAGACAGTTCAATCTTTTGTAGACTGACAAAAACTAAATCCACATGTGACAACAGTCAATTGTAATTAGTTATTCATAATCACCCGACAAACCGCAATCAGAGCACATCATTGGTTCAGACCAACATCACAGATCTCTGCCAGATGCTTCAATGCTGCCAACAAATCTCCTCCCTCTTGCTGCACACCCTGAAGTCCTGATAATGTTCTGCAGTGAAAATGGCTGAGCTTGAAAATGCTTTCACTAGGTTTCAATAATTTCTGTGCAACACCATCCAGACATGTCCAAAATCTAAGCCCCCAAAACACATGGAACATATATTTATATATTCACATATACAATATCCTGTTATTTAACTATTGTATAAAAAAGATAAAATACGACAAAGTCTTTTTTTTGCTGAACCCACAACATTCCCTTCACAATGTCTGTACATTTTGAACTATGGATTTTTTGATATTGATAACAAAATTTGCTGGTTATTTTGCAGGCCAAAACGGAATGTTTGCAGTCTATGATTCTGATTTTACATTTCTCTTCATCACCATCATAGTAATAGATAAACTGGATCATGTAAGAATGTTTCGGCAACTGGTGCGTCCACTTGAAATTATTTTCTCCTCCTCCAGACTCCCTCTGCTGGTAAATCTAGTAAACCACAGCACCACAACCCACAAAGAAACATACAACACACAACAACACACAATTATAGGGTATTGGGTTTTCCACAGCCAACTGTTGGTCTTGTGTGGAAGGCTACATTACAGCAAAGTCGTTGAGTCGCTCTGTGGTACCTGGCCGCATCATAAAGGACCGCATTGTCGCAAGGACAATTTACAATAACATTTTTCGACACTCCTTTACAAATTTCTTACATAATAATATTTCCATGGTCTGGGTTCGGAGCCAAGTGAGACAACCACCCGATATACATCAAGTTGGCAAATTACACATTCAAGAACAACCTGCTGCTTGATGCAACCGAGCTAACCAGTGAAACCACGTATTTACCTAACATAACTTCCCACAACTCCCAAGAACATCTACTTGAGTCAAGCAGCATCAACATCTTCTACTGGTTCAGAGACATGGCAGTAAACCTGGATGCCTTGGAAACATTAAACAATAACTAGAAATGGCTTTGAGCATCCAGCCTGGTTCTCTCTGAGGATGTCGCTCCCTGGTGACACTCGCGATCTCATGGGATGCAGCTGCAGCTGCAGCTGTATGGTAGGGTGTGTCACCACTTCTTGGAACGTCAAGAGCTCTCTGAACAACTTGTGCCCTGACCAAGGTGTGGCATCAGAACCCTGTTTCTGTAAATATTTTGTCGAATAGACACTCCTGGATCTGGCCTTGGCTTGGCTTCCCCCGTCCCCAGAATCTTCTGTGATTGGCCTATTTCTTCGTCCTCCTCCCAGGCTCACGCTTAACACCACAGATGCCCACACACCTGAAATAGGGGTCACAGAATCGCCTAAATCACAGGGCTCAATCCAACAGAACTCTCTACACACAATTCAGTTCACTTGAACATCCTATAACCTCCAAACTTCCTAATCGCCAAAATATTTACAGCCTTTTGTGTCTTAAAATCTTCGATGGATTAAGACCCCGTGGTCTTGACTCTGGCTGTATCCTACTGCCCCCCCCCCTCCCCCCCCCACAGAGAACCTAAATAGTGAAGGGTCTTCCCCTCCCCCCTCTTTAACCAGTTACACCTGACCACAACCCACCCATACAATCATCCTAACCTCCCCCTCTTCTCTGAGCACCCACCATGCACCCCCACCGTTTTACTCTACTCTTCAGAATTAAATTCTCGCTCAGCCTTTGTCGCACTCCCCGGCCCTCCTCTGACCCCAACTCCCCACCCTATTGTCACTGTCTTCACATCCCCCTGACTCCATCCCCCCTTCAACGAGATGGAATGGTCTTTCCCGCAACAGAGAGCCACACCTTCATCTTCCCCTCCGCCCCCATCTCAACGAAGTTCGGGTCTGTCACGACGTAGAGGATATTCTTCTTCTGTTGCTCCATGCCTTTTTCTATGAGAAGGTGCCTCACCACCCAGCGCACGACCCTCTTTCTCTCTGTCCCTCCCACCAGTCCCCCCTCCTCTGGACATCATCCGGAACGGCGTTCTACCCTGTCTAGACCTTTTTATTCCAACTGCCTGTCGTTGTCTCACATCTCCGTCTTCAACCTTCCACTCCCCTATTTACCTACTCCAACCTCACCCCTCTCGGAATCGTTCAGCCCTTCTGCTTCACTCTGCAGCAACCCCAACAAGAAATCAAAGCGCCAACAAAGGAGGGCGGTGATTGTTAGCGCACCCTGATCTCTACCGCGCTGAGGCCAGGCGACAACTTCAGACACCCTCCTCCTACTTATCTTGAATCATGACCCTACAGACGAGCACTCCAGGCCTTAATCTCAACAACCAACGATTTCACACTCTGGCCTTCCTGCCTCCCACAGCACCAACCTTATTGTTTCCAGCCCCACAACATCAAGTTTTTAGCCTTGCCCCCAAATCCTAAATACAACTGCCCTGGCTGGAAGACCCATTGTTTTATCAGCATGGTCCTATCCCACTGAAATGATCTCCACGTACACAACTCCCATCCTTCTTCCCGCCCCAGACCAATCTACTCCCGCATCTATTCCAACGATACTTCATCTCTTTAACATGGGACCTTCCGCTTCCGAGTTCTCCCACTCCCATCATCTATACGATTGGACGTTCATGCCCCTACCCCCTCCATCCCCCACAGTAAGGTCTTAAATACATCTGTTTTCTTCTCGACCGCAGAACTTCACATCTCTCCTCTCTACTGACACACTCTACTCTGTCCCCTAGTGGAGCTGTCCTCACCCTCAACAATTTCTTCTTCTGACTATCCTCCCGCTTCCCCCAAGTCCAAGGAGCGCTATGGCACAATATTTAAAAAATTCAGGTAGTCTACATGATTTGGGTCACAAACCTAAAAACGAAAAAGCACTCTGTCCTACACCTATATGCATCCTCATCATGTAGTGGGACTTTCAGTACCTGTGATGGACTGGGCGATCACCATCACCTTTGGAATTTGCTCATTCCTCCGTTGGAGATGCCCGAACCAGGCCATGACCCTCATGAACCAGCCATGACGGGGTCTATTGTTTCCAACAAGCCAAGGGGATGCGTGCTGTGGGACGGACGACGTCCCGAGCCTGTAAGTTTCAAAAACTATTATCGCGGGGCTTCGTCTTATCACAGAGCCAGGAGCGTTGCAGTGGGAGGAAAAAAAATCCGAACTTTCCATTTGCCAGTTTCGCAGTCTAGCGCACAAGAGTGGGCTTGAGGAACCGCTGACTTGGTGGGAGAGAGGACGACTCGAGGAGCAGCTGATTGGCAGTCAGATCCCTGCTGATTTCTTTCAGCTAAAATCCTTGCTTTTGTATTGTATTTAAATTGTATTGTATCCAGGTTATGGGGGAGGATGAGTGCCGGCAGTTACTGTTCTGGATGTCCAATGGTGGGAGTCATGGCAGTCCAGATAAGCTCTCCAACGTCCACATCTCGCCAGGTGCGCGTGTCAAGAGGCGCTCCAAATGGACCGTATTCGGTTCCTCGGAGCCTGCAGCTCGATGAACCTCCGTCCTGGTCTCTGGGAGAGTGAGGAAAGCCATAATAGTAGCCACAGACAGGTGATCCTTCACAAAACCACAGGAGGCAGAAAATGGGTCACGGTCATAGAGAGGCCAAGGGGCAGACGCAGGGACTAGAGAGTACCCCGCAGTGGCTGTACACCTTGGCGCAAATAAGTACTCCTGTTTTGAGCAACTGATGAGGGGGCACAGCCTACCTGGGGTAGCAACAGCGACCGGGCTCCGTATCCAAAGACCGGCCCCTGTTTTGCTCAGAAGGTCAAGGAAATAAAGAGGACGGGCTCGCAGTAATGCGTGTCGGACTCTATATGTAGAATGGGGTCCACTAGGCGATCTGTGGACGCAGACAGAGTAACCCGGATCGGTATTTGCCCTCCCTGGACAGCTCAGGGTCAGGGATGTGACTGAACGTGTCCAAATATCTGAAAGGGAGGGAGAGGAGCCAGAGGTCGTGGTACATAAAGGTACCGATGACAGGTAGACAAAAACGAGGAGGTCCTGAAAGGAGAATTAGGGAGTTAGGAAGAGTGTTTAGGAAAGGACCGTCAAAGGTAACAATCTCAGGATTACTGCCTGTGCCACGCGACAGTGAGATTAGGAATGGACAAGGTGAGTATCAATGCGTGGCTAAAGGACTGGTGCAGAGCGCAGAGATTCAAGGTTCTGATCTTGGGACCCACTTTTGCGAAGGTGTGACCTGTAATAATAAGGACGGGTTGCACTTGAAACCCGAGGGGAACCAATATCCTGGCGGGGAGATTTGCAAAGGCTAATGGGAGACTTAAACTAGATCGGTTGGGGGAGGGTCTCAAAATAGAGAAGGCAAGTAGTCCGTATGAGGCAGGAGGCAGAGAAGAGAAGCAGTCAGACGCAACACGAAGGGAGGAAAGAAGAAAAAATAACAAACGGAAATAAGAAAGTGGAGGGTTTCTTAAAGTTGAAGCAGAGAGACAGAGGGGTGTAAAATGAGGGATAGGAGCAATAGTGTAGCAAGGTGAAAAGTGGCAGGAAACAAATCCAGGCAAAAATCTAAAGGGCCACTTTCCACAATAATAGTAAAAGGCCAAGAGTTTGGTCAAAACAAGCCTGAAGGCTTGTGTCTCATGCGAGAGTCATTCGTACTAAGGTGATGAGTAGAATGTGCAGATATCTATTAATAATTACGATATATTGGGATCACGGAGACATGGCTCCAGGGTGACCAAGGCTGGGAGCTGAACATCCAGGGATATTTCAATATTCAGGAAGGATAGACAGAGAGGAAAAGAGGTGTACGTTGCTGTTAGAGCCTGAGATTACGCAATAGAAAGGAAATACATTAGCTGGAAGGATGTGGCCTCGATATGGGTGGAGCTTCGAAACACTAAGGGCAGCAAATGCAAGTGGGTGTTTTGTGTACAGGCCACCTAACAGTAATATGAGTTTGGGATGAACAAACAGAAATTAGAATATCGTGCAAAAAGAGTAAAAAAAAACCGAGTTTTTAATGGGTGACTCATCTACTTATAGATTGGGTTGAATCAAATTGGCAGGGGTGCAGAGGAAGAAGATTTACTTGATGTATGCGGGATAGTTATTCTAAACCAACAAGTGGAGGAACCAACGAGAGACAGCAATTCCTAGACTGATAATTGAGTATGGGAAGGGGATTAGTTAGCAGCCTGTTGTACGAGGCCCCATTGGCAAGAGTGACCAGAATATGGTTGAGTTCTTCATTAGATGGAGAGTGGACATTGTTAATTCAAAACACGGGTCCAAACTTAACGAAAGGGTAACCTTTGAGGGTTATGAGTACGTGAATTGGCCAAGATGGACTGGCAATTGAGTTCTTGAAGGTTGACGGTGGATATGCAATGGAAGGCATTAAAGACTGCATGGATTAACTACCGACAATTGTTCATCTCCCCCATAAGGCAAATGAATAACTCAGGAAGGGTGCCAATCGTGGATAACGAGGGAAATCAGGGATAGTATCCAAAGAGAGTAATCAAAAAAGAGAGAGAGTAATAGAGGAGAATTCCTAGAAAGTTTGCCAGGTATCCAGCAACTAATACCCAAAACAATAACCATATAACAATTAACAGCACGGAAACAGGCCCTCTCGCCCTTCAAGTCCCGTGCAACCATTTTGTTTTTCCCCTACCCAACTAACCTGCACTCAGACTCATACCCCTCCTTCCCTTCACGCCATATACCAACCACTTTACTCTTAAATGTTAAAATCGATCTATGCCTCCACCACTTCAGCTGGAAGCTGATCCACACAGCCACCACCCCTCAGATTAAAGAATCCCCCTCACTTTACCCCGAAACCTCTGTCCCTTAAATTCCATTTCATGCCCTCTTTTTTGTATCTTCCCTACCCTCAATGGAAAAACGTATCCACGTCAACTCTGTCTATCCCTTTCATCATTTTAAAGACCTCAATCAAGTCCCCCTTATCCTCTGCGCTCCCAAAGAATTAAGACCTAACTTGTACCACCATTCTCTGTAACATAGTTGCTGAACCCTGGCAACAATCATAGTAAATCCCCTCTTGTACTCTCTCTATTTAGTTGACATCCCTTCGTATAACCTAGGCACCAAATTGTACACCATACTCCAGAATTGGTCTTACCAAGACTTGTACAATTTTAACATTACTTCCACTACACCTATATTCAATGCACCCTGATAATATAAAGGCCAGCAACACCAAAGGCTTTCTTTACCACCCTATCTACATGAAATCCACTTCAGGGAACCTATGCACATAATTCCAGATTCCCTCGGTTCCACAGCCTTCTCAATGCATTCCCTACCATTTACCATGTACCCTATTTTGATTGTCTGCCAAGTATGTAGCACTTCAACTTATCAGCATTAAACTCATCTGCCATCTTTCAGCCCACTTTTCCAAATGCCAAAACTCTTCTGTAGACTTTGAAAATCTACTTCATTATCCACAACACCACCTACTTAGTATCATCTGCATACTTACTTATCCATTTTCCACCCCATCATCCAGATCATTTGATTACATGACAAACAACAGTGGGACCCCACACAGATCCCGAGGCACCCCACTGGTCACCGGCTTCCAACCTGACAAACAGCCATCCCACCATTACTCTCTGACATCTCGCATTCACCACTGTGCATCCATCATGCAACACCGCCATTAACTCCCAAAGATTGAACCTTCTTAACCAACTATTCCATGGGGATCCTTGTCAAGACCTTACTGAAACCATATAGACAACACCACTGCTTTACCCCTCATCAATTTCCCTAGTTACCGCATCAAAAAATTCAAGAAGGTTTGTCAAACATGACCTATCCAGGCACAAATCCATGTTGACTGTGTCCTGATCAGACCCTGTTTTATTCCAGATTCTAATAATATTATCTCTAAGTATCCTTTCCAGAATTTGCCCACCACTGACGCAACACTAATAGGTCTATAATGCTATGTTTTATTCTTTGAACCCATTAAACAATGGAACAACATGCGCAGTACGCCATCACTCCGTCACTATTCCGTTTCTAATGACATATGAATATTTTCCAGCATAGCTCCTGCTATTTCTACACAAACTTTCCCTCCAATGTCCTAGGGAATATCCTGTCAGGACCTGAGACTTATCCACTTTATACGTTACAGAGAAAGGTTGAACAAGTTAGGTCTTTATTCTTTGGAGCGCAGAAGGTTAAGGGGGACTTGATTGAGGTCTTTAAAATGATTGAAAAGGGATAGACAGAGTAACGTGGATACGTTTTTCCCATTGGATGGTAGGAAGATTCAAACAGAGGGCAAGACATAATAATTTAAGGGACAGAGGTTTTCGGGGTAACGTGAGGGGAACTTCTTTACTCAGAGGTTGGTGGCTGTGTGGAACGCTTCCAGTAGAAGTGGTGGAGGCAGGATCGATTTTACATTAAGAGTAAAGATAGGATAGTTATATGGACATGAGGAAAAGGAGGGGTATGGTCCAGAGTGTGCAGGTAGATGGGACTAGGGGAAAACAAATGACGGCACGGACTGTAAGGGCCGAGAGGCCTTTTTCCATGCTGTAATTGTTATATGGTTATTGGTTATATGTTTAACGAAAAAGATGAAGCGTACAAATTAGCCAGTAAAAGCAGCCACCAGAGGATGGAGAAATTTTCATAGACCCACAGAGAGAGGAACAAAAGGGCTTAATCCAGGAAAGGGAAAATGGAGTGTGAAAGAAAACTGGCAGAAAACAGAAAAACGACTGCAAAAGTTTTTTCTCGTATGTGAAGCGCAAAAAGAATAGTTAAAACAAATGTAGGCTCCCTGCAGTCAGAACGGGTGAATTGACTTGGGAACAAAGATATGGCAAACCAATTGAATAAATACTTATTGGTTCTGTGTTCACTAAGGTAGTACAAAAATAATTTGCCGGAAATAGCAGAGGATCGCGGGTCAAATGAATGGAGTAAAATGAGTGAATCCAGGTTAGCCGTAAAGTGGTGTTAGGTAAAATTGGAATGGATAAAGGGCCGATAAACACCTCAGGGCCCGATAGCGCATCCCAGGGTACTTAAAGAACGATAGCACCTCAGAAATAGCAGTATGCCTTAGATGTAATATTTTTCAAAACACTCTTTATAGCAGGATTCTCGGATAGTTCCACACAGGATTTCTGGAGTAACTTATGTAACCCCTACTTTTT
>CM069163.1:163727-183727 GCA_035221665.1 Okamejei kenojei
CTGCCATAGGGCCAGGCTGTCAAGCTCCTCCGAAGTATTGAGACACGAGGAACGGGGCTGCAGTCACGAGAGCATGAGTTATTAAAGCGTGACCGTGCGGACAATGGCACCCTACGACCCCCCATTCCCAAAATGAAAAGAGGACAACAACGGCACCATTAACCTTCACAGGGCACGCCCACTGGCAGTGTACAAAGCCGTTCCCTGGGGCACGAAATGCGGCCCAAAACGCCGAAACCGCGTTTGTCAACGTGCCCGAAAGGTATTCATGTTCCACCCTATCAAAAGCCTCTCGCTGATCAAAGACAAAAGGCACTGGCTGACCATTGCCCTGGGCTGGGGATGATAATAGGTCCCTTACCAGGTGGATGATATCTTTTTTTTTTTTTGTATGACCTTGCACAGGACTGGTATAGGACTGTCAGATGAATCAGTTGAGACAGCACGGAGCCCAGCGAATTTGCCATTTGCCCGTGCAAAAACTTTTATACTATACTCTGAGCATAGGATAGAACCTGGAGCGCGCTTTCTTCAACAAGCGGAGTTCACGCCGACTTGGGCAGCAGGACAGACAACTGCGCCTACGCCACGAGAGGGCATCTCCCCGTCGCCAGGCTCTCCCTTTACCCCCAATACCAACATGTATTCTTCCACCAAAGAACATCCCAGAACGCTCTAACTAACTCTACCTCAGCCCCATCCATTCCCGGGACTTACCGCTCCTGACGATGCACAGGCACAGTCAACTCCTCCAAAGATAAGGGCCATCAAGAAGATCTGCCAACCCCCCTATCTACAGTCTGGCAGACCCTCCACAGATCTCGCGAGTCTCCTGTTGAAAACTAACCGCAGTGAACTACATGGACCCATAAAAAGGCCCTGACCAAGGCACTTATCCTCTCTGATCAGTGACTAGAGGACCCGTCGTCCTGTGAGCACTCCACAAGCTGTTGCGAGCTCCCCGCCCCTTCTCCCGAGAGAAAATCGAAAGGCGAAAGCTCGGTCCAGATCCTGCAGCATCTGACCCGCGACCTCATACGTAGGCCGCCTCGGACCGCACAAGCAGCAGGCGCTCCTCCCAAAGCTTCCTTTCTTCATTGAACCTCTCCCCCATTCGCAGAGTCTTCAACCAAAACCGACCCTAGACGAGACTTCTGCGTCCAGTAATCTCCCTCTCAAGCCTCTCGACCGCTGAGTCCCGCTTTCCCCGTTCGACACCCCCACGTATAATCCCCCCTTACAAAAGAGAGACGGATGTGAGCTTTTCCCCACATCCCACCACGGCCTAAGGGAAGAGAAGCACCTCTGCCTCTCTCTCCACTTCCCCTAGAACCCCACATAACCGACTGAGAAAGCTTCCCGAAACACCGTCCTCTAGCAAGCCTGTTGTTATGAGAGCCAGTACGGCGGCCAGCCCGTGTCGCGGCGCTGGATTGAAATCCACACGCACCAGAAAGATGGTCCCGAGCACGGCACCAGCCGCATTGAGCCGCCGAGACTCGAGGAACAAAACGCTCGTGAAATATATATTCGATCAATGCGGGAACCACCACACCCCATACCTCCGCGAAAAAGCATGGAATTCCGGGTGGAGGTTCTCGCCAGGCATCTAACCAACTCAAAGGATTCAATCAACGCCTCTCAGCTTCTTCGCTACAGCAGGTGCACACTGAGTACCTAGAACGGTCTCTACATGCCTCAAGTGTGCATTTAAAAATCCCCCACCAGGAAGAACACCTCTCCCCTATCAATTGTGCTCAACAGAGCATCACCTCCTAAGTAGGCCGGTCCCTGCATCGTGCCGGACTAGGGGCAAACACTTTACTGAATCAACGGCATGCCATCCAGCTCACGGCCAGATGGAGGCAAACGCACTGCACAACTTCTGTCTTGCACTTTAAAATATTTGGCAAAATTCGGGGCCAACAGAAAGGCCACCCCACTCGAGTTCGAGCACAGATGGCTCATGTAACCCCCCCTTCCCACTCCAGTAGTCGCCAGGGGGTTCTCTCACTAACAACAGTAATTCGTCTCTTGCAGAAACACCGGCAAATTCCCCTCTCTAAGGACTGATAAAAGCTAAATCTGCGAAAACTCTCTCCCGTTAAATTTAATGTACTACTGTGACTGTGCAGGCACACTAAATTGAAGATACCCTCACACTCCCCCTAGACTCTCTCTGAGGAACTCCCAAATTCCCCAAACTGTCACTCTTGCTCAGAGTCAGAAATCGCTGTCCTTGTTGCCAAGTATAGCCTCGAGAGTCTTAAAATCAAAGCGTGGGGCCAATCCTCCCCCCACCGTTTCTTTGCAGAGCACCCATGTTTTGTTCTGAGAGTATGACTATGTTTTTGGACCTCACGCACCTCACAATAACCTCATACACGGCCTTTTGGAGTCTGGGCACCGGCCAACCCACTCGCAACCTAAACAACAAGCTTGCCATGCAGCTCCCCTGGGTCGTTAATCAAAAATTGACAAGACCAGAACTCTCGGAAAGTCACTAATTCCCGCTACACAAACTGCCCCATCACTCTCCCCTCCTCCCATGCCACCACCCCCAGGATCCAATGCCAGGTAAGGGTCCCGACCACCCCTGACCCGCAACACGCACCCACTGATCACTGTCTGGGCTTCCTGCACTTCAGCCCATCACCCCCACACTGTCTGGGCCTGGGAGAGAAAAAACAGAGGCACCCCCCAATCTTGGAACACTGGCACCCCTCGGAAACTGAAGGAGGATCACGACCCGAAACAGCCCCGACCTCCACAGCACCCAGTACCTCCCCCTCTCCACAGCAACACCCAGAGAATCTCCTCTTGCTCTAAACTCCTCCCCTGCCGACTCAGCCTGAGAGGCAGCACACCCACCCAGAACACCTTCCATTGCTCTGATGAGAGATCACAGAGTGGTACACCAATGCCCCTGAAGCCTCCACCTTCGGGCTGACTCTGCTCATCTCCCCGTCTCAGGGGGCACACTACCCGGGAGCTAACCCCATCATTCTGACGTGAGCCATACAGCCCAGTATGTCCTCTGAAACGAGGGGACCTCCTCCGACCCCAGAGGACCCACACCCAGGAAGCTAACCTCAACACCCGATGAGATAACATCCCCCAGAGGTCCCCTGAAACAAGGGGCATCCTCCCGCTCTGAGTACACACCACCAGAGGATCAAACCGCATCACATGGTCTTATAACACTCGCGAAGATCCCTGAATAGAGCCCAACCCCGACCCTGGGAGGACACCTGTTCAAGACCACCAACCACATCAGTGGTGGAAGGTCAGGAGAAAGACATCCCCCCACTTGACCCACAGCCCCTTGCCTTCCCTCGCCAGGCAACTAACCCTCCTTTTTGTCCCGCTGAGCATGTGGCAAGGTACGTTGACCTCCATAACAGAAGTGTCTTCAGAGTTTCGGCCTCCACACTAACCCACAGCCACTTATATCCACCCACACCGTTTTGCTTCCCTGCCCCGTTCCTGAACCACCTCAGCTCCTTGCTGGACCAGACAGGTTGCAAACTGCACACACTGAGCTGGCAGGCACCCCTTGAGGGTGGTATCATAACTCGCAGGTGCGCACCAGATCCCGTTTGACTCGCTCCGAGCGCGCCTTTTCTCCTCTCCTTCTTTCTTCTCTTTCCTCAGCTTCTCCTCCCACTGGCCCCCTCCTCACCTACCCTTAGTGCTCCTCAAAGAAACTTTGCCTCCCTCCCCCCCCTCTTCTCCTTGTTAGAGGCCCCCTTTTCTCCTTCTCTATCACCTTTTTTATTATTGGACTACCCCCCATTAATTTTGTTCTTTTTTTTCTTTCCCTTGCTCCTTCCTAACGTCTCCTCTGTCGTGTTCTGCCTACCCAATTTCTATTTACTCACCCCCCCTCCTCTTTTCCTTTTCACTCCTTCCCTCAACCCCCCTCCCCCTCCCCCCCTGTGTCCCCGCCTCAGCCGCCACCACAGTTGAAACATGGGGGTCGGGCTACTCTACCTCGATCCCCGAGGCAAGAACCTGCAGGCGGCCCAGATGGCTAGTACTTACTGCACCCTGGATCACCGAGGCAGAGCTGGCAGCCCCTCAGCACACGGTCGGACCAGAACCACCCCTCCCCGCGCCACTGAGGTTTGACGAGCTAAACGCCGGATGGGCCACCTGCGCATGCCTCCCTGGGCCCGCTGCGCTAGAACTTCTCCGCAGTGACCCCGCGAATAGCCACTCCCTCCGGAGATGTCTCTCTAAATTCGCGCACGCATGACACCGTGCCTTTTCCCCAACTCCAACGCACGTTCTAGGGAGTAACCCTATGACTTCCACCGTCCGAAACTCCTCTCTCTAGCGCCATCCCCCTCTACCACCTTCATGAAACACCCTCCTCTTGAAACTGAAGACGCCCCTTTCCTCTCGGGTGTCCCCCCCAGGAGGTGCATGAGCCTAAAGCACTTAGACGCGCACCGTCTCTCCAAACTTAGACAGGTGGTAGGAAAAAAGATTATATGCAGCTGGAATACATGTGGCAACTGCCGCGGAGAACCGTCTCACCCTGGATACCACGCGATCCAACCTTATGTGGACCTCCCCTCTCAACTGAACACCGCCAGCTCCAATCATGGCCACACCCTCGCCGGGTCTTTATATCACCTCGCACCGTTCCTCTTTCGAGCTCGAAAGACAATAGCTCCCCTCCCAAGAAGTTCATTCAAGCCTTTGTAATGTCTTTCCCCTATGACATCATTGGCCCAGTTTGAACCGAGATACCAATAAACCCGTCCCCAAAATCAATGGTCAACATGAGTATCATGCTCATATGGCCTCATACCCGCCCACTGTTGCTACTGCGTATGTCCGGGCCCTTCGCCGCGCCCCCAAGCCATCGCCTATCCTGACAGAGCACAAACCAACTCCAGGCACCCCAGCACTCAGCTCTCCAAGTTAAGTTTTCCAGAGACTAGTCCCACAGTCAAGACAGGCCAGCAGAAAGCAGAAAACCTCAGCTGAAGCTGGAAGCTCCCCAAGTTTCGTTCCAACAGCCGAGAGCAGCTTTTGGAAGCTCTATCCCAGTCGAGCCAGAAGCAAAAGTACCTTCTTCACATTAAGCCAGGCAGCCCAGCACTGTGCAAAATGAATTAGGCAGAGAAAACGAGTGCAAAAAAGACAATGAACACCCGCAATTCTTCGTGCCCTCGATCCTCCAGGCACCTCTTTGGCAGTCCGCCAAACGACAACCGCAAACCCACGACAATGAGAGGATAACTCGAGGAAAAAATTTTCCGCACTAGTAGCGGAATCCTAGACCATAGGAAAGCTTCAAAACCCCCAACGATTAAGTTAAACCTATGAAGCCCCTCTGCCTCTGTTTCCTTCTCCAACAGCAAAATCCTTAGAAAAACTGCATCAATCCTTCTCAACCGCCAGAGTGAGAAGAAAACACAATCTCCTCTCTCTCTCGCTCTCTCTCTCTATCACTCTCACCTTCTCTCTCTCTCTCTCATCTGTTCTCTCTCTCCCCTCTCTCTCTCTCTCTCTCTCTCTTCTCTCTCTCTCACCTCCCCTCCCGGCCTTCAGCGTGTGAGAGGGGTTGTTTTTGAAACGCACGGCGTTTAAGCATGCGGCCGTTATCAATTCTATTGTATGACCCTCCACCCCTCTTATATCCTGGGACCCCTCCTCACCATCCCGCACATGATCCCCATAGTGCCCTCCTCTGAATCAGTACGCACTGACATCTCCTGTGCTACCCCCCCCATCTACCCCCCCAATCTATTAATCACCCCACCCACCTCGCATTGATTCTCCTGCCACCACCTAGAACCCCCATCCATCCTACACTGGTCCCCCAATTCAATCCTCTAACTGACACCCCTTCCCATCCATCCTGCACTTCACCTCCCCCCCCCCCCATTCATAATTTCACTGACCCTCACCATTCATCCCGTACTGAGCCACCTTCCATGTTACCCTGCAACAAACCCAACCCCCCCATTCCAGCCTGTAGTGATCTACCCCTTTCATCTTTCTGATCCACCATTCATCCTGTTCTGATCGCCGCTCAAGCAATCCTGTACTGATCCCCTCAATTCATCCATACTGATCTCCATTCATCCCTATACTTGACCCGTCATTCATCCTGGTTAGTGATCTCCCACTCATCCTGCACAGTACTCCTCCGATCCACACTGTCCTGACCCCTCCCATTTCATGCCTGTACGATATACCCCCCCCCCCATTCATCCTGTGCGGATCCCCCCCACCCCATCCATCCTGTGCTTATCCTCCCATTTCAGGTAGAATCGGGGGAACAGCCTGGAAAAGGGTCCTCCGACCCGAAACATTGCCTATTTTCCTTAGCTCACATAGATGCTGCCATACACCCACTGAATTTCTCCAGCATTTTTGTCTTACCACCCATTCATCCTGTACGATCCCCAACCCCCCCATTCAACACCACTGAATATCACCCCGTGCTCTCCCCTCACAATTTTACATACCCAACCAACACGACTAATAACCTGCCTACAATCCATCCACTGATTATTGCCTTTCTCGACCTCATTCCCCCATCCTCGCCCCCCCCCCCCCCCACTATCCATTCCTGCACTGATTCACCATACCCCCTGACCCTATTGTCTTCATGGTGTTCAGACACATTACTATTGTTTGATAACGGAATGCAATCAAATGTGTTTTACTTCCCTATGTTATTATTTGTTTTTGATACCTTTAAACATATTTAACCCAAAAGAACATTTTGCTGCATTTATGTCCTTGGCCTAACATCTTTGTCAGTTAGTGTATTTTTCACCTGTTCAGATGGGTATAGTCGGTTTTAACCGATCTATTATCCTAAAATGCCATTTAGAAATTTCCTTGCAACCGGTTAAGTTTAGTTTAGGGAAAAATTTATGGTGGGAAAACCAGAGTGTTTCTGTTTTTCCAATAGCAATAACGTACCCAGCAATGGCCCATGTCATGGTAATTTTCGGTCCTTCACAGAAAACAAAACGCTGCATCAATCGTACAGTGTCATGTCCAGTTTTTATTGACACTGGTTTGATCATTTGCTAAATAATCCAAAACCACATTTTTGTTTGGAAGTGGGAAAGAACTAATAGAAAACTGCATTAATTGCAATGTGTAAAAAGAGTTGAATATTGTATTAAAATTTTGCTGCATTTCATTGGGTATATATCATGTCTTGATTAGTGAATAAAAATTTAGTTATGTGAAGTTATTTGAAGCAGACATAATATGTGAATAGTAGAACAAAAGTGCTGGAGAACCTCAGCGGATGCAGCAGCATCTATGAGCGAAAGGAAAAGCAAATGCATCGGTCCGAAACCCTCTCTTCAACGATGTTTCGCCGGACACGTTGTCCTATTTCCTTCGCTCCATAGATGCTGCCGCACCCGCTGAGTTTCCTCCCGCACTTATGTCGACCTCGATTTTCCAGTGCAGCAGTTCCATCGTAAACAAGATATTGAATTGCTTCATTGAGACATAAATTTTACTTTGGACTGTAACTTACCACTTCCGTCCGAGCACGATTAATCGCACGCGTCATGCAAACCATCTTAATGACCACTCTAAACTGTCATTGGCAACCTAAAAAGCTGTCAAAGGTTGCACGCTGGCAAACATGGAAAAAAAGTTAAGCGAGGGCCCTGTCCTTCCTCAAATAGGAGACCAAAACTGTACACAATACTCCAGATTGTGATCCCACCAGAGCTCCCTTTTCCCCCTAAACAACTGCAGAAGAACCTCTTTACACCTATACTGAAATCCACTTGCTATAAAGGCCAACATTACATATGTTTCTTCATTCGCATGCCCTGCTGTTACCTGTATGCCAACTTTTTAGTGTGACCAGAGTACAAGGAAGGCCTCAGGTGCTCGTGATACCTCCTCCTACCTAACCTAACCCCCATTGAGATAATAATCTGCCCCCTTGTTTTTGCCGCCAAAGTGGGAATAACCTCACATTTATCTATATTATACTGCATCTGCCTACGCATACTGCCCACTCACTCAACCGTCCAGTCACCCTGCAACCTCACCTAATATCCTCTATCAACAGTTTCACAACTGCCACCAGCTTTGTGTCATCTCGCAACACAAATTCCTGATCATATATATGGTAAACAGTTTGCAGCCCTACCCTGAGCCCTTGGCGAAACACCCACTCGCCACTGTCTGCCATTCTGAAAAGGACCCTTTCAACACCTACTCTTTGCAAGACATAGTGAGAGACTATCAATAATGTAGCTACTTAGCATAACTTTTCAAAGAAGGAGAAACAGTCAACGCAAGAGACTATTCTATCGATTCAAAGCTAGCGCAGTGTTTTTGTTAAATTTTTCATAGCATAATAAAAAGGTTAATCACAAGTACACATTGTCTACATGGTTTACTATTGTATACAGCATTCTGGAACTTTTCTACTGAAAAAACAGGCTTCTTTAACCTTGTCCGAAAGGTTAGGTGTTCTCGGTGTAGCCATGATTCACAAGCTCATCTTTTGTGTTAAGCGGAACTTGTTTTCTCATGAATTCCATGGGCCACCAAGAATACTTTCCCAGGAATAATTTTGCCTGCTCAGAGGGTACGTTCACTGAGTAACTTTGATCCGCACAGTGCGTGAAGTGCTGCCCATGTTGAATAGTACCATTGGAAGAACCCTCAGTGCTTCCCACAATTCCCACAACGTCTTGGGACTGGAACTTGTGTAAAACCCCTTTGGCGTGCTCGGTGGAAGGACCCACAACACAGATGCTTTGCAGCATTCCTCAACACATCGTGCTGAACCGTGGAATTTGCCAACCTGCACCTTTTGGTTGTGGACAGATCCTTGCATTGGAGAACCTATTGAGATCTTCACTGTTCCAGCAGCAATAGCTGTTTGTCTCCATCCCTGAGAGCCCTTGTTTTGAATGATTTTACAGCTAGTATTTACAACAAGCTTTTACGTGCTGGTTCCCATTAATTCCTCAGCGAGACTGTTGTTTTTCCTGATTATGCATCGTTTTGTCTTTTGTTTTCCCATTTCTGATCTGAGAATAGTCATGAATAAAGCTCACCTTCACGCAATCTATTATAAATAAACATTATAAATGGGAATCCCATATAAATGTGTACAATTCATTATTTATGTTGGTTGCTTCCCAGGTGCTGAAAGGTTCCAAAAAATTAATCCTATCCGTTAGCTCGGTTGGTCGAATTCCAGGAGGCTATGTAACCAATCACATCTACACATGGGTGGATCCGTTGGGTCGAAGTGTTTCACCACCACCTGCTCTTTCTTGGACACAGAAGCAACTCAATTTGGGGTAAAGAGAGCGAGAGGAAGAGCCATCTTCAGCTGCTCCGAGATGGAGATGAGAAGAAGGTAAATTGGATGAGAACTTTCTTGGGTCATCAGCACTGTACTGTTTCCTGTTGATGGTGGATGTTAAAATTACATATATGGAAGAAGCAAATATCTCAGTGAGAGGCATATATTGGACCACTCTTCCACATTGGAGCACATTATCTACAGGCCCACACTTAAACTAATGTGTTTCACGTCAACTTTATCATCATATGCACAGGTATAGGGAGGTACAGATCAATGAAACATCTTGCTTGCACCTTAATGCTCTTCAAGAGCTTTGGCGCCACCTCCTCCTCGATCTCAAACTGCCCAAGCACATTTGTATTCTCCACACTGATCTTGCTGTCCTCCAAGCCCTTCTCCTCGGTGAATACAGTTGCAAAGTATTTGCTTATATATATTGTACCATCCCAGACTTCTAAACATAATTCACTTCGTTTGTCCTTGATTGACTCCTACCTTTTCTCCCTTTTATCATCTTCATTTTTTTACCGTTGTATTAAAAGCTTTGGGATTTTTCCCCCAATCTGTCTCGCCAACGGACATTCCATGGCCATCTTTGCCCCTTCTAATGCACCCTCGAGTTCATTCCTTACTGGCTTTCGGTTACCTCAGAAGCCCGACTGATGCCACCTCCTTAAATTCTAACAATGAATATTTTTAAGGCGGAGAATCGATAGATTTTCTTGAATTAGTATGGTGTTAGGAGGTTATTGGAGGAGAAGACAGGAGAAATGGGTTTTTAGGAAGGAAGAGTAATAGATCACACCGTTGAATTGAATGGGCCAAGTAATTTGTCAGGCCGAATGACCTAATTCTGCTCTACTTATCACTTTATGATCACCTTGTTGGAAGTGTACGTTCTTATCGTTCGGGTAAGCCGCAAAATGGTCAACAGCGATTAGAAGAACAAATGTGTCTGGAGATTGCAGGCAGCTGCAGGACCAATAAGGTTTCGTAAAGTAATGAATTTTAACTTTGCCCAATATTGACTTGGGAACTCATAGTGCAAAAGGTAGATGGGCATGAATTTGAGTCCGAAAGTGTTCAGGAAAATTCCTAAGGACAAAATGTAGATGACTCCACCTCTCCTTCTTTTGCGTATGGCATGCACAGCCTAAAGTTGTTAGGACAACTTTGTTCTATTCGATCTTATTTGATTATGCACCATCAAACAGGTTTAATTGCATTCGTCGAAAACAGGGCAGGAGAAACCACGTGAAGCATTGCAATCTCCCTACCTCCACCCTAATGGGAGATGGCAACGCGATCTACCTCTTGGCGAAATTGGGGAGGGACAAGGAATATTGTTATCGATTTTTTGATTAGCTTATGGAACTAGCGACCAATGTCTATTAGTATTTAGGGTGTGGAGTGGTGAACAACACCGGAAAGTATGGAGTAACACAGCACCTCATATTCCACTTGGGGAGTCTGCATCCTCCTGGGCTTGAACATGAATTTTCTCTCAGTTTCTGTTAACACCCTTGCTTTCTATGCCGGTCGCCCTCCCACCTCTCCCGCAGTCCCGCGGGCCTCTGCATTACCCTCTCTCTCGATCTCTATCCCCCACCCAAAGTAACTACTAGCATGCATCATTTATTCCAACACTACAAAACAGCTTACAATGGCCTGATTTCCTTTATTCATCGATACTCTTTTTTGCATATCTCTTCTTCATTTCAAGTTCTTTAATACTCTACCACCTCATGCTATCTATAATTTCCCAGTTTCCTCCTCCCCCTGTTCCCAACACAGTCGTAAGAAAGTGAGTCTCACACCAACCAAACGGGCGCCTATCTCCGTCGCTCTTTAGATGCGTCTTGCATGCACCCGCTGAGTTTTTTTTACCAGCCTTTTTGTACCTTCTGTTAGGATTTAAGATATTATTGATAGAGACAGGGCAGCTCACGAGTTAAAATTCTAAATTGGGCAAGGCCTACTTTGATGGTATTGGCAGGCATCGTCGCTCAAGTTGTTTCTCTAGAACAGAGTCGCGTATTGCAAGGAGAAGGAAAAATGAAAGTCTCGACAAAGTGGGGAACGTTTTTAAAAAGTCTGCTGAGACAAGAGCTCAGGACATGCTGCTTTATGAAGTGAAGGGCAAGTGCAGTGGGCATCAGAAAGCTTGAAATGACAAGAAAAATTGGAGGCTTGGTCAAGAAGTAAAAGAAGCCCTAATCAGGTATAGGCACTGGACAAGTGTAACCGCTGGAGAGCTTTCAGATACTAAGGCGAGCAAGCTAAAATCAGGAGGACAAAAGGAGACCGGGAGATATCTCTGGCAGGTAATATAAGGAAATCCCAAGATATTGTATATAAAATACATTATCTGGGCAAAAAGGGTAACCAAAGAGAGAGAATGGATAGCCCTTTTCGGGAATCAAAGGGATCAGCTCTGTTTGGTGCCACAGAATATGGCATAGGTCCCTCAATGCATATTTTCCCTCTTTGTTACCATGGGCAAAGTCTGAGACCTGGGAACTTGGGGCGGCCAATGAATTGACCTTTAGGGCGGTCAGTATTAATGGATGGACAGGAGCTGCGACGCAACCTATCGTGCAGGAAGGCAAAGCTCCCGGGCCCTGATCAGAATTCCAGATGGCTTGCTAAAAGTAATTACATACCCACTTGAACTTTTACCCACATTTGCAACATTTACAAGCACAAAACGTAAATGTATTTTATGGATTTTATGTCTGATCGACCAACACAAAAGGTGCATAATTTGAAGTTGGAAGAAAATGATTCATGGAGGTTCCCAAATTTTACTACAATACAACAAACTGAAAAGTGTGGCGTGCAAAAGTATTTCACCCCCCTGAGTCAAATACTTTGTAGAACCACCTGTCGCTGCCCAATTACAGCTGCAAGATATTTTGGTATGTCTCACTTACCAAAAGCTTTGCACAACTAGAGAACAGACATTATTTGCCCATACTTCTATGCAAAATAGCTCAGGTCGTCATTCCAGATTGCGGATGTGAGAGGTGCTGTGAACTAGCAATTTTCAAAGTCTTGCCAGAGATTCTCCAATTTGGTTAGTCTGGAGACATTGACTGGGCCATTCTAACACATGAATATGCTTTGATCTAACCAAATTCCCATTGTAGCTCTGGCCTGTTATGTTTATATGTCCTGCTGGAAGGTGAAACCTCCACCCCAGTCCTCAAGTCTTTTGCAGACTCTCTAAACAAGAGTTTTCTTCTTCCAAGAGTGCCCTGCAAAGTGCTCCAATCCATCTTCCCATCAACTCTGACCAGCTTCCCTGCTCCCTGCTGAAGAATAAGCATCCCCACAGCATGAAGCTGCCACCGAACCATGTTTCACATGGGAAGTGTGTTCAGCGCGATGTGCAATGTTAGTTTCCGCCACACATAGCATATTGCATTTAGGCCAAAAACTATCAACTTTTGGTGCTCATCAGAACCAGAGCAACCTCCTCCACATGTTGCTGTTGTCCCCCCACATTGGCGTTTGGCAAACTGGACAAACGGGACTTCTTATGGCTTTGTTTCACCAATGCTTTCTTCTTCTTGCCTCTCTCCATTAAAGGCCACGATTTGTGGAGTCACGACTAAATAGTTTGTCCCCTTGGACAGATTCTCCCCACCTGAGCTGTGGATCTCTGCAGCTCCTCCAGAGTTACCATGCCTCTTGGCAGATTCTCTGATCAATGCTCTCCTTGCCCGGCCTGGCAGTTTAGGTGACGGCCAGTCTTGGTAGGTTTGCAGTTGAGCCAATACTCTTTTTTCCATTTCGGATGAAGGATTGAACAGTGCTCCGTGAGATGTTCAAAGCCTTGGGATATTTAATTTTATAACCTAACACCGCTTTAAACTACTCACACCACAACTTTAACCCCTGACATGTCTGATTGTGTCCTTGGGCTTCATATGCCCCAAAGGAAACATTGTTTTTGTAGACTTCTCACACTAGGGTTCTCTAACAAACCTCTGAGGACCATTCACAGAACAGCTGTATTTTATAATACTGTGATATACAAATTTACACCAATGGACTCTATTTACTAATTAGGATGAAATCTGAAGGCAATAGGTTGCACTGAATTCTTTATTTAGGGGTATCAGCAATAAAGGGATGCTGATACTTTTGCAACCTCCCACCTTTTTTAAGTTTTTTATTTGAAAAAAATTTTCGAAAACCAATGTATCATTTTCCTTCCACTTCACAATTATGCACCACTTTTGTGTTGGTCTATCGACATAAAAATCCAATAAAATAGCATTACATTGGGTTGCACTGACAAAATGTGGAAAAGTAAGTCAAGGGGTATGAGTAACTATTTCTCACTGCATCAGGGGCCACTGTTATATAGTTGCCCTCCATACTGTTCGGGACAACCGGACCCTCCTTTAATTATTTGCCTCTTTACTGCAAACAATTTTTTGATGATGATATAAGAAACAAATCAACATGTGGTTAAAGTGCACAATAGTCAATATTTATAACAACACAGCCATTTATTAGTATACATTTTTGGTTTCACTCACACATAGAAATATGACAGCGAGATGTTTTATACATTACCTTCCGCCATTTCAGGGCACACATGTTCTTTGGGATACAGCAATGTCATGTAAATGAAAGTAAGTCATGTTTAATATTTTGTATGCAAATCTTTGCATGCTAAATGACTGCTTGAAGTCTGCTATGCATAGGACATACACCATTTCTGGGTGTACTTCTACTGGAGGTCTCTCTGATGAGCTCCTGAGTCCCGGCTTGTATTTTGCACTCATTTTTATAGCTTAATGTAGTTTTGGAGGGCTTGGTCTCCTTCACGTTTTCCTCTTCAGCAATATATAAAAGCATGCTCTCACTGGTGTTCAGATCGGCCACTCAAAATTGACAATATTTTTAGCTTAAATGAAAAACCTCCTTTGTTGATTTTAGAGCATGTTTGGGATCATTATCTTGTCTTAGAATGAACCGCACAAGCCAATGAGATTTGAGTCTTTGTTTGAACCTAGCGATGCAGATAGATCTGGGTCTATGGTGATCCGACATCAGAGAATTTCAAGTTAGTGCTACCAGAACCATCAGCAGTTGTATCATCAATGAAGAATAAGTAGGCATTACCTTTCAGCAGCCTACATGCCCTAGGACCATAACACCCCTACCAGCCGTGTTTCATAGCATGAAGTGGTGTTCTTTGGATCTGGATCAGTTCCTTTCTTCTCTCCTCTATAACTTTGCTCTTGCCATCACTCTGATATAAGTTAAGGGCCTGTCCCACCTTCACGACCTTTTTTACTCGTGGACATTTTTCATCAGGGTAGAAAAACGCCTCAACCTACTTGATGGCACGGGTACCTACGACCAGCATCACGACCTACCTACAATCTCCTATGACCTCCTACAACCTTGTGATGACCACGCTGCGAGTATGTCAGGGGCAAACTCGGCAGAGCACGTGAAAGAGGGACAAGCCCTTTAATCTTCATCACATCTGTCCACGAGACCTTTTACCAGAACTGTGGTTGCTCTTTTAAGTACTTCTTAAAAGTAAACTGTAACCTGGCCATCCTATTTTTGCAGCTAACCAGTGGTTTGCATCTTGCAGTATAGCCTCTGTATTTCTGTTCATGAAGTCTTCTGCAGACAGTGATCATTGACAAATCCACACCTGACTCCTGAAGATGTCGTGTTCTGATCTGTCCAGACACGGTGTTTGGGGAGTTTTTCAACTTTATTATATAGAGAATTCTTCTGTCATCATCTGTGCAGGTCTTCCTTGGCCTGCTAGTCCCTTTGCAATTAGTAAGCTCACCAATGCTCTCTTTCTTCTTAATGATGTTTCATACAGTTGATCTTGGTACGTCTAAGGTTTGACTGATGTCTCTAACAGCTTTATTCTTATTTCTCAGTCTCATAATGGCTTCTTTGACATTCATTGGCACAACTTTGGTCCTCATGTTGATAAACAGCAATTAAAGTTTCCAAAGGTGGTGGAAAGACTGGAGGGAAGAACAGGTGCTGAGAGCTCTCTTATACCTGCATTAAGGAGGCAATTAAACACACCTGAGCAATTACAAACACCTGTGAAGCCACATGTCCCAAACATTATGGTGCCCTGAAATGGGGGGGGACTATGTATAAACACAGCTGTAATTTCTACATGATGAAACCAAAATGTATAAAAATGGCCTTTATTCAAATCTGACAAGTGTACTTTAACCACATGATTTTTTTTCTATTACAAATCTGAAATTGTGGAGTACAGAAGCAAATAAATAAATGATGGGTCTTTGTCCCAAACATTATGGAGGGTACTGTATCTGAGGATACTGTGGGAAGCTAGAAATGAAATTGCAGGTGCCCAGGTGAGATTTATGAGTCTACATTAAATGTGGGTTAGATGGGTAAATGTCGTGCCTCTATTTAAGAAGGGCTGCAGGGAAAAGCCTGGGAACTACAGGCCACTGAGTTTAACATCTGTGGTCAGAAAGTTACTGGAGAGTATCCTGAGTGCATTTAGATGGACAAAGGTTGATTAGCGATATTCACCATGGTTTTGTACATGGGAGATTGTGTCTCATGAATCTATGAGTTTTTGAAAATGTGACAAAAAAGTTTGATGAGGGCAGAGCTGTAGACTATAGATGGATTTCACTCAGAGATTTAACAGGTTTCTGCATGGTGGGCTGCTCTGGAAGGTTAGATCGCATGGGATTCAATAATAGAAAATTAGCTTCATGGAAAAAGCAGAGGTTGATGGTGGAAGTTTGCTTTTCAGACTGGATGCCTGTGATTAGTGGTGTGCCTCAGGAATTGGTGCTGGGCCTTTTGCTGTTTATCATGTGTATCATTGATTTGGATGAGATGTAAAAGGCATGATTAGCAAGTATGCAGATGACACAAAAGTATGTGGTATTGTAGATGGTGAGGATGGTTATCAAAAATTGCAGCAGGATCTTGATGCAGGTGGCCAGGTGGGCTGTGGAATGGCTGATGGAATTTAATACAGAAAAATGTGAGGTGTTGCATTTTGGGAAATCTAACTGGGCAGGCCCCACACAGTGAATGGCAGGGCTATGGGTAGTGTTCTAGAGCAGAGGGATCTAGGACTGCAGGTACTTCTATATCTCTCCATATCATCATCGATATCTCTCGTTTCCCTTTCCCCTACCTCAATGGGAAAAAAAGATCTCGACCCGAAACGTCATCTACTCCTTTTCCCCAGAGATGCTCCCTGATCCTCCAGTGTTTTACATCTGTCTGCAGTACATAGTTCCATGAAAGTGATGTCACTGGTAGATAGGAGGAGAATCTCTGAAGAATGAGGCCATTTGTGATGACCTGGTGTGGAACACCTCATCCTGGGAGCAGATGCGGCGTGGACGGAGGAATTGTGAATAGGAGTTGGAGTCCTTACAGGAAGCAGGGTGGGAGGAAGAGTAGTCCAGGTAGCTGTGGGAGTCAGTTGGTTTGTAATGGATGTCGGTCAGGAGTGTATCACCTGCAATAGAGATGGTGAAGTCAAGGAATGGTAGGGAAATGTCAGAAATGGTCCAAGTGTATTTGAGTGCCGGATGGAAGTTGGTGGTGAAATGAATGAAGTCAGTCAGTTGTGTGTGGGTGCAGGAGGTGACACCAAAGCAGTCGTCGATGTAACGGAATCGCATCAGGGTCTCCTCCATACCCCGCAACACTGCCCTCCGAATTCTTGAAAANTCTTCCCATTCCCCCACTCGCAAACAGGACAATCCCCCTGGTCCTCACTTTTCACCCCACCAGCCGGCAAATACAACACATAGTCCTCCGCCAGTTTCGCCACCTCCAACGTGACCCCTCCACTCGCCACATCTTGCCCATCTCCCCCCTGTCTGCCTTCCGCAAAGACCGCTCCCTCTGCAACTCCCTTGTCAATTCTTCCCTTCCCTCCCGCTCTAATAAAAAAACCCCTTCCCCGGGCAGTTTTCCCCTTGCACCGCAAGAAATGCTACACTTGTCCCTTCACCTCTACCCCTCCACTCCTTTCAGGGACCCAAGCAGTCCCTTCCAGGTCCGACAGAGGTTCACCTGCACCTCCTCCAACCTCATCTACTGCATCCGCTGCTCCAGATGCCAGATGATCTATATTGGTGAGACAAGCGAAGGCTTGGCGATCGTTCGCCGAACACCTCCGCTCGGTCCGCAATAACCAACCAGACCTCCCGGTGGCTCAGCACTTCAACTCCCCCTCCCATTCCGTATCCAACCTCTCGGTCCTGGGCCTACCTCCACGGCCAGAGTGAGCAACACACCGCAAGTTGGAGAACAGCACCTCATATGAAAATTCCGCTTGGGGATCTGCATATCTCTGGGCTTGAACATTGAATTTTCTCATTCTGTTATCCCTTGCTGTCTCCTCCCCTTCCCACCTCTCCCTCAGCCCTCGGGCCCTGGCATTCCCTCTATCTCTATCTCCCTCCCCCACCCTAGTCGCACTAGCTTCTTATTTTCACACCACAAACGGCTTACAATGGCTTGTTCCCTTTATCATCGATACTTTTTTGCATATGTTTCATTCATTGTTCTTTATCTCTCCACATCACCATCTATATCTCTCATTTCCCTGATTCCTGACCAGTCTGAAGAAGAGTCTTGAGCCAAAACGTCGCCTATCTCCTTCGCTCCTTAGATGCTGCTGCACCCGCTGAGTTTCTCCTGCCTTTTGTGTAACCCTCACTGGTAGATAGGGTGGTTAAGAAGGCTTTTGGCACATTGGCCTTTATCAGTCAGAGTATTGACCATAAAACTTGGGAGGTAGACACAAAATGCTGGAGTAAATCAGCGGGACAGGCAGCATCTCTGGAGAGAAGGAATGGGTGACGTTTCGGGTCAAGACTATTCTTCAAACCGATGTCAGGTGAGTGGGTGGGACAAAGATAGAATGTAGTCGGAGACAGTAAGACTGGTGGGAGAACTGGGAAGGGGGAGGGGGAGAGAAAGCAAGGGCTATTTGAAGTCTGTTTCTGACTAAAAGGTCACGGGAATAGGGGTAGTGTGGAATGCTCTTGATTCACATTTTCTTTGAGTTGTGTGCTTGAATGAATTATCTATATTGAATATTTTGAAATATTGAAATATATTGAAATATTTATTGACATTATTAAAGTTCTGGGTTGCAGCCAATGTATTTGTTTGAATGCATCAAATCAGATCATTGACAGGATTGACTCATTTTTAGACGCAGTGGAATATCTTGCTGTCATGAACACAACCCCTCACTTTATATCACAAAGGATCAAGACACTTTTCGGTTTTTAGGTACAGCATTACTTTGATGGCAGAAATTTGTCCTCTCTAATCATTGGTCTTTTTCTCTGTTAATTTTTCAGGTAAACCTTGTCCTTGAAGATGGCAAGTCCCTGGGCTTGATGGTCCGAGGTGGTGCTGAGTATGCCCTGGGAATCTACATCACGGGTGTGGACCAGGGATCTGTAGCAGAAGTCACTGGACTGAAGGTACTTTATAATACACATTTTCCAAAGAGGAAAGCCAGAATGCTGAGTTATACAGATCCCAATGACATGGTCAAATGTGAATTTTAACCATTTGTCCCGTTACAAAATATATTTGTGTTTACATATGCAGTGTTTTAGAGCTTTGATGTGGTTTGGCTGGAGTTTCCCACGTCAGTATACGCCAGATTGTTTTCGGAAACTGGGGTGGCTGCATTTCTTCGCAATGATCCAAATTTTGAGATTTAAGAAAATCAAGGCTGCAATTTATCCCATCAGATAAAGCATAAAAAGAAGTTTAATTTGACACCTAATTCACTTTAATATCTTCAGTGTTAAAAAGGTTATGGCCATTTTCATACTCTGAAATTAGCATCTTGTTCCCCACTGCTTTTCCATTGACAGCTCAAAAGCTGTGATCGAGGACAGTCAAAAGCCCATAACTTCCTTAAAAATTAAGAGAACTGAATGAAATTTTCAGTTATTATAGATTGAAGCATTCTGAAACAAATATGAAACAATCTTACTTGGATGACCTGAAATTAAAGCATAATGATATGCTTTAATTTCAGGTCATCAAATAAGATTGTTTCAGTTAGTTACCTAATTGTAGCTAATTACAAAATTCAATTACTAGATCTAAACATCTATTCATTTCTTAAGAAAAGGTTAACATTTTTAAATAGCCTAAGTGTCCAAATAACATTCACACAAGAATTCACTATATAACTTGATTTTTAAATCTCATTGTCATGAATTTACAGGCCAAATGGAAGGAATTTAATGTTTAATTCCCGTAAATTAATGAGCATTTTAATCATCTTGTGAGTGGGTTTTTGTGGAACGCGATCGTTTGGAACGTTGCATTTGCGGTTAATTTGAACCCCATATCAGCAGGAAAAGCACTGCCGGTTCGTATGAGGCCAAAATCACATTTTCGCCAAGGAAATTTTGATTAAAATCATCCTAAGAAGCAAGTTTATATGTAAAATAAACTTCTAACATTTGGTTTTGTCCCCTACGTGAGATCCGTCCCGTTGACGGCGTTAGAAGTAGCTTTTTATTTTACTCCAGCGATTAAATTGTCCCGGAATTTTTTTTTTAAACTTCCGAGAACGGAAGTCGGAACGATTTTTCTGTAGCAGCTTAACAGCCTGAGGAAG